>CAMAPF010000155.1:0-593962 GCA_945859915.1 Cuscuta epithymum | reverse complement strand
TATTAATTCTAAAACCTTAATATTTATTAAAAAAAAATAAAATGTACGTATTATAATAAATATTTTATTTTATTATATCAAATGCACTTTCCTAAAAAAAATCAAACGTCCTTTAGTGTAATTTTATAGTGTCCAGTTCTATTTTCAGTTCTTTTTCCCAAACAGATCTACTTCATTCAGCTAGCAATTTGAATTCAGCACCTAAAATTTTAGTTCCAGACAATAGTCTCTGATTCAGACAATAGCTCCTATTTCAGACATTAGCATCCAGCTTCAGCTGGTTCTCCCAAACATAGTCAGAGACTATGTTTGGCACAATAAGCTGAATTTGAGGCTAATGTCTGAATTAGGAGCTTTTGTCTGAACCCGAGACTATTGACTGGAATTGAATTTTGAAGTGCTGAATCTGAATTGTTAGCTAAATTAAGTAGATGCGTTTGGCAAGAAGTGCTGAAAAAATGTTCAACAATATAAAATTACAATAAAGGGCATATAAGTTAAAGTGCCCGACAATATTTACTAATATAGTAAATATTTATTATAATTGATAATTAAATTTTATTAAATATTAAGGTTGTAGGGTATATGTGTGTGTGTCTATATATCTATACGGAGTACATATTACACACACACATACACACATACAGAGTATATAGTAAGGATAACAAAATCTTAGCGTACGAAAATAAAAGTGAAAATTTCACACTTCTCACATTAGATACCATTTTCGTTTACCTTCACTCTCTCCCTACCATTTTCCTTTTACCTTCACTCTCTTTCAATATAAGCAATAATAATAATAATATCAATAATAATAATAGTAGTAGTAAAATAAAAATAGTAAATAAATAAATAAAATAATGAATATACTTCCTCCGTTCTTTTTTAGTTGCAACGGTCAACATTTCACACTTGCCAACGCACATCTTTGACCGTAATTATATCTTAATCCCTATTAGTAAAAAATATTTAAAAATTAGATTTTGAAAATTTGTAATGAGATGAATTGAACAATATGATTTAAAAATAATAATTTTCGTAAAATAATAATATAAAATATAGTCAAAGTAGAACATGTGAATAGTGTAAAATTCAACACGATGCGATTAAAAAGAGACGGAGGATAGTATATATATATATATATATATATATATATATATATATATATATATATATATAATTAAGATATATTGTATGTCCCATACTCAAGCTAGATGTGTAATAACGGATTGATTTTAAATTTGGTCACTGTTGGATTTTGATCACTACCGATTTTGGTCGCTGTACTGTTACTGTAACATTAGTGAGTGAAATAAGGGGTATAATAGTCTCTTAGCCTATTTTTGGTCTCATTTTTGGAAATTTTAAAATAAGGTCACTTTTTTGTCCAAAGCTCATTTTTAGTAATATTTTAGACATAATCCCTAAACATAATTTGTTATGGCTTATATTTAAAAAATGCTATTGATCTTACTTTCATGAGTTACGGATTATGTATGTAACACATCGACCCCGCAGGACCCGAGATAGTTACTCTAAGATACGCACTTGTCGTGAGGTGCACTCAAAATAATATTCAATACAACACTTATACGTAGTATAGCGTAGTAGAGTTCGTATCCACAGGGAAAGGAATAACTTTCTTTTTATGAATATAGTAAATAAAAAGGGGGGTTTTGTTTGTTGAGTGATTTAATTAATTTAAACACGAAGATGAACAAGTTATATGGGATTAAATTCAAGAATAAAAGGGACTTGGTCTTGCTACTTTCCACTTGTTGATATATTTTAGTCGATCATTGTTATATCCATAACTTATCCCCTCTCGAATACTCAATCGCGGAGTATAACCAGTTCATCGAGGGCAGTTATTAACAACGACCGTTCATTAATAACCCTTACTATTAATCAAATATAGAACAACGCCGTATACCGATATAATAGTAGCATTTAATCTCTTTAACTCCTTGATGAAATCAATTGAGATTGATAACCTCAACGCAACGGTTTTGGTTTAACCAACAAAATTGATCCCTCTTAAGTTTATTAACCACGACCGTGCATTAACAAACCGAAGTTACTTACTTGTGAAACCTTCAACGTTTAACCATCGGTTCGTTGAACGTTTCTAGTAATAATCAATGTTGGAACGTCAACTAATCGTCACTTAGCCACCCTCCAACAATGATATAGAATGAGATTAAGGGAAGAATTAATAATCAAGAGGAGAAAGTAAGAAAATAACTCACAACTTTAATAATCAATCAAGCTTCAAGAGCAAAACCAAGAAATGGAAGTTTAGCTCCTCATTTGGAGACTAAACATGCTAAAAGAAATATAGAGAAATGCTATTCTAAACTGAGCTTAAGAGTATATAGGAATTGGTGTCCTTAAAGTGAAGGAAAGGAGGTGTATTTATAGGCTTTTTGAAGTGCAGGCCGAGTACTCGATCGAGTATGTACATATACTCGATCGAGTATGTGTAGAAACCTGAATTTGGTCAATACTCGATCAATACTCGAGTAGATTTTATATGTATACCCGATCGAGTATGTCGGTGTACTCGATCGGGTATGACAATAGAACGTGGCCAAATCTTTCCTTGCATGTTCATTTGTTCCCGGATCGGATCCTTGAAAATCAGTATTGGTACTCGATCGAGTATAAGGTATACTCGACCGAGTATACCCCAAAATCAGGAGTTTTTCCTTCTTTTTGTCTTCTACTCTTGCACCTTCCTTCACCTTTGATCATTTGATTGATCTTGGACCTGTTTAAGCTCAGAATAAACCTAATCTAAACAAATTACAAGAATTTAACAAACTAAACTATTACACCGAAAGTGTGTAATTTCCGAAATACTAAACAACCAATATTAACTAAAAATGTAAATAAACACACGGAAATTACAAACGTATCAGCTCCAGACCTCTGGTACTGTGCTCACAAACCACCATTAGCCTTTTTCGCGTACTTTGTCCTAACTCGTGCGTGCTCTGAGAAACTTCTCAGGTGGTCACCCATCATGGGACAATTCCCGTGCAAACACATTTAACTTATAGTTCTTAGCTTATGAGATCCCTTAAAAGGAGATGTATATTAGAAAATGTATTTCATGTATTAATTTTTTTTTCTATTCTCAATTGTACTTCATATTTCAAATAAATATACTTTAAGTTTTTTGTATCTAGCAATTCTTCAATTAATTGGTAAACAATAAAAAAAACTTGTGACCCGGCCCGACCCGGTAAATGGCCGGGTAGACCGGCCTGACCCAGAACCGCCAGCTACCCGGGCCGGTTTCGGGCCTAACATTTCAGAAAAAAAGCCCGCTCAAGCCCGGTCCATCCCTACATAAAAATCTATATAACAATGACATAAAAATTTGACAATGACATAAAAAATGACAGTGACATAAAAAATGACAGTGACATCATGTTTTTTCAAATTTGTAATCTTCTGAGTTACATTTTTGTCGTTTTGTAAAAATGGTCACATTTTTGGAAATTAATTTCAAGTTGATAATATGCAAGGCAAAAACCCTAGAATAAATACTATTTTCCTCATCTATACCTAAAAGTATGAATTTTTAATGCCAATTTGAACCTTAATATAAATTCTACTGTCTTCATTCATCTAAAAATATCAACAATTGTCCCATTATTAGACCAACTACAAGCCTACACTATTGGCCTGGACCGCCTGGTTTACGTATCGGGCCATTTGGACGCGAGCCCAATATAATTATTTTTCTTCTTCAATTACAGTTTACCAGACACCCTAAAAATCGCATGGTTTTCACAGTAGTTCCGCTTTTGAATTCCTATTCCATAGTTCAGACTTCTTCCACATCCGATCCAGGTATGCTCCATCACTTTATCAATCAGCATAGGTTCTTCTTTAATGGCGAGACTAACTACCATTAGTTTTGTTTCTTTTTCCACATTAAGGCGAAAGTGGCAAAGGAAATTGCATTATTACATATAGCTGGCTAGATAGGGGAAGTTGAGATTGTTTGAACTGCAAAAACTGTTCAAAATTGGCTGACACCAAAGAGGTAGTAGCATTCCAACAATGGCAGAGGTGAATCAAGCTGCCAGCGATATCCCCCCAAACAAGACAATTTATATTAACAACCTCAATGAGAAAATCAAGCTCGAAGGTATCCCCACCCCTGTCTCTGTGTGCGCTTGTATTTGATTTGATTGTTCATAACAGATTATTAATTGGGACTCTTTTAGAGTTGAAGAAGTCGCTTCACGCGGTGTTCTCTCAATTCGGGAAGATCTTGGAGGTTTTGGCATTCAAAACCCTAAAACACAAAGGTCAAGCTTGGGTGGTCTTTGAGGATGTCTCATCTGCTACAAATGCACTTCGCCAAATGCATGGTTTCCCATTCTATGATAAGCCTATGGTGATTTTCTAATATTTGTTTACAACAATTGTATTTGGCGTCTCCCTCTCATTTGTCTACTGATTTGCTGAGATTTTTAGTTCTGTAAAACAAATAGAACTAATTCTAGATTTCTAGCTGCTAATAATGTTGCGCTGATAAAAGATTAATTTTTTATTAGTGATTGCTCCTCATTTTTTCTACATTTTCTGTTGCCATTAGTTGGGCTAGGCAATGGGTGGTGTTTTCCGTATTTAACAGTTTTGGTATATTTATTCATGCGTGTATTTTTATATTTTCACAGCGGATAAACTTTGCAAAGACGAAATCGGACATTATAGCAAAGGCAGATGGTACTTTTGTACCTCGAGAGAAAAAGAAGAAGCATGAAGACAAAGGTAAAAAAATTACAACATTTTTAGCTCTTTGTCTTTATTATTAATTCGATTTAATTCGTTGTATCTGTTTTGTGAATGTGAAACCAAATTCAGCAATTTCAGCATTAAAATCTCTATTCTATGAAACTGGCTTTTTGTAACTTCGAAGTCACAGTAAAAAAAGACAATATTCCCAAAATGCTGTTGTATGTATGTAAGCTAATATTGCTGTCCCAATCAAAGAGATACCATGTTTTGGTTCCTTCTTTTGGTCAAAGTATGTTTACAAAGTTATACGGAGTACATTCTTTTAAGTTTAATATGGAGTATAAAATGTCTGCTATGTTGCTTTTTGTAACATTCGAATTACTTTTCCTTTTTCGTCCAGCAGGAAGGAAAAAAAAGGACCACCAGCATGATTCTGCTCATCAAGCAGGAATGGGTGTCAATCCTGCCTATGGTGGTGCTTATGGTGTAGCCCCTCCTGTAAGCATTCTCTTCTTTCTGTTTTTATGTTGAAAGCTATGGCTCGTTCTGTAAGCTGGGTGATTGCGCTAAAGGTGTGGCTCAATCTACTAAATTGCCTACTAAAATTTTATCGAAATATACACTGAGCATGTGAAGTTAATCAAAGCAATTAATTCATACAAATAAAAATAGAAGTATGAAGTACCAATTGCAAGAAAACTGGCTATTATAAGATTGATAAGCCAAATATGGATCCAACCAAATAGGTTCTTGATGTGCTCTACAGTGGAAGTGTGTTCTCGTTGCTCTCTCTCACTCACCATTTTCATATTGTGGCAGCTATCGCAGATACCTTATATGGGTGGAGCAATCGGTGCTGCTCTACCGGAAGCTCCTGCTCCGCCAAATAAGATATTGTTTGTCCAGAACCTTCCGCATCAGACCACTCCTATGATGCTCCAAATGCTTTTTCTCCAATATCCCGGCTTTAAGGAAGTTAGGATGGTGGAAGCAAAACCCGGAATTGCTTTTGTGGAATTTGGAGATGAGATGCAATCCACGGTGGCATCTCAGGCACTCCAAGGCTTCAAGATTGATGACAATGCCATGCTGATTACCTACGCCAAAAAGTAAACAAGAGTGTGTTCTACATGTAGGATTGAAACTGTTGATGTTTTGACATCCATGTTGATCAACTGAGATCCTGACAAACTCTGATAAATATTTAATCTCCTTTTTCCTCATCTCACAGTAGAGGCTTACTATCTGTTCTTTGCCATACTTGATTAATTAATTTTTCTCCGGTGATGGTTCCAAGTCTACAAGTCTACTGGACCAGAGATCGGGTGAAGGAACCAAACCAGCACCCATTTTTTGGTTATGTACCTGCACTAGTACTTAAAACCAGCCTAATCCGGTTCCAGTTCTGAAATAGGACAAAAAATGATCGTATTTAAATAGGCTGAAAAGCCTGAACCGGAATAGGAGATGGTTTACGCAACTGAGGTTCCAGTTGCACCTATATCCAAGGACAGAGGACCGGTGTCAGTGGTGTCAATTTAACAAAACACTATTTTTTAAACAGAATACTACTACCTCCGTCTCACTATGTCTGGGACAATTTGGTTTACAATGTTTAACTGACGATAAAGCAAACTGATCCTTGTACGCACTCATATTATTTTTAGAAAATAAAAATCACATATTTAGAAACTACATAAAAAACTTTACAAAGTCATAAAAAACAGAATCAAATTTGATATAAAAAAAATTGATATATTAAATAAAGGGAAAATCGCACGTTTAGTCCCTGAAATAGTCACGAAAATAAAAGGTTCTACCCGTATTCCCAAGTTTGTAAATGTCATTCTCAATTGTCCTAAATGTTGTAAATGTGGTCCTTTTAGGGGTGAAATATACAATGTGGGTGAGAGGACATTTCACCCCTTAAAGGACCACATACATTTACAATAATTTGGAAAATTGAGGGGTGACATTTACAATATCAGAAATACGGGTCCGACATTTTATTTTCGTGACTATTTTAGGGATTAAAAGTGCGATTTTTCCTAAAATAAAAGATTAAGAGTGATTTGTGTTGACCAAGTGAATAGTGTCTGAGACAATCTTAGCGGGACGGATGGAGTATTATATAATAATCTATATACACATAAAGCAAAAATAGCTAATATTGTCGTTCTTTGGCAACTTTAACCAATTCCATAGCGTTAACAATATCTTGATCCTTTCTTTGTAAAAATTTTGACAACTCATTTGTTTATCAAGTGTAAGGTGAAAGCAAAATCAAAAGATTGGACCAATTGCAAGAGTGTTTGAGCTACAACTCCTTTTTCAGTTTTAAGTTGGTGTTCCAATTTTCAATTGTCTAGCTTTCAATTGATTTAAGTTGGTGTTCCAATTTTAAAAAAAATTTACATTGCCCCCATTTCTTTAATTAGTGGAGTGATGTCAATTTATAATTTATGAAACATTATATACGCCTGTACAAAGAAGTTTTATTTTTCGATGGTGTCAATTTTAGAATTTTCAAAAAATTTATATACCTACTTATGGGGGGGATTCAGTGCTGTCAATTGACACCAAACCTCCCTTGTTGGCTCTGTCCCTGCCTATATCCAGAATTGGCCCTTCCGGAACCTGAATTGGACCAGGTCCCACCCCCTATGCATCTGCAGTTTGACCTGCATTACTATTAGGGTGGTGATGATCTGTACGGTTTCGCCCCTCACTTGGCTGGAAATGGTCCCAATGATCAAATCTTACATTCTTATATAGCATCGATACGGATATGTGGAAACGCAAAAACAGGTATTGGGATACGACAAAACCAAGCAAAGTAGGATACAAATATAGTGGTATATTTGTAAATATTCAAAGTTATGGGGGTGTATTTATAAATATTAAAAATTATGAGGGTGCATTGATAAATATTAAAAATTAAATGATTTTTTTGAAAATATACATATATTATCTTTTGATATCTGCTCATTCATGGCATTGAAACATTTCACATTATCAAGATAGTTAGGAATAAATTCATACATTATTACATATACATTAGTGTATTTCGAAATATAGTCAATAAGTCATTAATTTAAAATGAGAAACGAGTCAAACAATCACATTTTTTAAATTAAAAGTGCAAGTACTCAAAGGTTTGGATAATGGACATAGAAAACAATACTCCAATAAATAAAAAAACTAAAAATTCTAACACATATTTCCATTGGAGGTCTGAAGCTACTAATTTCAAAGGACAACATCGCCTTCCCAAATGATAACCTCCAATTTTAGTTCGTCTTTGGAAAGGTTGGTCAATTCATGTACTCCTATATCCTCCTCCATACTCCCAAAGTTATCTCAACAAACATCTCACATTTTACTTGTCGTCTATATATTAGTTCTATGCGAGATTAAAGCAAGGTAAAATTTTATTTTAGTTTTTCACCTTTTAATAAAAACATTATGTAAAATAATTACCAAAAAAGTTGAAACGTGTAAAATTTAACTTTAGTTCTATGCGAGATTATGTAAGTTTTGGGTTTTTTTTATAAAAACAATTGATACGTGTATCCGTCAGGATACTGATATCCGAAATTATAAAATAATTACCAAAAAGTTGGAAACTATTAATGAATTGCTGATGCGGCACGGGAACGTATGGTACATGTATCCTAAAGTCTCTGATACGAGAACGTTTCCGATACTCTGATATTGTACTCTAGTGAAGTATCCGTGCTTCATAGATCAAACCCAAACTGCTAACTTAGCCAAATGCTGGTCTGCTTGTTTTGGTTTTTTTTATTTGAAGTTTGAACTAATTGATACTCCATTTATTATGATCCCAAATTCCCAATGGTCATCTACTTGTCATTGTTTTGTGGTGTAGTTGCAATCACGAATCAATTTAGTTATCATAGTAACCAAGGATGGTTAAATGGCATTACCACGTTCTTAATAATCACGTCAACATAAATTGAGAAAGTTTTTTAGGGACAAAAGTCCATGGGTCAGTTGGACTTTAACATGACTTCACAGGTTAAGCATGGCCTTCCCAAGCTCAGTCTCAGGGAAGAATGTCATTAACAAGATGCTGATGTCCAGGACAAGCCAATTATATCTGTCTCTCATAAGACTATATGAATGGTTGGACATTACAATCTTTATAAAACAAAATTTATGGATTGCATTTTTTTTTAATTTCAAGTGATGGTACGGAATAGAAAAAAATATCTTTTCCTCTGCAATATGAAGATTTACACAAGACAAGCTCTAGTCTACTACAAGTCTACAACCAATACTGCATTGTCTTCTTGATGTATATTTTTATATATGATGATTTTCTTTTCATTCCAAAGATACTTTGCAAGGACAAATGACTTGGAATGTTAAAGCAAACAGACTATGATATGAACTTATAAGATTGCATTTGTACAACTACTTTCTCTTCCTTTGCTACAAGACTCCCATCCCTCCTCTGTGTATCAATATACCGTATTTCAGTTAGAATGCAGCAGCATTCCACAAAACATTCTCGTCCTCACGACAACGTTGGTGCACCTCTCTCATCCTTCCAATGGAATTGCATATCCCACTGCAGGTCCAATCAAATGAAGCAACACAAATGTTCCCTGCTTGGGCCTTCCACTCGCAATCTGTGTGCATCAATACGAGGCATATATCAGATGATGAATCGCAATTAGAATGTGGGAGGAAGAAGTGAATGGCTACTAAAAACTGGCTTCTCGATTACGTTGTTCTTTAGCAGTGGTTTTTAGCGTTTGCACGCATTTGAGAAAGTCATTATTACTTTGGATGAAGAGTAATTTTAGAGAATAATCAATTAACGTTTGTAATGATAGAAATTAATTAAGTAATGTTTTCTTGATATTGAAAGTGACACGTATTTGATTTTTTTTAAAGGGGCTACTATTCGAGAATGAAGGAAGTTCAAAAAGTTAAAAAAGACATGCTGTATTTCTCTCTTTTCAATCAATTTAGTGTGCCAGCACAATGGGGAAACTAAGAGGAGTAACAGCCTTCATTATTGAATAACCCGAAGTATTTATTGGTGATATTTGAGTCTGTGATAGGCATAACTTTTGCTAGGTTTTTTAATCTATCAAATCCGGACCGATTTATTTTCTTGTTATAATTCCATATTCTAGACGAGAACTACGGATAGAGTCACCCAAGAAAAGGCAAGGTCCAACTTTGCCCGGGTTCTAATTGAGGTTGATGCTTCTAAACCTCCTCCTCTTGAATTCAAAAGTTATAATGCCGAATTGTAAGATTCATCTCCAAAGGGTTAGATATGAGACATTTCCAAAATAAACTAATAGGAAATGTTGATATGAGACATTTCCAAAAAAAATGACAAAGTTAGTAAGCACAAATTACCAGGCGGAGTCCCACAACATAATCTCCTATCATCAATGTGCTGCACATCAAGCCCAATAAACCAAGATCCCAATGAAACATCCTCATTAGCATACTTGTGCAGTACATGCCTGTATGAGCCCGGGTAACAACATTACTTCTCACATGTACTGTAGACTAAAATAAAAGTGCAAGAAAGACAAAACCCAAGGAAACATCAAAAGAAATGCATATTAACTGGTGAAGTGAAATATATGTAGCCAAGTCTTTTGATATTCCATATATTTGCCCTGTAGCGTGACGAAAATACTTGTTTCCACTGTCCCCGAATTTCCAATGTTCTGGTTCATGGTATCTTACTCCCCTATCACAAGAAAACTAAGATGTTAAGCTCAATTTATCATTTCTGGGTCATAACTTAACAGTAAAAAAAGTTCCGAAGTTTGGTATATAGGAATAAATTTCCCTCTGGAACATGTTTTCCCTCACTGCTGCCAAGATAAAAATAATTATTGACTCACCCACAATATTAATTTTATGTGCCCCTACTGGGAACAACATTTTAACTCAAGAAGACTTATATTACATCTAGACTAAAATTGAGTTGTGACCACACTACCGCATGTATATATAAAGTGGCATTTTGGTCTATGTAATATTCACATACTTAACCAATTACTGGAGAATTAGAATTTGCAGTTATTTCATTCAAACCAACCAAACAAAACAAAAAATTAAAGTTCCTTCTTAATTCTTTTCCCATGGGATTTGGATTCCATTCCCACTTCCCAGTTTATTCCGGCCAAGCGGCATTCAAGAAGGCAGAACCAAACCTCTGTGAAAGGACAGGACCAGACTTCATGCACCCTATGTACACAAGCGGTTTTTTGCGGTGTCTCACTAATATTTCACCTAGTGTTCCTGCAATGAGATTTCAAAAAATGAAATTACATTTTGTTGTTAAAATTAAGAATGAATAACTGGGCCTAGCCCATTACCTATATTTACATGAACATCATCGTCAACTTTGAAGTAATAGTCTGCATTCCATATCTTAACAGCAGTGGCAAAGTAAGTCTTTGTCTTAGCAGAGAGTTCAAGATATCCCTCAACATGATCCTGCATAAACAATCACCAAATAAATCCTAGATTCATTTTAACCTTTTAAAATCAGAATAAGATGAAAAAAATTGGTTGTAAGTAATACCAGTCGCAAGATATCTCCATATTTCTCGTCTTCAGCTTCAATAGCTTTGTCAAGTATACCCCCTAATGTTGCACTGCGTGACAAATGAACAATTCCATGAACATTTAAACATTGCCTAAAACATCAACATTAGCATTTTCTAGAACACTAAATGGTTTAGATACAATGATATAAATAATACATGTAAAGTCAACTATTAGCTTAAACTTTTAGTTGAGACAGATCATACCATTCAATTTGGTTATGTACACCAACAAGACCGCTAAGTAGCTTAAGTTTTTTTAAACGGGTCACAACATTCAATTTCCATAAAACCCAACGACTTCATTTATTGATTAAAAGAAGTTCAGAAGAGAGTATTGAAGAACAAATATAATTTTTTAATAAATCCAAACTCATACCCATGACCAATGACGAAACGAATGATTATTCCTTTCTCCTCTTCCAACTTCTTCCTCTTTTCACCTATATACTCAATCAGTCATGTATCAGACAAATGTGACAAAAATTATCACTAAAAATTTGATCGCAAAGGGTGTTTTGGATGGAGGGTTTTCTTAGGGGAGGGTCTTTGGATGGACTAGACAATATCTTCATATATAATACTACGTACTATGTATTTAATATTTTATATAAATTGAATGAATAACATATTACATAACACCATAAATTTTAAATCGCCCTTTATTCGCTTTTTAGCAATGTAACATTCTATTTATGAAAATATAGACTAAGGGGCTAAGCCCTACAAAACCTTCCAAAACCTCCATCCAACGGATCTTAAGCTAAGTACTGTAGACTGTAGAGCAAATGAAAACCTTGTGGCATCCATGTAGCCCGAATGGAATCTCTTCTTTGTCTGCTACTGAAAGCAGTATTTATTCCAATAACCATAAAATATTTCCTCCTCCTGGATGAATCATTCTTCTTGTTGTCTCCTGATGACGGAGAACCACTAAGAAAGGAGTCCTGAGCGGCCTTTGCAGCAGCCAACTCCATCTCCAAATTCGATATGGTTTTGTCTAATGTCCTGCAGTAAGTGTAGAGAGTTTCTAATTGACACCAAATCGAGAAACATGTAGGTAAATGGAGCAGTTGAGTAACATGAAGATAAATGGAGCAGATCAAAACTTACTTTATAGCATGATGTGTTTTAGAAACTTCTCCAAAGATATCTTTAGATAACAACTTCACACCCTTTGGCTGTAAATCGTCAGAGATTAAGCTGTGAATAAGGTTCATCGTAATACAATATTAACTAGGTTCTACTACTTAATTTGTTAATAATTGAGACAGGGGAGAGATTTCGAGTATGTTTGGATCCCAAAAAATGCTACGGGATGGGAAAAAGTGCTAATCAAAGTTATTTTCAGATATTTTGTTTTACCTTGAAACATGCAAATGAAAATAAAATATATCATCAATCATCATCATCATCACCACCACCACCCCAGTGCCATAAAATCTCCCACCTACGGTGGGGGTAAAGGGGGGTCGGATGTACGCAGTCTTACCACTGTACTAAAGTACAAAGAGACTGCTTCTGATATATATGTGTGTGTGTGTGTGTGTTTTGCATATGTTTTTGATATATATGTAGTAATAATTTTCATAAATTTTATACTTCGTATATATTTATATTTCATAGTTTTTACTGTAATACACATAAACAAGTTACGCGAGTATAGACCATATCTGAAATAAAAAAAATTGAGTTTTAGCTTCTCTCTCTCCCCCTCTCTTTCTCTCTCCCTCTCTCTCCCCCTCCCCCCTCCCCCCCCCTCTCTCTCTCTCCCTCCCCCTCCCTCTCTCTCCCTCTCTCTCTCCCTCCCCCTCCTTCCCTCCCGCCCTCCCTCCCCCCTCCCCCCCCCCTCTCTCTCTCTCTGGTTTTCCTTCTATGTTTTTTTCTATTTTATCTCCCTAGTACATTCCGGGTTCCAAAAGGAACTATATGAAACTCACATATTCTGTATTGCAGCCATCAGAGACTAACATTAGGCGCTCATCTTCACCAGTAGTTGTAGCGATCTCTTGAAACTCGGGAATGGTCCACATCCTGCAAATTTCAGTTTGAAAACTCACGGGGATTAATAAGCTCAAAGATTCAACTTTTTCAAAGTACAATGAATAAAAAAGTAGACACAATGAGCATCTAGCTAAGGATATTTTACAGAAACCACATCTAAGATATGTTTGAAAGCAGAGATTTTAACTCTTCCATGGTTTTATTCAATATTAGATAGGAGCTGAAGTGTTGATGTTTTACTGCCTGGAATATAGGTATAAGGAAAGTATCAACTAAAAGCTTAAGACAATAGTTATTTATTACTTATACTAGTACATCTCAACATTGAGAGCATGACAATAAGAATTAGGAAGTGATGGAAGATAGAATGGAGTTAGATAGATTGTGACCTAGTTTGGTAGCATTAATCGGCTTATTATGCTTATCAGCAAAATATGCAGAACAAAGGCCATCTGGAATTGTGTTTGCGGTAGGAGAAGCTTCTTTTTGTCTTAACACTAATGCCAAACATATTATGACTTTTCCCTAAAGCTTATTTCGAAAGCCAAAAGCTACCATAACACAAAATTCGCTCTTTGATGACTTTTGCTTTTCGGGGTTTGCATTTGGGGCTGAAATGTTTCCTTTTAGATATTTTGAACTATAAATAACATTTTTCAACCTCAATATCCAACGATTACAACTCTTACAAGCACTTTCCTACCGCAATTCTTGAATGTACTTTATAAAAGTACTTCAGTAAGGAACTTTTTCTAACTGCAATCTTAATTCCAACTTTCCATGTTAGGCCTGAATAGCCTTTAATTTAATTATTTGGGTTGAAACTGATTTCACTATAGGCTTTTTCTTCAAAATATTAGCAGATTCAGCCATTCCATTTCAGCCAAAACTAAGCGGGCTGTTGATTGTTCTATGACACAAAACTTTAAATCCATCCGGTTCCTCTTATGGCTCTTAACAAGAAATGTCTATTAGATCTAGAAATTTCAAAAGTCCTTAACAATCCATTAAGGGGGGTGTCCCCAACATGGATTATAATGGAGTTTAGAATTTCATTAAAATCTGGGTGTCCTCAACTTGGATTATTGTGGAGTCTCTTAAAATCTAGGTGTCCTCAACTATTCCATAGATTTCATTTTATGTTTAGCTGGAGAGATTTGAATGGATTTCGGTGGAATCTTACGCTACAAAAATGCACGGTTCATTCCATCAACACTCTTCCCACAACCCATCGGATTTTGGTGGAATCTTACACTCTATGCGAGTACCTTCTTCTTTTCCTTCTCAAACAACCTGCTACTGGTTTCGTCTCCTTTGTTATGGCTGCTGCTCAATCTTTCTCCTAAAATAAAGTATACTTTGCTGCTCAATCTTTCTCCTAAAATATCTAGGAGAACTACGATTTTCTTACTTGGTTGACTAGGATTACCTTCCACGTCTCTCAGCCAAGTTATTTTTACCATAATGCACCAGGAGAACTACAATAACTACAATATGAAGTGAATCCTGAGCAAAGGTGATGGAAGTAAAATCTATGTTGGGGACACCCCCTAAATAAAAGTGACAACACCATATAAGAATTCTCAGTGCACAGGAATAACATGAAATTGCAAGTCCATGAAACCGCAGACAGCTGAAGTAAAGTTGTGATGATTATTATAGCAACAAAATTAAAACAAACAGGGAAAAAACAGCAAAACAATAAATTTAAAATCAAAGAAACATATTCCACAACCCTTCTTAACATAAGCACTATATAGCAAACCAAGAAAAGATCAACCTTTACAGAAAATTTACACTCTGGGCATGAACAAATTCACAGATGGTTAAAATCCAAATCCGAAGTGAACAAATTAGAGAACTTTTTACCTATTGGCGAAGAACATTCCAGCACAGAAACTACCTAAACAGAGAAAAAGCGTCCATTTTTTAGAAATAAAACTTGTTGAAACGTGCTCTCCTGCTCTGCTCTTCACAGACATTTTCGATTCAATCTCTGTCTCTCACTTCCTTCACTAAAAAGAAAAAC
Source organism: Cuscuta epithymum (assembly GCA_945859915.1). Taxonomy (NCBI): domain Eukaryota; kingdom Viridiplantae; phylum Streptophyta; class Magnoliopsida; order Solanales; family Convolvulaceae; genus Cuscuta; species Cuscuta epithymum. Next base: position 578,563 of record CAMAPF010000155.1, on the reverse strand, counting down.
CCATTCTTAACATTGGATTGCTGGATCAAATCGAAGAGCCCAAGCAATGATCAGAAGGAAAGGGGTGGGAAGAAACTTGGAGCAGAAGTGAAGGGAGACCACCTACCTGCCAAAAACATGTGTATACGAAATTTTGCCGAAGTGTCTATGTCAGAAGCTCGAGCTCCCATGTTAAAGTCCTCTTTTTGGAACCACCGTCCTTAACATCGATATTAATTAATCACTTCATTTGAAAACAGATGAATGCAAATTTTTATTTTGGACAAAGCAGATGAATGTTACTACATCAGCTTTTGGCTTCTATAATCGCAATGTTTACAAGAATAAAAATTAGCATCCGTTCCTTAATCTTTTTGTCGGTTGTCAACTTTTTGTCAAATATTCCCTCTTTAAAATTAGTACAACATATTCCCGTTTTGACAAAATTCGTATGTTTATAATATTCTAATTTTTTCTTTCAAAAAAAAATTATATTCTAATTTTTGTATATTTTCATCTAAAAATATTACTGTAGTAATATATTCTTAATTGGGAAAATGATCAATTAAGTACATCAATTTGTATGAGGTAAAATAAAGAATACACAATACTAAATTTGACATTCCTAAGAGCATCTTCAATACTAAAACGTGAACGGTGCATGCGTGGCATGAGAGATAGCCAAATAAAAAATAAAAAATATAATATCTCTCTTTTTATTTGATGGATCTTGTATCATTTTGGTAAATTTTTCTTGACAATGTCAAGCACAATGTCTAGATGTAGACATTGTGCTTGACATTGCAGAGGAAAACTTACCAAAAACACATAAAACCGTAGAAAGAATGAAAGAGAAATGTCATAAATTTAATTTTTTGTGTCTATCTCTCTCATGTCACATGTGCACCGTGCACATTGTAACATTGGAGATGCTCTAAGATATAAGCTCAATTTTTAGTGTTAATGGAGTGCATTGGTTTTTTTTTTTTTAGATTCATACGTTAATTAATATGGCTGAGTTGGCTAACGAATGCTGAGTACGAAGGGGAAGTAGGCTAAGGGAAAGTCGACCAAGGTTCTCATATCGACCATCATGAAGTTGGTCAAAAAGAGGAAGTCAACCAAGGTTCTGACATCAATCTTCACGTTGTCGACCTGTGAGGGTGCATCGACCAAGAGGAAGTCGATCAAGGTTCTTGCATCGATCTTCAGGTCGTCAACCTGTGAAGGGTGTCGACCTGCAGAGGTGCATCGACTAAGGGAAAGTCGACATGCGAGGAGCTAGCGTCACCCACCCTTCAGGAAGTCGAGCTATTATTAGCATTCTGTTAGCCAACTCATCTCGCATTAACGTGCTAATCTAACGAGTGTACTCAATTTAGTCAATTAACACTAAAAATTGAGCTTATATGTACTTAGGAATGTCAGATGCAATACAGTTTACTCTTTACTTCAGTTCATACAAATTGATGTACTCAATTGTCCCTTATATTATCATGCTTTATCATCATTCTCTCTTAGTTTTTAGGAGTAGGGAGTGGCGGACAGAGGGGGTGACAAAGGGGGGCTGTTGCCCCTCCAAAAAAAATCTAGGTATATTTACCCCGAAATTTTTAATGTATATGTATTTGTATGTATATTTTTGTACTGTCGTCCCTGCTACCGGAAATTCCGGCGTCCGCCGCTGGGAGTAGGCAACCATCAAGTACAAAATTATTCCAATGACATTATGTAAAAAGTCGATTAGTTTAATTTCATTATGAAATAGTAATACAAAGTCATTCCAGTATTATCATGTTCCATAGTATACAACAATTGAAAACGGGACAAGACCACAGCTTCATGCCTACAAGTTGTCCCTTCCTCCCTGTCTATACTAAGGTAAAATATACGTAGTATCGTACAACCGGTTGTATCATGGGCATAGTATAGCTGGATTTTTCTTGGAATTCTGCGCTTCTTCAATCTGGTTTCGCATTAGACTTTTTTTTATGTGACTTCATACCAAGCTTCACACCAGGCTTCTTCCATCTCGCTTGCTTCTTTGACTAGGGATGTCAAAAAAAAACCCCGACCCACAATGACCCGCCCTGGCCCGAGACATTTGGGGCGGGTCCGCCCCGCCCCGTCTTGCAAATGGGGCGGGTCCGCCCCGCCCCGCCTATACAATGGGGCGGGTCCGGGTATTAGAATTGACCCGTGCCGTCCCGACCCGTTCAATATATAAATACACATACTTTTTCTTAACTTATACTACAAATATACTTCAACATACATATGTGTGTATACAATAAATCATAAATTCTTTGATCTTATAATATATGAATATATATTAGAATGAGATGCACGGCGGATTATCAATGTCTTCTTTATATATATAGAATTTTAATACATTTATTTAATTATTAATATAACTAATTAGATTAAGTATTCAAGTTTGAGTAATTTTTTCTTAATTTTTGAAATTTTTAGCGTATCAAGAATTTGATTTAATATATTTGAGTTTTAATTATTATTTAGAGATAAACATTATGTAGATTCAATTGGTGACAACTTCCTACAAATAAAAATAAAAACTAGCTAATTAGGTTGCGGCGGGGCGGACCCGCCCTGCCCCGCATGGGGCGGGTCATGGGTCAACAAGTTTGGACCCGTGAAGGTCACGGGGCGGGGCGGACCCGCCCCGCCAAATCACGGGGCGGGTCCGGGTCTTGCAATACCCGCCCCGCCCCGACCCATTTCCATGCCTATCTTTGACCTAGCTTCGCATCAGGCTCGCAATCGTCAACGCTCACCCCTTCTCCTCCCCCGGCTCGCTGCTCGTCGACGCCCCTCACCACTCGCCCCTTCTCCTCTGGCATGAACGCAGCGGCTCCGGCGTAGTCGCATATCCTCCCTCTGTCTTTCTTTCCCCTCTTTTCTTTTTTCTCTTTTTCTTCTGCAGTTTTGTTGTTTAAGCTTGTGATTTTCGGAGACAAGGGGGGTGTACTTCATTATTGGTGAGAAATCATTGCTACTATTCATCTCAAATGAGTTTTATATTAAATTCAAATGAATATACGCCTAAAAAGAATGAACATACACAAATGAATTTTGAGCACATTAGAAATGAGTTTTATGTTAAACTGAAATGAGTATAATGCCCAAAATGAATGTGCATACACAAATGATCTTTTGAGTAATGCGTACTCACTTTATAATTTATGTATGCTCATTTAGTACTGCTTAATGCTCATTTTAAAATGTTGCACATTTCAAACGTATCATACTACATTAGATTCACATATATTAAAATTAATTGGAATTGATTATAGACATAATAAAAAAAATACTACCTCTGTTCTCTTTTAATTGCAACATTGGATTTTTTTCACAACTCACATATTCTACTTTGACTATATTTTATTAATCAATGTATTATAAATTAAATTTTTAAAAAATATTATTAAATTCTTCTTATTCTAAATTTTCAAAATATGAATTTTTTAAATTTTTATCTAATAAGAAATGAAAGATATTAATGGTCAAACTTGTGCGTTGGCAAACACGAAATGTTGACTGTTGCGATTAAAAGGGAACGGGGGAAGTATAAACGGAAAAAAAAAAAAAAAGAGAGAGAATTACAATATACTTGTATGAAGCAGAGATCATTGATGTTCATTGTTAGACTCCTCAATAAAATTGCATCAATGCTCATTTAAGAGAAGCCGTAATTTTCACCAAAATTGACACCGACTGTACGATGTATTTTATGGTATACGTTTCCTCTATACTACTATATACTATGAAGTACGGAGTATTTTTTAGCATTTGACCGCTTTGTAGTGTAAGTTTAAAAATAAATAATTGTATCCTTTTATTTTTAAACTTAAATTCTCAATTGAAAAAAGAGTACTAAATACTATCTAATTATCAATTATTCTGTTATATATGGTCTCTCGCTTTATATATACGTATGTGAATTTCTCGCAACTAGAGTACAACGTTTTTAACAAAACATTTTATTGTTTTATTTCTTTTAAATGTGATATTTATGGTTCAAGTAAACGCATTTTTTTGCTAAATTTAATGAAAATTTTACATCTTTTAATCTTTTTGAAAGAAGATATGTAGTTATTTACTTTTATTGATTATAAAAATGTTAGTTTTTCGGGGCATATATCTATTTCACATTTCCCATTTCTCTCTAGTTTTAAGTCAAGATATTATTATTACTTATAATTTTGTATACAAAATCTAATTTCTACAAAATAACTTTTTTTCTTGTAAAGAAATTAGTGTTACTTATAACTAATAAAGTTAGGGTGTTATTTGTTAGACATATGAAAATAACGAAAAATGGAAGTTTGTAATACCTATAACTGATAAAGTTAGGGTGTTACATGACACTTCCATTTTTTTCGTTATTTTCATATGTTTAACACCCTAACTTTATTAATTATAGGTAATACAAATTTCTTCACAAGCAAAAAAAATGTCATTTTGTAGAAATTAGATTTTGTATACAAAATTATAAGTAATAATAATTTCTTGACTTAAAACCAGATCGAGAGAAATGGAAAATGTGAAATAGAAATAAGTACATGAAAATAAATACCCTTGCCTCACATATAGTGGGGCTAAGGAACTTTTTTGTTCCTCTTCCCTTTTCACCTTTTCAATTTTCACAAGATAAATTATAACGAGGTATTCACAATAACTTCAGGTCCCCTCGAGAGTGGACAAGATTGCCCTATACTGTGTTTTTCCACTGTTTTTGAGCAGGAGCATCGTATTTTGGAAAATGATTTAAGTGTTCCTTTGTGCTTGGAGATCATGAGTGCATAGTAATGCAAACTTGACGATCTCCACCAAAACGGATTAGACGAGGTGGGGAGTTATATGACTTATAGTACTTGCTAAGGTATTTAATTATATTTCAATATGTAGATTGTTTAGTGACCGTGCACGATGACAAAGAAGATTGTGAAGGTCGACAAGTTTCTCTAATTTAAATGAGTCATGATGCGTTTTTGAATCCTTTAACTTCGTGTAATGAGTTTCCTTTCCATACTTTACTTGTGTATACTCGTTGATGCCTCCCTCAGCACGTTGAAGTACATATTATGAGAACTTCAGACCCTTTCTTTTCATTCCAAATAGAGTATCTACATGCACATATTGCTACACTACTTGGGGTAAGTTGATAATGAGACATATTTGTGCCGAATGCGTAAGAGTTTATTCAAATCTCGCGAAGTTGGCTACGTCATCAATTAATTCATGTGGTCCACATGCCAATATACAGCGATTGGTGTACGTTCTAATCAACTCTGTATCAGATATGTAGTGATTGGTGTACGTTCTAATCAACTCTGTATCAAATCGTCCAACCAGTTTAAGGTTGCTTAGACGATGTCATTCCAAGGAAACTTGACAACTAAGTTTCAAAAGTGGTATATAGGCCCAACTGCTTAAGCCCAACCTTTTCAAATCCCATCAAAAGTGGTATATAGGCCCAACTTCTTAATAGTGAGAGTCATGTAAGGATGTTTTTACTTGGACTCTAATTTGTTGGTCTGGTGTGAACTGGCCTCATAATGTCTGGTCTTTTTGTACTTTTATAACTATCTGTCTGGTCTGGTCTGATATGAACTGATCTGGTCTGATCTAGTCGGTCTAGGACGGATTACGGTCTAAGTAAAAACATCCTAAATGTAAGCTTATAGGTGGAGTCACATATGTTCCATCAATATTAATAACAACACAACAACAATAACAATAGTAATGACAACAACAACAACAATAATAATAATAATGGAAGTAATAATTTTAGTTATGATTAATTCAAAGGGAAAATGGAAACTAATAATCCAACTTTTTAGCGGTCTTCTTACAATAGTCTCACATTTTCATTATTCAGGAATAATCCAAACTTTGCACCTCATCTTCATTCGATGGTCCCTGATCGGTTGATGACCTGTTATTCCAAGTTATTTTCTTATCTTTGCAAAACATTATGTGACCATAAGGTGAGTTTTATGATATAATATTTTACAAAGATAAGAAAATAACTTGAAAAAGCATGTCATCAACAGATCAGGGACCAGCGAATGAAGATGTGGCGCAAAGGTTGGATTATTCCTGAATAACGAATAGGTGGAACTATTGTAAGAAGACTGATAAAAGGATGGATTATTAGTTTCCATTTTTCCTAATTCAAATGATAATATAATAGAGTAATGTTTAATATTGACCGCATCTTTTCAGTTTGTACTCAAATAAATACAAACTTAGAGGTTTGGGTTTGGAGTAAGGCCTCATGTAGTCTTTCCAAGGGATATCTATTTTTAAGATCCTCCATTATACATCCACATGTTAATGTAATATCTACAATTAAATTTAAAAAAACAAATTGTGCTTGGAAAAGTTTGAAGGTTAGAGAAGAAAGTGAAGGTTTGATAGAAATTTTATTTTTGACCAGTTCTAACAAGAAATTTCAAGTTTATTTAATTTTTTGCAATTTGATCTGTGAATATCATCACTTCTCGAGTCCTCGGGTTTGAAAACTTCTAACCTTGCATGTGGGGAATGATTTTAACATAATTGTTTGAAGCATCAATGTTTCTCACCAAAGGATGGGTGAGGATCCGTGAGGATACTAAGGTTGAGAAATAGAATGTGAGACATATTTGTGCCGAGTGCATGAAAGTTTATTCAAATCTTGTGAAGTTGGCTACGTCATCAATTAATGCATGTGGTTCACATGCCAATATGTAGTGATTGGTGTACGTTCTAATCAACTCTTTATGATTGTATCAGATATGTAGTGATCGGTGTACGTTCTAATCAACTTTGTATCAGATCGTCCAACCAGTCTAAGGTTGCCTAGACGATGTTATTCCAAGGAAACTTGACAAGTTTTAAACGTTAAACCCAACCTTTTCAAATCCAATCTAAAGTGGTAAATAGGCCCAACTGCTTGACGGTGAGAGCCATGTAGTGAGAGAGAGAATGTGTGCATAAAGTAGGTAGTAAAGTAAGGGTACAAATGTAATTTTATACTCCGTATTAAAAACTTGTCAAAAGTAGAAATGTGAAGTTTATTTTGGATATACCTAAAAAGAAATTGTGAAGTTTATTTAGAATCGGATGGAGTATATGATTTTGATTTATGTAGAAAAGTGGAAAAGAATGTCAAGAAATAGAGTACTGATTTAAATCAACAAACATATTTAGAATTGTTCTCAATCATTTTTATTTATTCGCATTATAGAATAATTATTTATCATCAACATATCATATACTTCGTATGTATGAAACAAACGAAAAATAAAACCATTGATTCATTGGTAGACTATAGTACTTTTTCTTAAACATTCACAAGATAATTATGAACGCAAACATAAAGCTATTTCTTTCTTCCCTGAGTGACTTTCAATACAGAAAGCTTTACTAAACTATAAAGCTACTTTGTAAAGATTCCTTTAAAAAAAAACTAATTTGTAAAGAAATTCCCTTCATACAAACTAAAATGACTAAAAGTTCAAGACTAAGCAAGGAGTTTTACAGTTTTACATTACCAGCACTTACAGTTACCACTACATTAGGGAGCACACGTCATCCGATTATGCAAAATACCAAACGCTCGAGTACTCGACCCTGATTAATTAAACATAAATTCAACACACATGAAAATTATTCTCGTTTCAGTAAGGACAATAAAACTCATTAATTGCGAAGAGCTTTGAAAGTGATAAATGATCTCCATATGTGTTTTGGAAATGTAATTAATGAGTCTCACATATTGACTTCCCTCATTAAAATATTCTTATTTTGATTTGATGTAAATTATTCCCGTTTCAGTAATTGATGAAACGGGAATATTCCTTATTCCCGTTGTGATCAGAAGAAGCTGCACAAAAACTACAATTGCAAAATCGAACCAAATATCTTCAACACTAACTTACTATCTCGTTCAGCCAACACGTACACTGACTTCGCCTATAGCGACTTCACTCCTGCTGCCCCATGATACCCTGTGCAACGATTCTTCTTGCCCCATGACTACTGTCAGTGTATGCAATGGCATCCATGTCTAGTGACTCCACGCTGTCACGAATAGTGATTCAAGAGATACTGCCCTACGACTAACAACAGAATACACCCTATTGCAACGAATAGCAACAAAATAGTGCCCAACCTCACTTTGTAACCCTAGCATCTCCATCGCACAAGCTTAACCTCCAACCCCAAACAATCATAACCCAGTAACCACTAACCCTAACCGTCCTGATAATCACTGCCGTTTAAGAACACCAGTCGTTCCACTTTCGAATAAAAAATGAAAAGAAAAGAAGAAGATGAAAATGAACAACATGAAGAAGGGACGGTGGATTGGTTATTGACGATCATGTGTCTTTTGTATTACCGGTTATGGGTTCATCTCCGCCCACTATCATCAACGCTTGAGTTGTTGTTAACGGTCATGAGGATTCGTTGTTGGCGGCTTCTTCCCGTTGAATCAGCCATGGTTCAAACCTCGATGTCAATAGATGTAGACAACCCCATAATTACCCCCATAATTATCTAGGCATAAAGAAGACCCCTCACCGTGAACAACGAATCCTCATGACCGTTAACAACAACTCAAGCGTTGATGATAGTGGGCGGAGATGAACCATGAACCCATAACCGGTAATACAAAAGGCACATGATCGTCAATAACCAATCCACTGTCCCTTCTTCATGTTGTTCATTTTCATCTTCTTCTTTTCTTTTCATTTTTTTATTTGAAAGTGGAACGACCGGTGTTCTTAAAAGGCAATGATTATCACGACGGTTAGGGTTAGTGGTTACTGGGTTATGATTGTTTGGCGTTGGAGGTTAAGCTTGTGCGATGGAGATGCTAGGGTTACAAAGTGAGGTTGGGCACTATTTTGTTGCTATTCATTGCAATAGGGTGTATTCTGTTGTTAGTCGTAGGGCAGTATCTCTAGAATCACTATTTGTGACAGCGTGGAGTCACTAGACATGGATGCCATTGCATACACTGACAGTAGTCATGGGGCAAGAAGAATCGTTGCACAGGGTATCATGGGGCAGCGGGAGTCTATAGGCGAAGTCAGTGTACGTGTTGGCAGAACAAGATAATAAGTTAGTGTTGAAGATATTTATCGTGAATCAAGTTTGCCATTAGCCTTGTTTTTATTTAGACTTTTATGGTGTGTATTTAATTATAATAACTATTCTAGAAAAGGAATAAGGTCACTTATGCTTTGGCCCATATTCCTAGGTCAGGCCCTAAATCAGACAACTTGTACACCTGCACTTATAAATATGTGCATAGGATGTACAACACCGATAACATCTTTACGCTAAAATTCCGTTGTATTACCTTTAGAGTTTCTCGATATATAGAAAGGAAGAGTTCACTGTTCGAATATCTATTTGATCATTTTCTGAATCTCTTCTCTTTTCTTATATTGATGATGTGCAATATATAGATGTTCATTAATCTCAAATACAAAGGAAAGTGAAGAATTGATAGCAATTTTATTTTAGATTTGTTAGAATTGAAGTATGATAAAATTTAATTGTGATTATCTAATTGGTCTTAAAACTTTGAATTTCTTAAATAAAAAAATCTTAACCATTTGTGGCTCACTCTAATTTAAGGAAAAACTTGCGGTCGCTACATAGAACATTACCATTCCAAAATGAAGGCTAACTGCACAACATCAGCAACAATGCAAATGACAGTAACATACTACTATTACATGTGACATACTACCTCCGCTCAAAAAACTCTTTGGACTTTGAGTTGATGTTTGTTACGAAACGAAAATATATGATTTTGATTGATATCCCTAAAATGATTTGTTAATAGTATGTTTTTATCTTTAGCTTTCATTTTAGCTTTGCTAATATCATAAGGATTACAGTGTGTAAATTTTGAAAAGAAAAAAATGTCAATAAATAGGAGTATAACATACGAAGTACTTCGTATTTATTTAAAATCAACAAACTTGTTTACAATTGTTCTCAAATCGTTTTTATTTATTCGAATCATAGAATTATTTCTCATCAATATATGTATGAAAAAAGTGAAAAATAAAAAACATTGAATCATTGACAGTAGTTTTTCTTAGACATTCACAAGATAAATATGAACACAAACATAAAGCTTCTTTTTTCCCTGAGTGACTTTCCAGAAAGCTTTAATATATTAGTACTACTTTGCAAAGAAATTCCCTTCATACAAACTAAAATGACTAAAAGTGTAAGACTAAGCAAGGAGTTTTACATTACCAGCACTCACAGTTACCACTACATCAGGGAACACACTCCATCCGAGTATCCAATCATGCAAAATACCCAACATTCAGAAGCTGATTAAACATAAATTCAACTCATAATGAAAATCTGAAGAACCATCAATCTGATTGGGATTAGCGAGCTTGATAGAATGGCAATATGCAGGCTTGATTTGTTCTGGATAATTCAATACTGGGAAGTTCTTAAAAGCAAGCAAGAGCAAAAATCTCCAAGACACTTTGTGATCAGAAGAAGCTGCACAAAAACTACAATTGCAAAATCGAACCGATATACTTTCAATGTGGGAAGACTCATTAATTACATTTCCACAATACATCTGGAGATCATTTATCACTTTCAAAGCTCTTAGCAATTAATGAGTTTTATTGTATTACTGAAACGGGAATAATGTACATCAATGACAGAATTAACTCTGCCCACGAAAATTGAACATCTATTGACACAGATTTCCGGTACGAGAACCCTAATCAGCGTTCCTGTTACAAAATTTACTAACCATCAATGCGCAACCAGAACGCTTTCGCTATTGCTATTACTGAACAGATCAGCCACCGATTCATGCGGCTGGGGTACAGGGCTGGACGGAATAGGGATGGAGAAGAGCACCGCCTTGGCGGCAGCGAGTTTCTTCCTCTGAGGACAACGCGGGCCGCGGATCCGGGCCGGAGAACAGGGAAAACCGTCATCAGGCACGAAATGAGTCGGAGTAGTGTGCGGAGAAGAGATCTGGAGATGAGAATCGATTACGCGGTGCGTCCTTGCGCTGATCCGTGAATCTCTGAGACGAGCCAGCGCGCCGGGCTTCAGGTACCGGAGATACGACGCCGATGAAGCATCGGATTTCAGACAAGTGCTCCTGGCGTGGCGGCGCATGGTGATGAAAGGCGGAGAAAGGAAGTTAGATTGAGATCCAATGGAGGAGAGTAAAGATGAGGGAATTGATATTTTTTATCGTTATTCGTACTTTCGTAGTATATATACCGAGAAAATGGTAGAAGCACTGGGCGGGAAGGGAAGGGGTAAAGAGAGAAAGCGCGCTTTCCCTTCAATTCAAATCAAAATACAAATAAGACGGAAGAAGCGCGATTTGTTTTAGACGCCGTTTGGCCCTTGTTTTTTCACATGGGGTTAGATGAACGAATAAGGAATTTTATTAAGAGGCGATGGAAAAAAAATTAATAGTAAAACAGATGGCTTTATATTAAAATGAAGATGCATATGAGATAATCTTCAAACACATTTTACAGATCCAATCTTGAATCCTAGGAATAGAAATAAAATCAGTCACCTCATACAAAGCAAGCTGACTCGCTAAATCCGAAACGGAGAAATTTAAGTCTAAAACGAACAGATTTGAAATCATGTCGATCATAATAACTTCGAAAATCCAAACATTCAAACCAAATCCACTCTGACTAAAACTAAAACTAGTACTATTAAAGAGAAATACTAGTTTGAATATGTATGAATACAAACTCAACCACCATCGGAGAGGCCGACCAAGGCCTCATGGTCCAGCACCGGTACAAAATCACATCCGCAATCCGTTCATCCATCAACGTTATCTCCTCCGACATAGTTGCAATCTCAAGCGTCAGCACACCTAAAATCAGAATAATTTGCCGCTCCAACCCCATATTTATGGGGCGGCAGAAAATCTCAACTCCTACAAAGAGGGGAGACGGTCGCTAGATTTTTAGAGAGAAAACAACGGATGAAAATTAAAAATTGTCGATGTAAAATTCGATTAATTGGAAATTAAGGATTTAGAACTCATAGAAAGTGTTTGGTAAACAGCCTATCAACCATTTTTTGTCCTTTTTGGGTGATTTCAGTTGTTTGATTTTATCAAACAATTATTATAGGTGTTGGGTAATCAACTTTTTTATTTGACTGTTACTACAAAAACCTCACTATGAATACCTTTTCATAACGGATTTTTGATATTACTCCGTAATATTTAAAATTCTTATCTACCCTCTTGTCTAGCCCATTTGGTAATTATTTCATATTTGTTCACCAAAATAAAAATAACTACGACAATGTAATAACATCGATAATAAATATTAGGGAAAATGGAAACTAATAATACAACATTTTAACGGTCTTCTTACAATACTCTCACCTTTTCATTACTCATAAATAATCCAACTTTTGCACCTTATCTTCATTCAATGGTCTTTGACCGGTTGATGACCTATTATTTCAAGTTATTTTCTTGTCTTTGCAAAACATTATGTGACCATAATGTGGTATTTATAGTATAAAATTTTACAAAGATAAGAAAATAACTAGGAATAACAGGTCATCAGCCGGTCAGAGACCATTGAATGATGATGGGGTGCAAAGATTGGATTATTCATGAATATGATTCTTAGTTTATGGTATTATTTTGAAAGTTACTACAAATAATCGTATTCTAAATATTAATACTAAAAATAAATGAATTTGTGTATATATAATAGTTAAAATTGATTACTGTATATTTTAGAGCATATATTTATTTGTGTGGGCATGCATATATATTAAAAATATCAATAGTAGTGATTATATAAAATCATAGCTATTGTGATTTGGTCCTTTTAATATACTCCTTGATAAATACATTTGAACAACAATAATTGGATTGTCATTTTCAATCTTCTGAATTATTTTGTGAAGTATTTTGTGGTCTAATGGCATCACTGTGACACTTCCAAATAGGAGGTCACAGGTTCGAATCCAATCCCAATTCAAAGATGTTGGCATTAACATAGAACAAATACTATAATAGGTTAGAAAGAATTGCCAACAAAAAAATCTTCTTGAATTATTTTTAATTTCCTCTTATCTTTCTGTCTCATTTTTCATATGTTTCAAAGTATATATCTTATCTCATACGTAGTATTTTAGAATTATTCGTATCTTATAAATTTAGAAGTAAACATAATTTTATCTTTGGAAAATTCTTGGTGTACACGTTTTTATACACGTTAGTACATCCCATTGTCTGTGAGAGTTTTTTTGTCTGTTTTTGCCAGTTCATAGACAAAACCTGGCTTGTTTTGTCTGTGGAAAATTCTACAGACAAAACAAGTTAGGTTTTGTCTGTGAACTGGCATTCACAGACAAAAAAAAATTCTCACTGACAATGGGGTGTACTATAACGTGTATAAAATCGTGTACAAAAGGAAATACACTTTTATCTTTAATCCAAATTCTTCACACTTTTCTTTGAAATTGAGTGAGAAAAAGGGAATATTTTATAGGTGATGCTTTATCCTACTAATAGCAATGTATTCATTTTGATTGATTTTAATTAGTTTCAAATCATACTTGAAAACTTCAATCAAAATGAAAACGTTCCAATTTTAAAACTTCAATCTTGGAGTCTTGGACATGTATTACAACTATGTATATATGGTACTAACAACTATACTGCTTATACTCTAAAAGTAAAATCTTAAGTACATTGTTTCATACGGAGTACGTAGTATCATTTTTACTACTTTATGCTTTAATTTGTTGTTAACACCTTTAATTTCTTTTGTTTTTGCCTCAAAATTTTCAATGATAATTTAATTTTAAAATTCAGGTCATCAATTACGTACACTATATCTTTGTAAAGCGTTTATGAAATTATTACCCATGACCCACCCCCCAAAAAAACTTCTTTGGACCAATATTTAAATTTTCAGTTATTTCTAACTCATACCGATCACAGTGCCGGCTTTGGGGCCAGTTGGCCCAGGTGGTTGCCTAGGGCCTCACGGATGGAAGGGGCCTCAATATTTCCATTGTTTTATTTAGTTCTACTTTGAAAGTCTACCTTTTTCAAAGAAAAAACTATTGTACACATTAGTACACATTTCGGTGAACAAGCTATTTTTTATTTGCAAAAAGTTGTATATAAAACCAGTACTAGATTCACTATCAAACTCCTAAACATTCAACATGTCTACTTTACTTTCTACAACAATAAATATTTATCCTTTGTGTTCAACATCACTCCAACGGTGACAAGAGTGTTTGTTGGGAATGATGAAGGACGACAATGATTATTCAATCAGCCATGGTTCATACCTCAATGTCAATAGACAACCCCATAATTAACTGATTATAAAGAAGACCCCTCACGGTCAACAATGAATCCTCATGACCGTTAACAACGATTCCAGCGCTGATGATAGTGGTGCGGAGATTAACCCATAACCAATAATACAAAAGACCCATGATCGTCAATAACCAATCCACCGTCCCTTCTTCATGTTGTTCATTTTCAAATTCTTTTTTTCTTTTCATTTTTTAATCGAAAGTGGAACTAGCGGTGTTCTTAAATGGCAGTGATTTTAGGGACGGTTAGGGTTAGTGGTTACTGGGTTATGATTGTTTGCGTTGGAAGTTAAGCTTGTGCGATGGAGAGGCTAGGGTTACAAGGTGAGGTTGGGCAGTATTTTGTTGTTATTCGTTGCAATAGGGTGTATTCTGTTGTTAGTCGCAAGGCAATATCTCTAGAATCACTATTTGTGACAGTGTGGAGTCACTAGACATGGATGTCACTGCATACACTGATGGAGCAGCGGGAGTGAAATCACTATAGGACGAAGTCACTGTACATGTCGGCAGAACGAGATAGTAAGTTAGTGTTGAAGATATTTATTGTGAATCAAGTTTGTCATTAGTCTTGTTTTTATTTAGCCTTTTATGGTATGTATTTAATTATAATAATCAACCTAGAAAAGGAATAACTTATGCTTTGCCCCATATTCCTAGGTTAGGCCCTAAATCAGGTAAGTTGTACACGTGCACCTATAAATATGCGCATAAGATGTACAACACCGATAACATCTTTACGCTAAAATTCCGTTGAATTACCTTTAGAGTTTCTCGATATATAGAAAGGAAGAGTTCATTGATCATTTTCTGAATCTCTTCTCTTTTCTTAAATGGATGATGTGCAATATATAGATGTTCATTATTAATCTCAAATACAAAGGAAAGTGAAGGATTGATAGCAATTTTATTTTGGATTTGTTCCAATAACAGTTTGATAAGATTTAATTGTGAGTATCTAATTGGTCTTAAAACTTTGAATTTCTTTAAAAAAAAAATCTTAACCATTTGTGGCTCACTCTACTTTAAGAAAAAAATTGTAGTCGCTACATAGAACATTACCACTCCAAAATGAAATATAACTCTACAACATCACCAAAAGTGGAAATGACAATAACATATTAGAGTTCGTTTGGTAATAGCCAAACAAACTTTTAACATATTGGCCGATTCTGCTTAAATTTATAAAATTCTGGCTTATGTGGCTGTATTAGCTGATTTTGTGGATTTGTGAAAAATAATAATTAAAAATACATTTTATTAATAAAATAAAGAAAAAATATGTGAAAAAATAATAAATAACCATCTACAGTAACTTCAGTCAATACAGCCAGAAAAGTAATTACAACCTCACTTTTTCTTATTATTACACAATTCAGCCCGTAAAACTAAAAGTTTCGTGTTTGGTTAAAAAGTTGGCTTATAATACTGAAAAGCCAAAAATCACGACTACCAAAGGGGCACTAAATGTGACATACTAGTATACTACCTCCACTCAAAAACTCTTTCGACTTTGAGTTGATGTTTATTAAGAAACGGAAATATATGATTTTGATTGATATCCCTAAAATGATAGGTAAAATAGGTTGATAGTATGTTTTTATCTTTAGCTTTCATTTTAGCTTTGCTAATATCTTAAGGATTACAGTCTATAAATTTTGAAAAGAAAAAATGTCAAGAAATATAACATACGAAGTATTTATTTAAAATCAACAAATTTATTTAGAATTGTTCTCAAATCGTTTTTATTTATTCGTATCATAGAATTATTTATCATCAATATATGTATGAAAAGGGTGAAATAAAAAAACCATTGAATCATTGACAGTTGTTTTCCTTGTACATTCACAAGATAAATATGAACGCAAACATAAAGCTTCTTCTTTTGTCCCTGAGTGACTTTCCAGAAAGCTTTACTATACTTCTTTGTAAAGAAATTCCCTTCATACAAACTAAAATGACCAAGAGTACAAGACTAAGGAGTTTTACAATACCAGCACTTGCGGTTACCACTACATCAGGGACAGTGGCGAAGTCAGGAATGTCAAGTTACAGGGGCCGGGCTTAAAGAATTTATATGGGTAAGGCCAATACTTAAATTTTCACTATATTTTTTACTACTTAAAAATATTTATACATACATATATACATCACAAATTTTTTGTGATACGAATAACACAAATTCATCACATATATGAAGATCTGAAGACCCATCAATCTTATTGTGATTAGCAAGCTTGATAGAATGGCAATATTCAAGCTTGATTAGTTCTGGATAATTCAATACTGGGAAGTTCTTAAAAGCAAGCAAGAGCAAAAATCTCCAAGCCACTTTGTGATCCAAAGAAGCTGCACAAAAACTACAATTGCAAAATCGAACCGATATACTTTCAATGTGGGAAGACTCATTAATTACATTTCCACAATACATCTGGAGATCATTTATCACTTTCAAAGCTCTTAGCAATTAATGAGTTTTATTGTATTACTGAAACGGGAATAATGTACATCAATGACAGAATTAACTCTGCCCACGAAAATTGAACATCTATTGACACAGATTTCCGGTACGAGAACCCTAATCAGTGTTCCTGTTACAAAATTTACTAACCATCAATGCGCAACTAGAGCGCTATCGCTATTGCTATTACTGAACAGATCAGCCACCGATTCGTGCGGCTGCGGTACAGGGCTGGACGGAATAGGGATGGAGAAGAGCACCGTCTTGGCGGCGGCGAGTTTCTTCCTCTGAGGACAACGCGGGCCGCGGATCCGGGCCGGAGAACAGGGAAAACCGTCATCAGGCACGAAATGAGTCGGAATAGTGTGCGGAGGAGAGATCTGGAGGTGAGAATCGATTACGCGGTGCGTCCTTGCGCTGATCCGTGAATCTCTGAGACGAGCCAGCGCGCCGGGCTTCAGGTACCGGAGATAAGACGCCGATGAAGCATCGGATTTCAGACAAGCACTCCTGGCGTGGCGGCGCATGGCGGAGAAAGGGAGTTAGATTGAGATTCAATGGAGGAGAGTAAAGATGCGGGGATTGATATTTTTTATTGTTATATTCGGAATATATATATACTGAGAAAATGGTAGAAGCACTGGGCGGGAAGGGAAGGGGTAAAGAGAGAAAGCGCGCTTTCCCTTCAAATCAAAAAAACAAATTAAGAGGGAAGAGGCGCGATTTTCAGAGATACGAGTTTCGTAGGGTTTGGGCCTGAAGGCGCCGATTGGCCCTTTTATTTACACGAATAAAGAATTTTACAAATATAGAGAGGATGAAAATTGAAAATTGTAAATGTAAAATTCGAATAATTGGAAATTAGGAATTTAGAACTCATAGGAGTGTTTGGTAAACAGCCTATCAATCAATTTTTATCTTTTTTGAGTGACTTTAGTGGTTTGACTTTTTCAATCAGTTATTATAGGTGTTTGGTAAACAGTTTTTTGATTTGATTGTTTGCTACAAAAACAGGTCACTACAGATACCTTTTCATAACGAATTTTCGATATTATTATTTAAAATTCTAATGTACCTTCTCGTTTTAGCCCATTTGGTAATCATTTAATATTTATTCAAAAAAAGAAATAAAATGAAAATAACTACGGCAATGCAGTGTTCTAAAAGGCCCCAAAAGGCGCCGCAAAGGCGGGTCTAGACGTGGGGCGCCACTCAAACGCCTCGCCTACCCACAAGGCGCAGGTAAAAGCGGACCAAGCCCAACTTAAGGCCCATTTACGGCCGGAAGCGTTTGTTTCATGAGTGGAAGGGAGATAGAAAAATATATAGAGTTGGGGAGAGTGATACGCTTCTATGGCTCCGGTGTGGGACTTTTGAAGGGGAAAGTTGAAAATGAAATTTGAAGTAGTACTCCAGTACTCCGCATTTCATATCATGCTAAAAATGAACTTCGAAGGGGGATTCGAACTCGGATGGAGCCTGGTGTAAGGAGGTTCATATAGCCAACTCGGCTGCAACATCATTACGAACTATCTGACATTTTTTAGTTATAATATATACCCAATATGCTTATCAAGTATGTTTATATTACTAATTATGTTTTTTACTTTCTATTGCTATTATGTTATATATTATTATTATTATTATTATTATTATTATTATTATTATTATTATTATTATTATATTGTTATTGTTATTATTATTATCACTAATTATTATTATCACTAATAGTATTATTGTTGTTGAAATTCTTACTATTATTTTTGGAATTTTTGTTGTTGTTATTATTATAATTGTTGTATTTAATTGTTATCATTATCAACGTTCTCACCATTGTCATTAATTAAACTATTTTTTCAGTTCCAGATTTTGTGTACCTTGTGGTCTGATGACATCATTGTGACACTTTCAAAAAGGATGTCACATGTTCGAATCCCATCTCAAATCAAGGATGTTGGCCTTAAGAAGTTCTAGTTTTTGAGTGATTAGTAAATTTGTACTCTGTATTTGTTTGATTTAGGATTGGAAAAATACATTTTTTTGTTGAAAATGAGAAAAGTATATATTTTTGAATAACATTATCTAATATTTAAATAAAATATTTAAAATGTCTCTAGGAAAACTAAAATAAATGATAAAAAAAATCAAAACACTTTTTCACGCCTCAACCCCACTTAAGCCCGCCTAGGCTCCAAAGGCTTAAGGCTTCGACGTGCCGCCTCGGCACGTCTTACGCCTTTTAGAACATTGCGACAATGTAATAACATCGATAATAGATATTATCATGAATATTATTCTTAGTTTATAATATTATTTTAAAAGTTACTAAAATAATCATATTTAAAATATTAATACTAAAAATAAATGAATTTGTGTACATATAATAGTTAAAATTGATTACTATTTTAGAGCATATGTTTATGTGTAGTCATGTATATATATTAAAAATATTAAGAGTAGTGGTTATATAAAAGGGAAAATCACACTTTTAGTCCTTGAAATAGTTATCATATTGAAATGTCAGACCCGTATTTCCGAGATTGTAAATGTCACCCCTCAATTATTCAAATTGCGGTTAATGCGGTCCTTTGAGGGGAGAAATTTACTCCTCGCGCACATTTTACCTTTCACCCATCAAAGGATCACATTTACAACAATTTGGATAATTAAGGAGTGACATTTACAAACTTTAAAATACGGGTCTGACATTTTAATATGGTGACTATTTTAGAGAAAAGTGTGTTTTCCCTATATAAAATAATAGCTAATGTACACTTGGTCCTTTAGTTATACTCCTTGATAAACAAATTTGAACAACAATAATTGAATTGTCATTTTCAATATTCTGAATTATTTTTTAACTACTAAACAATTCTCTCTAGGGCTTTGGTGCCACTAAAGCTCTGTTTTTCTCCGTTGTTGAATTTCCGAGGAGCGGGCCGCCTTCTGGTGGGCTTTGGTATTTGTAACGCAGGTGCTGAGCAAGGCGAAGGTTGCGGCGACTTTCCTTCGGCGATTGAAGGACGGACTCCGCATGTCATCTTTCTTCTTCGTCTATCCCGCAAACGGAAGCCGATTTTTGAGAAGCAGGGGCGAATCCTCTGATGGAAGATATAGTTAATCAATACAAATAGATGGCAATTGGTGAGGATAAGGAGGAGCTGGTTTTCGATGATGAGGAAGATGGAGAGCAGCCGACAAACAAAGGGAAGGCGATTTTTCCGGTGGTTGGTATGGTTCTTACGGATCGGAAGATCAAATTTCAGTTTTTCAAGGAATTGATGGCATCGTTGTGGAGGCTAGTTAAAGGTGTGTCCATCAAAGAAATTGGTGAAAAGAGGTACATCTTTACTTTTTACCATGTTTTGGATATGAGACTTGTTTTAGATGAAGGTTCGTGGTTGTATGAAAAGAATTTATTACTGCTAAAAGAAATCAAGGTGGAGGATATTCCTCTACGGATTAATCTTCATTAGGCTGAGTTTTAGGTTCAGGTTCACAATGTAGCGTATGGTTTTATGAATTTGGCCTCTGCGAGGTGAAATGGCAATTATATTGGAAGTTTTATTAGTTTTGATGAAAGCCAGTTTGATGAAAAATGAGAGACCTATATGAGAATTAGGGTCCGAATGGATGTTAAGAGGCCCCTGAAAAAATGTACTACACTGAAAAAGGTGTGGATTAGCCAATGGGTGGACTTTAAGTATGAAAAACTCCCAAACTTTTATTTTGTTTGTGGAATTATTGGCCATTCTGATAAATTTTGCCCAATAGTGTATGAGGGGGAGAACATCACTTTTAATAAAATTTATGGACTAAATCTTAGACCTGGGGGTGGGGTGAAGACTAGCCCAACAGGAGGAAACAAGTGGCTGATTGAAGGGTCTTCCAATACTTGTATGAGGCTTCCACAGAGGAGTGATAGTGAGGATACAGACAAGCAGGGCTGAAAGGAGACTACAACAAGGACAGGAATCGGCTCTATTAAGGAAGGGAATTCGGTGAGTCCGGAGGAGGGGTCGGGAGAGCAGAAGCGCAGGAGAAACTGGGAGGAAAAGGAACAAGAGGATCCAGCAGGGGAGGATATGGCACTTGATAGGCAAAAAGGCTCGGTTGGCGGACTTGTGGTGGTGCACTTGAAGTTTGAGAGTTTTTCCTACTTTTTTTGTTGTTGTTTTAGTTAATCACACTGTTTACTGCGTTGTTTTAATTTTTTATTGTATGATTCTTGCATTAAGATCGGGTGATGGTAGGTCTGCTTCAATCGTCTGTGGCTCAGGTTTGCCCATTAATGGATCAACGAGTTATATTGCTTATTTGAAGGTGATGAACTCCAAGCCTAGTTCGAGGACTGACGATTATATGTGGCTCCTATATCATTTTAGTTCCTTTCCGAATTCTAACGCTTTGATTTCAATATAAGCCTCCCTCTTCAAAAAAAACTTCTGATTTTTTTTAATGTCCTCTTCCTCTCATTTTTCAAAGAAAACATCCTTATAATTTAAAAATGATATGAAAATGTTCTTTATTAAAAGAACTTATAAAAATATAACATTTATAACTTTCATAATATTGTACTAATCAAAACTATGATCCAATTTTTAAGATTTGGCTAAGTATTTTGGAACAGGGGTAGTATATAATATAGATAGGTATATTTTGGTCCTGAGATCCCGTGGGACCTTTAGTGGGTCTGCCACTGCTTGGGCATATATTAACATTTATTACAACTATAATGTATAGTAGTAACAATTATAATACCTATACTCTAAAAGTTCAGTCTTGGAGTACATAAATGTACATTATTTCATATTATTTTTACTACTACGTAGTTTATACTTTGTTGTTCACAACTTTAGTTTCTTTTGTTTTTACCTCAAAATTTTCAAAGATGTTTTTAAAATTCAGAATGTCATCAATTACGTACCCTATATCTTTTTAAAGCGTTTATGGAATAAACTTCAATTCTTTGGTCAACCAATATTTAATTTTTTCAGTTATTTCTAACTCATACCAGTCATACAGAGTAGATTTTTACTTGAACAACTTTTTTATTTAACGGGCGTTCTTATGTGCACTGTGTTTTATTTTGTATTGTTTTGTAAGACTATCTTTTTCAATGAAAAAGCTATGAGTTTTTTCAAACATATTACTAAAATAAAACTTATCAACACAAACATGACTAATGGTTACTACAATGTAGTGGAATGGTAACTTAATTTTTGAAGTTGAACACAATATACTATGATTCTACTACCACTCTAGTCACTAAATACATTTTGTAAACAGTCTTTATTTTTGTCATAGATATGTAATTATTTCAAAAACTATTTATACACATTAGTACCCATGTCGGTGAACAAGCTATTTTTTTTGTTTGTGAATAGCATGTTCACACGCGAAACATGTTCGCTAATGTGTGTTTTCTCGCACTTAAAAAGATTGTAATATAGTGGTGTAAGTACGAGTATCGTCTCCACAGGGACGGACAAAAGAGAATTAAGAATTAACTAAATTCAGCGATTAAAGATAAATAAATAAATAATGCGTCGTGCGAGATATGATTGGGTTGGAAAATTAAACTAATGCGAATGAGCAATTAAAATAAAAGATTGGTTTCTTCTTAATTAACGACGAAGGGAACAGGAAATGATTCCGGGGTTAACCAGATTTCTGGCAAAACAAGCCTAATTACATGAATTTAATTTAATTGAGCCTAGCTAATCATTACTAAGTTCTTACCGCTCTCGCGGCGTAGAGTACAATAAATTAGGGGACCAGGCTGATCTCTCATGCGACAGGATCCTAAATTATTGCCAAGACGAGCGAGCTTACGGCCCCTTAATCGCTACTAATCTCTTAACGAACGATTAAGTGTGTGTGAATGTGTCCTAGAATAAACTAGATCTCTCTTAATTTATTCTACAAGCAATTGTAATTTTAGCCGCAGTTCCAGGTTACAAAAGATATCAGTTAAATTATTCAAACACAAATTAAACGACATTCATGCAATTAAACCAACAAGAATCTAGCCATCAATCATGATTAACCCCTTCATCAACCCCAAATCCCTAATTAAACTACTCACAATTCATAATCGAAGAATCAACAGAATTGGGATGAATAGAAATAATTGTCATTAATTAAAAAGACGAACTTACAAATAATCCCAGGGTCTTGGAAGAAAATAGCGTAAAAACGGTGTTAAATTCGTCCCTAGGCCTCTCCGTAATGTTCGTCACGTCAAAATATGGGTCTGGGGGTCTTATTTATAGAAAACAGATGAGTTTGGGCTGAACTGGGACTAAAGAGGGGCTGAAATCCGCGTTTTGGGTGTACGCACAATCGTGCTTACCTTGCCACGCACGATCGTGCGTACGTGGCAGTGGCTTTCTTCCGTTTTTGCCTCGGACGCACGATCGTGCGTTCCCCTACGCACGGCGTGCGTCAAACTTCCGAATTTGACAAAACTTCCTTCATGCAAGTTGTAGATAATGAAGTCCTCTATACACCCCAATTTGCCGAATGTCATTTGAATCATCCAATCAAGAGATATGATCAAAACGGTGCAAGGTGTCATTCTGAAATCGCAGCAGAGATCATCTGACTTCATCGTCTGTTTTCACCTTCTTGCTCTCATATTCTCGTAATGGTGGCTTCATATGATTGATTTGTAGCCCTTGAAGTTGGCTTTCATATAAAACTTGAATCGTATCCATTGGTTTTTCCTACAAAGAGATATGCGTGAACGACTGACAGAAGGTCGTTCTAATCGTTGTTTTCAAGCTTCATTCATATTCTTTTGATCCCATAGCCAATCCTAGAGCTCTTTTGACATCAAATCTTCATCGTGAACCTCCCGGTGACCTCCAAAGCTCTCAATCCACTCTCGAATGCATCTCGAATCATCCCGATTGATCCTCAAGTGCCGATGTTGAACTCTAAATTCCTCATTTTGACTCCAAATGACACAAAACTCGAACCAACGCCCGGTAAACATAACGTACTTGAGCTAAAATTGAGACTTGCAACACCTTAAAACTAGAAAAACCATCAAAATCCAATCCCAACATGCATCAAATACGTGTCTAAATACGGACTTATCATTCGCCGACGTCGGTGAACATGTTTTGTTTGTGAACAAACAAACAAATTATTCACAAAGACAAAAACTAACATGTTCATCGACATGTGTACTGATGTTTACAAAAAGTTGTATATCACAACCAGTACTAAGTTTAATATCAAACTCTTAAACATTCAACAAGTCTACTATCTACAATCCTATATATATATATATATATATATATATATATATATATATATATATATATATATATATATATATATATACAAAACCTATATAGGGAGCGGTTCCGGTAAGAACAGATCTTAGGAGAAAAATGAGAACGAATCTGGACCGTTGGATTGTATTAGGTGGAACCAAATTGTGCATTTGGTGAAACTGAAATGTGCATTAAATGATATTGAAATGTGCAAAATAAAAATTTAAACTCAAGTGTGCATTAGATGAAACTGATATGTGCGGAAAAAAGTACAAAAATAACATCACAGCGTACTTTTTATTCTGCACATTTTAGTTTCACCTAGTGCACATTTCAATTTCACGTAATGCACAATTCAACTGCACATAATACCACTCTATCGTACCCTTTGTGATGCACATTTCAATTTCACCTAATGCACATTACAGTTTCATCTAATGCACACTGAATTTCACTTGAAGCAAATCTAACGGTCCAGATTCGTTCTCATTTCTCTCATAAGATCGTGTTCTTATTTGAACCAAAACCTATATATATATATATATATATATATATATATATATTGGTTCAGGTGAGAAATGCATCTAATGTGAGAAATGAGAATGAATCTCAGCCATTGGATTTACGAAGTTGCACTAAATTTGGCTTTATGTTGCAGTAATATTTAAATTTTGGACATGTTGCACTAATATTTGACGGCGTTGCACCGAAATAGCTTCATGTTGTACTAGACACGTGTAATACGGATTTTTCAGAAGTATTTACAGAAATGCCACCGTGCTAGATTGCATATTTCAGTGCATCATGAAGTGTCTTTTACTGCAACTTAGTCGAATCCAATGGCTGAGATTCATTCTCATTTCTCACCCAAAGGGTTCTTCTCACTTGAACCTTACCATATATATATATATATATATATATATATATATATATATATATATATATATATATATATATAATAGAGATCAAATACAAACTCTTCTTAATTTACAAACCTACAAATTAATCCTAGCCCTATATTTTAGTCGATGATCTGTGTCTTTCATTTTGATTAGATTGGACAATTGAGGGCTTATTAGTCTTTTAGGTTAATTTTTTGATTGGAAAAAAATCACGGTTGCTTCTCATTCGATTATTTCCTTTCTTGCATATTCTACCAGAGTTCTCTCCAGGATCAACACTCCAAGATCTAGTTTTTGTCTGTGTCCATCTCCTGTTGCGTTTCCATCTTCATCTCCATCCCCATCCCCATCTCATTTTTTCTCCATCTCTATCTCAAATTTAATAGAATGTGGTTGATGCTCTTCTATTCAAACTAATGGATTCCGGCATGCATCGGGAAAACATTAGTTCTCAAAAGCCATGGATTCCGGCATCAGCATGGAATTCGTGTGCACACCAGTTTTTTTAATATTTTGTTTTGGTCTTTGTATCCATATCAATTAAATAATATCATGTTTATGCAAGGTCTTTGAATTTCGTATGCATTCCGGTGCGGAAAAGCCACCCAGATAACTTTTGAAAAGATTTCTTTTAATTTATTTGTTTTCCGGTTGTTATCATATCAGTTTGCAATTTCGTGTTTGCAAACTTCTTGTAATTTCAGTATGCATTTTATACCATTTAGAACATTGTCCTCGTGTATTATGCATTATTTGATCTCCTGGATTATGTATGCATGTCATTTTAATATGGAATGCATATATCATTATGATAAGATGCAGGATATGAAGTTCTAAAATGCACATGTCATCTTATTGAAATGCATTGCATGAACTTCTAAAATGCACACGCCATCCTATTAAAGTGTACTTATAATGTTACTAAAGTGTAATATACGAAAATGCACATATCATAATGATAAAATGCTACATATGAAATACTAAAACGCAGATGCCATAATGATCAAATGTAGTATGAACTATTACAGTGCACATATCATCTTACTAAAGTTCAATATAGGAACTTCTAAAATGCACATATCATGATGATAAAATGCAATATATGAACTACTAAAATGCAATAATTGATGTATTAAGTGCAATATACGAACTTCTAAAATGCACATGTCGAATGATAATAAAATGCAACATATGAGCTCCTAAAATGCAGATGCCACAATGATAAGATGCAATATGAACTTCTAAAGTGCATATAGTTTTTTAATAGAGTGCATTGCACAAACTTCTAAAATGCACATGTTATAATGACAAAATTGCAAGATATGAAGTACTACAATGCAACGTCGACGTATTTTATCATTATGTAGTTCTAATATAAGTTATAGAGACATTATAAATATATAATGGATATCCAGTAACTTAATATGCACTAAATGTAATCTTACTATGCAGATCCCGGAACCTTAATATGCAGTCACTTCTACCTGTGTTGATTTCTTACAAACTTAATACGTTAGAAGTTCTAATATGAACCATGCACACATTATCAATATATAATGCACACTCCATAACTTTAAGATTTTAGATTTTAAAAAACGATATGTTAGTTAGGAAGTGAATAGTTCTAAAAATCAAATACAAAGTATATATAAATGTCTCTTTACTTTTTTGTGAATAAAGAAGAATTGGATTTGTTATTGCAAAACTTTTATAAATGATACTAGTACTTTTTAATACCCAAAATAAAGAATAATTGGATTTGTTATTGCAACCTTCGTTGATGGCTAAAAATTCCAACTTTAATCATTGCATCTTTCCTTTTTTAAATTTGCTAAACATGGATGGTTTAAACGTAGTGGTAGGAGTTAACTGATTTTTTGGGATTGCCTTCCGTATGTGGCTCATTTGTTTAATCATGAAATTATTTCCATAAGTAGTTATACTTGTCTGCTACTTATATTTTTCACATGACTATATTATCCTTATTACTAACCGTCCCATTAATATTTGATGATTTTATTATTATTCCATGCATGTCATCCATAGACTCTTACCATGGATCTCATACGGATGCCATTAATTTCACACAAACGGACGCATGAGATTAGTTTGTAGTTTGCATGGGAGAACTAGTTTGTATGTGATCTCGACCCTATACGCTTTAGCGGCGCCAAGAGTGTTTGTTGGGGACGATGAAGGACAACCGTAATTATTCAATCAGCCATGGCTCAAACCTTGATGACAATAGATGGAGACAACCCCATAACTGGTTATAAAGAAGACCCATCACCGTCAACAACGAATATAATCCTCATGATCGTTAACAACGACTCAATCGTTGATGATATCGGGCAGATATGACCCCATAACCCGTAATATAGAAGACCCATGAGCGTCAATAATCAATCGACCGTCCCTTCTTCTTGTTTGTTTTTCTTATTCTTTTTTTTTTTTTCATTTTCTATTCAAAAGTGGAACGATTACTAGGATGATTAAGGTAAGTGGCTACTAAGTTATGATTGTTTGGCGTTGGAGGTTAAGATTGTGTGGTGGAGAGGCTAGGGTTACAAGGTGAAACTAGCCAGTATTTTATTGCTAGTCGTTGCAATATGGTGTATTTTGTTGTTAGACGCAAGGCAGTATCTTTAGACTCGCTATTTGTGGTGGTGTGGGGTCACTAGACATGGATGTCAATGCATACACTGACAATAGTCACCTATGGATAATCAGAGTCGTTGTACAGGGAGTGAAGTCACTATAAGATGGAGTCAGTGTATGTGTCGGCAGAACGATATAGTAAGTTAGTAACTGTCGATGGAGTCGTTGATGGACATTACGAAGTCACCAAAATTTCAATTAGTTATTTTATGGTCACTAACGAAGGTGACGACACTGGCGACAATGTTCATTGGAGTGGCTAGAAGACGGTGATTAATTATTAGTTTTAGTTATGTAAATGGAATATCACAATAATAAATGTGATGCTTCGTATTAAATAAGAGTATAAACAATATGGCAACTCAAATTCCTGGCAAGCTTAAGAACAAACCACATTTTCCGTCTTTTGTATTTAATTTATAAATAGTCATAAAAAGGCCTACTTAAATTGAATGTGCATGGATGTTGAGTAAAGATGTTTTTAGTTTAAATGGTTTCAGTTGTAGACCATATCAAAGCAGGCCACACTAGACTAGATTCATTTATATTTTCAGAGGGTGTACGAGCGGTCGAGGTTTGGTTGCCCCCCTCCATTTTAATCGTTTTGTTTTAAATATGATAGAGTTTCCCTTAAAACTCTGTGGTGACGTTTTATTTTGATGCTTTTATTACGTGTTTGCAATCCTTTTATCTTATATTCTAATGAACCATCAAGAATGGTGTAGATGTAATTTTCAAAATATTTAAAGGAAGTAAGAAACAAAATCATCTTTGAACCACATGGGACAACATAAACATTGGTTACCATTTGAGATTTTCATAGTTTAAGACATTTGATGAATAAAAAAATGTAATTAAGTTTAAGAGATTGGAGCAAATTAGTAGACCCTACATAGCTATAAGAGGATATCTTAATAATTGTCATGTCATGTGTGTAAGATATCTTAACACACGTAACAAAACTAATTTATTGATAAACACTTGTGTCTCTTTGGATAAAGAAAACACACATAGTATTTATTGCGGTGTAGCGATTTATGGCGCTTCCCACTTAAACACTTCTAAACCCTATTATTGTATCATGATTCTCTGAAGCAAACACATGATGCACTCAAAGACTGAAGTCGAACAAATCACGTGTCAATGTGAGCTTGAGACATTTTATTGGGCACCCTCCTAACAATTTGTTCAAACGGTGGGGATATTTTTGAAATTCATTGACTTTAGATGTCAATGACTTATATCTACCAAACATCAGCAAAAACATTAAACGATCCATAATTTAAAGTGATGTTTGGGTGCCTACTGCCTAGTCAAGCAAGGTGTGGGCGAATATCTCACAAGCCCTGTGACTTTGCGAGAACGGGTGTGAGTCTTTGAAATTTCACATACCCAAGTCTATGTAAAACAAATCGACCTAAGTTCGTGACAAATGTTTTACACGTACATTACAGATGTTTCACCATAAAAACAAATTCTATACACAATGTTACAGAAACATGAAAAATGAATAATAATTCACAAAACACATAATTAACATGGCCTTTTTGAGATTAATTATGTCAGGAAACTATATAAGCCATACAGATGAATATGTCGAGCATGAATTACTTGGATATCAACTAAAATAACACAAAACTTAAAATTATATGAAGTACATTGGAGAAAATTGAAAAAGGCACCATTGATAAATAAAAAAACTGGCCAGAACTATACGACATTTTCTCTCTAATTTATCTTTTAAAGGTCGCGTTGTGGGATGGTAGACTTAGATGAAATGAAAAAAGTCTTAGTATTGTTTGTGTAAGGGATATTGAAGAAATTTGGTTAACTAGTATTGTTTGAGTACTTTTTAAAATGTTTTGCACATGTGCATGCGTAAAGTTGAATACCATATAACTGAAAAGAGAATTCTGAAGTCTAAAAGTCTATTTAGTGAAAAACTCTAACAAACCGCACAAATTAAAGTTTTAAATAACTACCCATATAATGTCTTCAAATTAAAGTATTTCTAATTCCAATTATAAAGTTGTCATACTACCTCTGTCCCAAATTGATTTGCAAATTTGACTTTTTTTGGGTCAAACAGTTTCATTTTATTTGCTTAAGTAGGATGACAATTTTTAATTATATTCTAATTTGAAGTTTGCAACTTTGAAGGGATTTTAATATAGATTCTTAATATGTAAATTTTAATTATTAAAAATTGAATTAACTATCGATAAGGAGATTTAACTTTTATTATTGATTGACAAAAAAATGTTGACTTTGCAGAACAATTTGGGACGGAAGGAGTATAATATTTGGAAAGTCTTCATAATTTATCCCTCCCAATACTTTATCATGGGCAAAAGCCCATATTTTCCATGCTTGACCCACTGAAAATTGACCTATATGAATAGTGTGACTTTTTGTAAATATAAGCACTAACATACCAAGTTTAGTTTAAGTTGCTGAGGTTGCACTACGATTTTGAATTGACGGTCAATAAAATCAACAATTTTAAACGAACTCGTGAAAACGCAATCATGAGAAGGAATTAAATTGAAACAATAAATTGATCAAGCTTAATTTGGTAAAATCACAAATATATTGTTGAGGTTTATTCCTTCAACCTTCAGGCCCAACACGTAAGCCCAAAGATTTCGAGTGGAGTGCGTATGAATAACTAGCCCAACAGACAGATGATAAGGATCAAGAAACAAATAAGTAGCAAGTAAATGATTAGGTATTATTATCTCTTAATAACTCCCTAATACAATACTTTTTGCTAAGGCTCCGTCGGCCGTTCGTCTTACAAGGCAGTAGAAGTGCTGCGAATAGAATGCTATAGCTAGGGTGCTAAGAATAGAAAGTTGCCAACCCCTTACAATGAAATAAATGCTTCTATTTATACCCGCCAATGGGCAGGTGGCTGTAGTGACGTGGCAGCCTGTGGACCGCTGGTGTCCCAACTACCAAATCTTTAGCATTAAATGCACTTCCCGCCAGAATCTAGGTTTCCCGCCGGATTAGTGGGGACGTTCATCCACCCGGGAAGTGAGTTGGATTGCTCCAAGTGTACCCTTGAGAGATATCGGCAGTTCGTCTCCTGGCCTTGAATGGTATTCATCATGCGGACTGGGTTTCCCCGATGACTACAGGCTTGTCCTGGGGACGTTCGTCGCCATCCCTGGTGGCCCGTGGTTCTGCTCCTTGTCCCTGCATATACGTTCGTCGGGATGAGCTGCTGGGCCTGAGTCCCCCAACACCAGACGTTCGTCCATCCTCAGGGAACATGGGCCCGTGGGTTGGCCTAGTGTTCTAACTGGACGTTCGTCTAGCAAAATGGGTTAGTGGGCCGGACCTCGGCTTGGGCCCTTAACCCAACACAAGTCCCCCACTTCTGATGTTCTGAGCATGCGCAGGACATAAGGAAGTATGAACCTCCCCGAAGTTGACGTCCGTATCTTGGTACTTGTGTTTATTGCACCTGGTGGAAGCGTACGTTCGTGGTCATGGTGCTTGACAGCCGTTGACGGTTCAGGAAACGAGGTGACGGCTGATGTTGCGGCGGCGCATTTTCCCGAGGAAGTGTCATCATTACGTTCCCATCCCACGCACAGCGCGTGGGCCGGAATACGCTCCTTGCCACGTGTCAGCCCCTCATTCGTTTCTTCATCGGTGTTTCTCCTATAAATGCTGGGTTTTCCCTCTGAATTAGGGTTCCCAATTTCTGCTTTCTTGCTCTCGATTTTCTGCAGCTCTTCAAGTTTCCTGAATCCAAGCTCGGCTAACTCCTTGCTAAGGTAATTTCCACCCCCTGCTTCTTTCCTTTGTCTTGAATTCTTGCCGAGATGGTTTCGATGGAGATCTCATCGAGTTCTGGTTCGGGTTCATCGGGTTCTTCTTCGGGCTCCCCCTCTGACTCCGGTTCACGCTCTTCGGGTGAGACTAGCACTTCCGGGAGTTCCGGTTCAGCCTCTACCGTGGGAACGGTCCAGGCCGGGGATGCCCAAGATGTGGTTGCTGTGGTGGTTCCTGGTGAAGAAGGTGCCGACTTGGGGGAGCAAGGGAATATGGCCCTCGATGTTGTGGACCCTGTGGCTGATGCCGGGGAACGGGAGTCCGCTGGTGAGGACGAGCGTCCAGATGGGTATGATTCTGGGGTTGAAGCCCAGGATGGCTCCGACATTGAAATATTCGAACTCGGGCTGAAGATAGATGTGGAGAGGCATCTGTGCCCGATCAAGAATGTCCTGTGCCATGAGCAGATCTTCTCGCAGGTGGCCCTCAACAAACTGAAGGTGTTCTTCCCCCCTCCGTCCGTATACAGCCTGCGTGGTGCAACCCACGTGATGAGGAGACGTCCAGGGATGGTTATGGTGCTTCTGGACTCCATCGAGGCTGGGCTGCGCTTCCCCCTTCATCCGTTCTTCGTGGAATTCTTCTGTTTTTACCAGATAGCCCCCGCACAACTCATGCCGAACTCCTATCGGTTCGTCTCCGCCTTCCTGGTCCGCTGCAAGGACAATGGGGTCACCGCCACTCTGGACTTGTTCCATTATTTCTACCGGCTCACCCCCCAAAATTCTGACGGCTTCCTGAGCATTGCTGCTCGTCCGAAACGGAGGTTGTTCAGCGGAGCACCGAGCTCCATCCACGACTGGAAGAATCGGTTCTTCTTCGTGCGGTACGCGGATGCTCGTCTGCCGTTGCGTTGGAACGGCTATCCGCCCAAGATTGGATCTCCGGAGCTGACCAACGATCTGCAGGAGGACATCAAAAAGATCTCGACGGGCGGCATCCGCCCCTTAGACGACTTCTTAACCTTCGAGGCGCTCGCCGCGGCAGGAATAGGTACCGCCCATGCTCTTGGACATCTCCCCTTCTACGCTCGTCTCGGGGTATTGGGCGGTCCTCTCCTCCGAGGTGATTTTTTACTGACGTTCGTCCATCTAACCCATTTCCTTTGTTTCTTTCAGGTCTTCCCCCAACTCAGGAGCAAATGAATCACGAGAAGCTCCTCAAGAATCGGAAGGGGAAGGGGGCCGCGGCCGAAGCTGCCCTTGCTAAGGCCAAGGCCGCCCAAGCAGCAGACTCTAACTCCTCCGCCTCCCAGGCCGATCGTCGCACGGTGGAGGCGGAACAGCATCTCATTGCCACGGTGATGGCACAGGGGTCCCAGGCCCCCGTCCTCAATCCGGTCGTCCCTGAGGTTGTGGCGCCCCTGCAGGCCGTTCATCCGCATGACGGGGAGAAGGCGCAGGACAAGAAACCCAAGAGGCCTCGGGGAGCTTCCTCCTCGGCCCCCGAAGAGCAGGGGCTGATCCTTCCTTCCCTTGGGCGCCCGGCCCATGACGTCTGGCAGGAAATTGCCTCTCTGGTTGGCGTGGACATGCCCCCCCGGACGTCTTCAGAGGCCTCCAACGCGGTTCTGGCCGCCGCTCTTCAGGTGAGATTCGCCCTTGGATGAACGGTAGCTTCCTATATTCCGTTGATTTGAAGTCTCATCCTCTGTGTTTCTTTTGTAGGTTGGGCTCTCTACCCTGCAGGCCGAGGCTGCCCGGGATGCTGATGCCCTTCAGGCCAAAAATAGGGCAGATGCGGCCTTGAAGAAGGCGAGGGAGGCCGCTCGTCTCCAAGAGAAAGAGCTGGCGGCCAAGGAAAAAGAGCTGCAGGCCGCCCTAAGGGTAGCCCGCGAGTCCACCGCGAAGCTCGCGGTTCTGGAGAAGGCCGGGTTCAAGCTCGTCCCAGCTCTCCCTGCCCCCAAGGACGAAACCCCTGAATGGCTCGTCGACGATTCTGGGTACCACAACTCCGGGGCCTTCATGATTGCCGCCCAGAGGTACCTTGGGGGCGCCTTCGGTGATGTCTTCGCTGCCGAGCTGCAAAAGCAGGCGCCCAAGGACCGCCTCAAATTCGGGGTCCGAATCCTGGAGAGTGCGCCCCTGGCCGAGAAGTTCTTGTATGACGTTGGGGATAGCTCCTTCGTCATTGGCTACAACGAGGGGGTAAAGGCCACGCTGCCGGTCTTCGCCGCTCTTCAGGGGCCCAATTTTGATCTGGCCGAGCATGCCTCAGATCCGGAGCTGATCCGAGTGGTGGGCAAGTTGAAAAGAGACGCCCGGCGGGAGGAGGCCAGAGCCAGAGGGGAGGTCCCGGAGCCCCCGTCCCCCGAGCCCGAGCCCGAGGAGGAAGAAGAAAACATCCCTGGGGGGTCCCGGCCTTTGTCTCCAAATTTTGTGTAATGTAGTCCGTAGTCCCTTTGTTTTGATCCTGTAC
The DNA here is from genome assembly GCA_945859915.1 of Cuscuta epithymum. Classification (NCBI taxonomy): domain Eukaryota; kingdom Viridiplantae; phylum Streptophyta; class Magnoliopsida; order Solanales; family Convolvulaceae; genus Cuscuta; species Cuscuta epithymum. The sequence continues at coordinate 544,604 of CAMAPF010000155.1, read as the reverse complement.
TTATCCGGCCAGTAGAGCCGAAGAATATACAACTCTTTTTGCCTCATCATTATTTCTACATTCATGAATTCCTTTTACTTCCTTCGTTGTTGGCTTTTCGTTTTCCTTGGGGACGTTCATTCCCGCAACTCGCCAATGCATCCCAATCTTTCGGGATACGAACGTGTGCCTGAGATCACCGCCTATGAGGACCATCCCCGACGCCGTTCGTCGGGAGGAAGATGTGCGGGGATGCAACCGTATTCTTTCGGGGTACGAACGTATACTTGGGCGCACCATCTATGTAACCGCTCCCCAAGACGTACGGGTTGCGGCCGTAATTCCCCGGGCCAGAGTTGGCGAAGACGCTCATCGGATGCGCTTCCCCGAGCCCCGTCCTGATGGGGGAGATCGCCGCTTCTGGAGTGGCGTACCCTTTTGCGCCTGTGCTTAAGCCAGGCACCCGTCTCGGACGTGCGTCTGATGTGAACATGGGACCTTCAGGCACACACGCACGTCCTCCTGTGAATTTGGCCTGCAGGTACGTTCTCTGTTTGCCCTTTCGGGGGACGTTCGTGGCATCAAGCCAGATTCCTTCGAAGTGGCTGTGAGGTGATAACATCGAGGAGCCTTTAATACCGCGGTAGGTACCGGTATCCGGATGCCACGTGTTCCACCGTGATTGGCGCAGCCTCGCGGTGCTGCCTATAAGTACCCAAGGCCTTGCGAAACCTCCATTTGCTCCATTTCTAGCTCTTGTGCTGCACAATCATCTCCTCTCTCTAGCTTTCTTTGGTACCGCTTCCGACTTCAGCACCCGTAGGTACCGAACGTCGTCATGTCTCTGTCCATACCAGGGTCCCAAACTATTGATAGGTTTGACGATGGGTGCTCCTCTGGTGATGACCTAGAGTTCTATGAGCGGGGTATGCCACCATGGCCCCCCCGTCATCACCTGAATTTCTCTTGCGTTCGTCGTCAGCGCCAGCGTCTCTTGAACGCCGACCGTCGGTTGATAAGCCAATGGTTCCTTCCCCCAAGGGGTTACGACGATCGGATTCTGCGCAACCCAATGCGCCATTTGCCCGGCTACGTGGTGGTCCACTTGGACTCTGTCATAGCCGGCCTCCTGTTTCCCCTCCACAGCTTCCACATAGAGCTTTTTAGGGGCCTCCGGGTGACACCCGCTCAGTTCGTCCCCGCTGCTTATAGGATCATCGCGGGTTTTATAATTAGATGTCACAGCGTTGACGTGACCCCCACCGTGGACCTGCTGCAACACTTCTTCCGGCTATCTCCTTTCGGACGTACGGGGTACTTAACCCTGATCGCGCGTCCGTCCATGGTCCTGTTTTCTAACAACGCCGGGAATCCGGACGGCTGGGAGGAGCGGTTCTTCCTCGCCGAAGTGGGCTCCCCGATGCCATTCTCCGATAGGTGGAACGCCTATCCGGTGAAGTCCATCCCGCCGCCCATGACGGATGAGGAGCTCGGCTATGCCAAGCGCATAGCTGGTCTTGGTGTTCAGAACCTCCGGTCGCTGGTGGCCGAGCCTTTCAAGGCCCGGGCCGGACTAGGTGCGTCTATTTGTACTTGCATTGTCCTGTCATCCTCTAGTTGTTACGATTCTGAACGTCTTGATTTTCTTCCTGCAGGAGTATTCCCAACTATATCATCCATGGGGCGCAATCATATTACTTCGCATGCCCATGGCCGCGACAACAGGCATGAGGATAAGGGCAGGAAGCCGCTTGTCCCAAAAATTGAGCCTCGGACGAGCAGGAGGCGGTCAGATGACGCACCAGAGGACGGGGCTTCGAAGAGGCTCCGCATCGATGGTACCGCCTCCAAAGCCATCATAGTGGCTGATGACTCCGACGGTGAGCCGGGAAGTCCCCTGAAGCGGAGGCCCTCCTCCCGGAGCAAGCCCCCTGTTTCCCCTCCGGCCAATTCTGAGGTCCGTCGACTTAGGGATGAAGACGTCCCTGCTTCCAAGGGTTCTGACGATGCTCGTCCCCCTTCGCCCCCAGAAACCAACAGGTCCTCCCTTGGCCTTATCGAATTCTCGGGGGTTGGCCCTCGTAAGGAATCGATGATGCTCTTCGGCCAGACCGCATCTTCAATCTGGTGTGGCCTTAACCTCAAGGTCCCCCAGGATTTCGCCGCCCAGGAAGCTCCTGAGGATCTCCTGGAGTGTGGGCAGAGCACTCTTGACAAGGCCGGGTTATATTTCCACCGAGCTCGGATGGCCTTTGAGAATCAAGGCAGGGAAATGGCCCGGGTGCGGGCTGAATGCGACGCCCTTCTGAAGAATGCCAAGGGCAGGGCTGGGACGCTCCAAGAGAAAGCTGACGCCTATGATAAGCTCGTCCAGGAGAGCGCTTCCCAGAAGGAACTCCTTCGGAAGCAGGAGGCCGAGCTTGTAGATCTTCGCAGCCGGCTGTGGGCTGTGGAACAGGCCAAGGTGGGGATCCGCCGTACGGGTGTGGATAATCATGTCCCCATCTATGAAGCCGATGTTTCGAAGATCAAGGAGTCTGGTTCCATCGAGTTCCAGAAGTCCAAAGCCTACACCGGTGCCATCCAGACCATGGCCAGGAAGTTCCTTCCGAGGTTCGTCGGCGAGTTCTTGGCCACCTGCCCGGACCCTTATCTAGATGGTATCAAGCTGCTTCAGGCCACCCCCACTGGGGAGCGCTTCCTTGATGATCTTGCCGACGACACTTATCTCAAGGGTATGGTCGGCCTTGTGGCAGAGAACCTTCCTGTCTTTGAGCGTCACTTTGGGGCTCCTTTTGATCCTGCGGCAGCTGGTTTCGATTCCCTGATGGTGGACGCCCATAAGGGGGCCCTTGAACTGCTGAGGGAGCGTAAGGAGCGCGAAGAAGCTGAGGCCAGGGAAAGAACCATGCAGGTCCCCTTTTCGGCCCCAACTCCTGACGCCGGCCAAACTTAATTCTCCGCTCATAGTCTGTACTTCACAATTATTTACACTGTAATTTACATTACACATTGTCCTTTCCGGTCATCAGTACCGAAGAATAAAAATCATTATTTGTTCCATGTCTCCGTCTCTCTCCTTTTTTTTTTTTTTTTTTTTTTTTTGGAGTCTTTTTATCAGTCTTTGTCCTTCTCTAGCTTCGTGGGTACTTGTCTCCTGGTTTCGTAGGAGACGTTCGCCATCCCCGCCTCGAGAAAGAACAGGTTTATCCACGTCGGGATTCCCTATCTCCGTTCGTCCCCAGCCGCGAACTACTAGTCTTCTGGCTTCGCAGAAGGCTTTCGTCATGCGCTCATCAGGGGGAGGAACTAGGCTTCGTTCGTCCTTGTCATGGTCCTACTAATCTTCTTCCCTCGAAGAAGACGTTCGGTCATCCAACGATCGCAAGGAGGTCACTGGTTTATCCACGTCGGGATTCCCTGCTTCGTCGCCCCATATCCGTGGCCCTACTAACCTTCTGCTTCGGCAGAAGGTGTTCACCGGCCTACGGGTCATGGGGAAACTGGTTTATCCTGCCGAGGTTCCCTTTGGTACGTCCAGCCCCCCCCACGTTCCTACTGACCTCCGCGTCGGGAGACGTTCGTCACGTGGTGAAGGAAGATCAGGCATACCTCGTCAAGACTCCCTCTCTCCTAGGAGCTTCTTTCTCCCCTTCTCCTCTCTTTTCCCTTTTTTTTTTTTTTTTTTTTTTTTTTTTTTTTTTTTTTTTTTTGAGGAGGAAATCATTTCAATAGCACTTCGGCTTTTAATCTCTCTGTAAGGAAGTGAAGAACAGAAGTAATCCTTTTTATATAGAGACAACGATTGGTGGTGTTACATGGTACTTCGACCAAGGCATTACAGCGATATCTCTCTAATTATTGGTAGAACTTCTTCAGGTGTTCGACATTCCAAATCCCAGCGTGGTTCCCTTCCAATGTGTGGAGAAGGAACGTCCCCTGGTTGTATCTTCTCATGACCCTGTACGGCCCCTCCCAGTTTTTGGCCATTTTGCCTCCTTCGAGCGGTCTGCTCTTCTCCCTTTTTCTGAGTACGAGGTCCCCTGCTTCAATTTCGCGGATCTTCACCGCTTTGTTGAAGTATCTTTGGGTTGCTCGGTGATATTCCTCCATGCGACGAGCTGCTAGGTCTCTTCGTTCTTCAATGAAGTGGAGCTCCGCTCGTAGGTTTGCCTCGTTGGCTTCCGGCTGGAAATGCTTTGTGCGGTGCGTGGGCACCAGCACCTCTGTTGGCACCTTGGCCTGGAATCCGTACGCCAAAGCGAAGGGCGTCTCGCCAGTTGCCGTCCTCGGGGTTGTTCTGTACGTCCAGAGTACGTAATTAAGCTGCTCCGGCCAGGTGGATGCGTAATCTTCCAATTTCTTTTTAATCCCATCCATGATGGTCCTGTTCATGTTTTCCACCTGGCCGTTGGCCTGCGGGTAGGCCACCGAGGCCTTGGAGTGCCTGATGCCCCACTTCGCCAGGTATGCCTCAAATCCTCTGCCGACGAACTGCCGGCCATTGTCGGTGATGACCTGTTCTGGAATCCCAAAGCGGCATATAACATTCTGCCAGAGGAACCTCTGACATTGATATTCGGTGATGGAGGCCAGCGGCTCGGCCTCTACCCACTTTGTGAAGTAGTCAATTGCCACAATGACAAACTTTCTTCCGCCGGTCGTCGTCGGGAGAGGACCCAGTAGATCTATGCCCCACCTAGCGAAAGGTAGTGCAACCGTCATCGGAGTGTAGAAGCTTGCCGGCCGCCCGGGGACGGGGGCGTATTGCTGACATACTGCACACCTCCGAGTGTGGTTGAAGCAGTCCTGCTGGATGGTCGGCCAGTAATACCCCTGCAAGATGATCTTCCGAGCCAAAGTACGAGGGCCTTGGTGACTGGAACAGATGCCTTCATGTATCTCTTCAATAACGGCCGCTGCCAAGCTCGGTGGGAGGCACCTCAAGTATGGCCCTCCGAACGTCTTCTTGTAGAGCTGTCCATCAATGAGCTCGAAGTTGGGGGCCCTCCTCTTTATCCATGCTGCTCGTCCGGAGTTGCCGTCATCCTCAGGCTTGGGGAGCGTTCCATCCCTGAGGTAGTCTGCGATCTCCTTCGACCAATTAGGTTCGGCGATGGAGATGGCCTCTACCCGGATGACGTCCATTGCCGGAGCCGAGAGCGTTTCTTGCCTGACGAAGCCCCTAATGTGCCGGGGGATGTTCGTCGTGGAATCATCGGTTGGGGGATTGCCTAGCTTGGATAATATATCAGCCTCGGCGTTTTCCACCCGCGATACCTGCTCAATTATCACTTGCTCGAACTGCGCGGTCTGTTCCTCCGCGAGCTCCTTGTAAACCTTCATCCTTTCTTCCCTGGTTTCAGCCGTCCCATTCATCTGAGTTACTACCAGCTGACTGTCCATTCTCACCTTCAGACGGGCCGCGCCGAGTGCCTTCGCACATTTCAGTCCCGCGATCAGCGCCTCGTACTCAGCCTCATTGTTGGTGACTTTGAATTCAAATTTCATGGAGTAGTAGGCCCTGAAACCCTCAGGCGAAGTGATCACCGCTCCTCCGCCACAACCTCTTGCACTCGAGGCCCCATCGGTGTACATTTCCCACCAGTTGTTGAAATCATCGTCGCCCTGGGGATTGTCCTCGGTGCGAGCTGTGCATTCGGCAATGAAGTCCGCCAGCGCCTGTCCCTTGATCGTCGGCCTCGGCCTGAATTCTATGTTGTACTGGCCGATCATCAGGGACCATTTGGTTATCCTCCCGCTGGCCATGGGGTTCCGGAGGATCGTGGCGAGAGGCTGTGTCGTGTATACAATCACTGGGTGTGCCTGGAAGTACGGTGCCAGGCGTTTGATGGACGCTATCAAGGCGAGGACCGTCTTCTCCATCAGTGTGTATCTGGTCTCCGGACCGTTCAGCGCCTTGCTCACGAAATAGATTGGCCGCTGAACGCCCTCCGCCTCCTTGAGTAGCACAGCACTCACAGCCAAGTCTGCCACCGCCAAGTACATGTATAGCTGCTCCCCGGGGTCCGCCTTGGTGAGAACGAGCGGAGAAGAGAGGTATATTTTGAATTCTTCGAAGGCGGCTTGGCACTCTGGTGTCCATTCGAAGGGATTTGCCTTCTTCATGATCTGAAAGAAAGGAATGGCCTTATCTGCCAGTTTCGACATGAACCGGCTCAGGGCTGCCAGTCTCCCGGTGAGGCGCTGTACGTCCTTCAGGTTCCTGGGGGCCTCCATGTCAACTATTGCCTTTACCTTCTCCGGGTTAGGTTCGATCCCTCGCTCACTCATCATGTAGCCGAGGAACTTGCCGCCCTTGACGGCGAAGGCACACTTCTTTGGATTTAATCTCATGCTAGCCTCCTCCATGATGGTGAAGATCCTCTCCATATCCCGGACGTGGTCCCCCCTCTTCTTACTCTTGATCAGGATGTCATCCACGTAAGCTTCCATTGTTTTTCCCAGCACGTCTTTGAACAACATCCCGATCATTCGCTGGAAGGTGGCCATGGCATTCCTCAGGCCGAACGGCATGACCACATAACAGTACACGCCCTCCGCTGTGACGAACGCCGTTTTTTCTGCATCATCAGGATGCATGAACACCTGGTGGTAGCCCCTGAATGCATCCATGAAGCTGAGCAGCTCGCAGCCCGCCGTTTCATCTACGAGCAAATCGATCCTTGGCACCGGATACGGATCCATCGGGCAGGCCTTGTTGAGGTCCGAGTAGTCGACGCACATCCGCCATGTGTCGCCCTTTGGGGCTAGCACCACGTTGGCCAACCACTCCACGTGGATGACCGGCCGGATGTGCTTGATGTTGAGGAGCGTAGCCGCCTCCTTTTTGATGAACTCCCGCCGTTCGGCTGCCATGTATCTCTTCTTCTGCTGTATGGGCTTGGCATCCGGCCGTACGGCGAGTCTGTGGCAGATGAGGTTGGGGTCTATCCCGGGCATGTCCTCCGGCCCCCTGGCAAATAGGACTTTGAACCTCCGGAGGACAGCTATGACCCCTTCCTTGATCTCAGGTTCGAGATCGGCGCCGATGGACACCTTTCTGTCCGAAGGTTCATCCAGCTCCACCTCCTCGAGCAGGGCAGCCGGTTCCAGACGAGCGTCGAAGTCAGCTTGCCTGGCTTTCTCAGTGATGCTGTTGACCCGGGCTTCTCGCTCTCTGAACCTCTCCATGGCCTTGGTGTAGCAGGCCCTGGCCATGTGCGGATCCGTGCGGGCGACCCCCACCCCTGTCTCGGTGGGGAATTTGATGCATGAGTGCCGCACGGAGCAGATGGCCTCCAGATCCTCCAAACCGGGCCGGCCTAAAATTGCGTTGTGAGCACATTTTAGGCGGACCACGACGAACGTCATCCGGATGCGGGTGGTGTGAGGTCCATCCCCGATCTCGACAGGGAGGCCGATGGTACCCTCCGCATCGATGCAGTCCCCTGTGAAGCCGGAAAGAGGGGTACGTAGAGGGGCCAGCTGGTCCTTCCTCAGCTTCATCCCCTCGAATGCCTCCCAGTAGAGGACGTTCACGCTGCTGCCCGTATCCACAAGGACGCGTCGGACGATCGCATTGTTGACATCCATGCTGATCACCAGCTCATCCCTGTGGGGGGCCGGTGACATTGGTAGGTCGGCCGGTCCAAAGGTGATGGCCTCTACCTTGTTCCTTTTAGCGGGGGGTGCTGATACGGAGCCCACATAGAGGGACCTTTCAAACTTTTTCCGTTCCGCAGGCGTGTCCCCAGTCTCGGCGCCCCCGAAGATCACCTTGATCTCCAATTTCTTTTTTCCGCCGTTCGGGCCGAGGGACCCCTCCGGACGTTTATCAGCACTCCGATAGTCTACGCCCTTAGGTTCCGCCTCGCGCTGATCGTCGCGGCGCCATGACCGTGATCTCGGGTTCGGCTGCCTCGGGCTATTCTTTTTTAACAGCTGGGTGAACTCGCCCAGGTAGCCTTGCCGGATCAGCTCGTCGATGGCCGTTCTCAGCTGTCTGCAGTTGTCGGTGAGGTGGCCGACCCTCTGGTGGTATTCACAATATGCGGTCTCATCCTGACCCATGAGTGCCTTCTTGTCTTGGGGCTCCCTCAGGATGCCCTTGTCTTTGATTGCGTTAAAAATCTGGCTGACGGGGTAGGCCAGAGGGACGTGGTATCCCTCCGGGCGTGCGCGGCTGGCCTCCGAATGAGCCTTCCACGGAACCATGCCGCCGTCCGTCTTCTTCTTTTTGCTTGGGGGGGATGGCCCGCCTCCGGGACCGAGTCTATCCGCCAATTTACGGGAGGGGGCGGCAGGCGCGCCGTCCCTCAATCTGATCTCCTCCTCAATGGAGGCGTACTTCTGCGCCCGAGCCAGCACCTCGGTATAGCTGGAGCTGGGGTTCCTCCGAAGGTCCCGGTATAGGTCCCCCGTTGCTAGAGCGCTGGTGAACATGTTCACTCCCAGCCGCTCGTCCAGGTCATCCACCTGAAGCACCTCATCTCTCCACCTGACCAGGAATTGGGCCAGGGGTTCGTCCTTCCCCTGCTTCACACTTGTGAGCGATGTGAAGCTCTTCTTGGGGGTGGTGCTGGCAGCGAATTGTGCCATGAACTGCTGGGACAGCTGTTCGTAATTATCAATAGATCCGGGCCTCAGCTGCCCGAACCATTCTTGCGCCGGACCTCTCAGGGTGCTGAAGAAGAGCCGGCAGATGGCCTCATCAGATGCCCCTAGCATAGAGAGGTTCCCCTGGAAGCTGATCAGGTGGGCCTTAGGATCTCCGGTCCCGTTGTATATTATCCCCTGGGGGGTCTGCAGTCGCGCGGAATTTCCGCATTCATCACCCTCGGGGTGAAGGGTGAAGTGAGGGAGAAACGCGGCGTGGCTGGGGCGGCCTCCGCCCGTCTGTCCATTTCGGCTAATCGCCGCTCCATCGCCTCTAGCCGGGCCTCCTGTGCGGCCCTTCCGGGGGACACAGGAGGGGCGGCCTCGAGCGCAATGTTCCTTCGTGGGGCAACCGCGTCGGGTTGCCTTCGTGTGATATGGGCGCCATGTCTTTGGAAACGTCGTCCAATATTACTGGCGGCGGGGGTAATGATGGTGCCCCGCTGTTCGGAGGGGACATCCGGCGTGCGTCCCCGGTGATCGTCTTGCCACCCATAGCGGGGGGTGCTGGCGCTGGTGTGCCCCCCAGTTCCATGGGAAGACGGATTCTGACCCAACCTCATGTGGATGGGTGTCCGGCGCTCGGCAGATTCCGCTGTCTCATCCAGGGTCTGCATGCGGCGGACAGGCGATATGGGCGTCCAGATGGTGTTGGCTGAATACACCTCTTCGTTCGCCTCCTGTTCGTCCGCCATCCGGCGCATTGTTTCCGCCAGTTCCCTCATGAGTCGAGGGTCCTGCCTGGCTTCGTGGGGGATGAGATTTGTGAGACCACCCTCACCCCCAGTCGTCCCCAACGTCTCGGAGTATTCCGTGGTTTGCCCGCGGTTGCTTCGTCCGCGGGACAACTGCTCGGAGAGATCGCGTTGGCGGTTGTTTCTTGTCATCGTGCTTGCCTTGGGTAGATTTAGTAGCTGTTTGGGAGAGTTTTTCGGAAACTTTTAGTTCAGTTTCCCACAGACGGCGCCAGTGTTGAGGTTTATTCCTTCAACCTTCAGGCCCAACACGTAAGCCCAAAGATTTCGAGTGGAGTGCGTATGAATAACTAGCCCAACAGACAGATGATAAGGATCAAGAAACAAATAAGTAGCAAGTAAATGATTAGGTATTATTATCTCTTAATAACTCCCTAATACAATACTTTTTGCTAAGGCTCCGTCGGCCGTTCGTCTTACAAGGCAGTAGAAGTGCTGCGAATAGAATGCTATAGCTAGGGTGCTAAGAATAGAAAGTTGCCAACCCCTTACAATGAAATAAATGCTTCTATTTATACCCGCCAATGGGCAGGTGGCTGTAGTGACGTGGCAGCCTGTGGACCGCTGGTGTCCCAACTACCAAATCTTTAGCATTAAATGCACTTCCCGCCAGAATCTAGGTTTCCCGCCGGATTAGTGGGGACGTTCATCCACCCGGGAAGTGAGTTGGATTGCTCCAAGTGTACCCTTGAGAGATATCGGCAGTTCGTCTCCTGGCCTTGAATGGTATTCATCATGCGGACTGGGTTTCCCCGATGACTACAGGCTTGTCCTGGGGACGTTCGTCGCCATCCCTGGTGGCCCGTGGTTCTGCTCCTTGTCCCTGCATATACGTTCGTCGGGATGAGCTGCTGGGCCTGAGTCCCCCAACACCAGACGTTCGTCCATCCTCAGGGAACATGGGCCCGTGGGTTGGCCTAGTGTTCTAACTGGACGTTCGTCTAGCAAAATGGGTTAGTGGGCCGGACCTCGGCTTGGGCCCTTAACCCAACATATATACAGAGTAATATTTTATGACAAGATGACAACACACAGTACTCCATAAATTACATACTTTAATTGTGAGGATGCTAAGATAGAAATTTCTTCAATCAACTTCAGGGAGTGTTTGTAAGAATTAAAAAAACGTTTTCCAACTTTTGATTTAAAAAATGAAGTGAATGTTTTCAAATGCTCTACACTGCTTTTCACTTTTTCTATCACACATAAACATTTTTTACCAAACATTACCAACTTCAATTTTTTCAAAAGCATTTTTTATCAAACACTACAAACTTTCACTATTAAACATCATCTCTAAAATCACTATAAAACATCAATTGTTAAAATCGAAGTAATAACAAACACTCCATTAATAGAACTTATGCGACAAGCAGCGATAACAATTAACATTGACTTCGTGTGGTAAAATGTTTTACTCCATCCGCCAGCGGGAGTAGCTCAACTGATATGAAAAGGGTGTCGTAAAGGATATTTCTTGAGTTTAATTTCAAGCGAAGGCTTGGGTCGGAACCTACTATCTCTTCATCAGTTTGTGATTGAAGCTCAATTTGCATCTCAGAGATGAAGTGTCATCCTTTCTTTTACTCCATGCGCCTCTATCCTCATCTTCTTACTTTTCGTCCGTCACTTTGAATTTGTCTTATACCGTATTTGATAATATTTAAATGATTGCAATTTAGCCACTCATTTTTATGTAATCTACTTTTATAAATAATCATATCGATCACCCACTCATGTCTCAAAATTAGAGACAAATGTATCATCATTTAGTGTATAGCCATTATAGAGGATCTTTATGAGAACACAAATAAGAGTAAATCATACATATTTTCTTGAATAAAATTGCCATTGTTTAATCATCGACACATCATTCATTCACGTATTAGGATTTTTAAAATTTTATGTTCTTTTAATAAAAATAAACAAGTCATACGTTGAGAATAAAATACTACATCCGTTCTTTTTTAATTGTAATAATTGACTTTCATGTTTGTCAAAAAACTATTTTGTCTGCCGTTATATTTAATTACATAGTAATAAACATTACACTCCATAAATAGTTATTAGTTTATAGTTTGGAAATTCAAATTAATAGAAATTTAATAGTATTTTATACATAATAATTTGATCATAGATAATAGTATAATCATGATCAAAGTAAGGCGTATGCATAGTATAAAAATGAAAGTATTGCAACTATTAAAGAAAGAAGTACAACGTATATTTAAACTAAAAAAGAAACTTTATAAATATTTTACTCTTATTTTTAACACTTACTTTTATACTAATTTCGTCCCACTCAACTCTGCCAAGTTGATGTTGATTGTGAAATTTGAATAGTAAAAACTGTATGAGTGAAATTATGTAAAGGAGAAAGAAATAAACAAAGTCACTAATTCATTACTTTTAAAAATGTTATAATTGTTTTTGGAACAATCAAAAGAGAAAAGTTTGACATTTATTATCGTTTGAACACGGAGTCATCATTGCATTTTGAGAAAATGGTCAAATGAGATCTTCTACTATTATGAAATCATCACATAAGTCTATGAACCCAATAAAGTGTCGTATAAATACGTCTACTTATAAAAAACAATCAGGTGAGTCATAAAGACTTGTTGACAACCTCATAATCCCGATTTTAGTGCACGTTTGACATTTTTTAAAAATAGATTATAAAGCTGACGTGAAATATGTGGCCAGAATTGGCTTAAATACAAGACACAAATAATGACATGTAAGCTAAAATATGGATTATGAGGTTGTCAACGGATCATTTTGACCCATCCGAATACTTTTTGTAAGTAGACGTATTTAGAGTATCTCCAATGCTATAATGTGCATAGTGCACATGTCGCATGAGTGATAGACACATAAATATTAGCATATAAATTATCTCTCTCCTTATTTGAATGATTTTATACAATTTTGGTAAGTTTTTCGCTGCAATGTCAACAACAATGTCAACATCTAGACGGTCTCCTTGACATTGTGGAGAAAAACTTACCAAAAATGTATAAAATCATTCAAATAAGGAGAGAAAGAATTTATTTATTAATATTTATGTGGTCATTTCTCATGCCACATGTGTACCGTGCACATTTTACCATTGTAGATGCTCTTATATTACACTTTATTAAGTACATGCCATTATGTAACAGTAGAATACTTTATTTGACATTTTTCTCTTTCGTTTTCTTGTCGCACACACTAAAATAAATGGTAATAATGGAGTCCATAAAGAGTAATTATAAATTCCTAGGGAAGGAAAGGGAATTTGGTTATTAAATTCCGAATTTGTTTTTCTGTTTTGCCCAAAACCGACTTGTGTCCACCACTCGACCAGATCATTACCACCTACCAACATGGAGTACAATCCACCTACCAGCACGGAGTACAAAATGCTAACTAGTATTGTTTGAGTACTTTTTTAAATGTTTTGTGCATGTGCATGTGTAAACTTGACAGTCTGATAACTGAAAAGAGAATACTGAAGTCTAAAAGTCTATTTAATGAACAACTCTAACAAACCGCACAAATTAAAGTTTTGAATAATTACCCATAAATTAAAGTATTTCTAATTCCAAATATAAAGTTGTCATATAATATTTGGAAAGTCTTCATAATTTATCCATCCCAATTCTTTATCATTTACCCTTTCATTTTAAATACACAAAAGTTTTATTGGTCATGGGAAAAAGCCCATATTGTCCATGCTTGACCTACTGAGAATTGGCCTATATGAATACCATGACTTTTTGTAAATATAAGCACAAACATACCGAGCTTAGTTTAAGTTGCTGAGGCTGTATTACGATTTTGAATTGATGGTCAATAGAATCAATGATTTTAAACGTATTCGTAAAAACGCAATCATGGGAAGGAATTTAATTGAAACCATAAATCGATTAATAAGCTTAATTTGGTAAAATCAGAAATATATATGAAGTAATATTTTATGACAACACATTAAACTCCATAAGTCACAAACCTTAATTGTGAGGATGCTAAGGTATAAATTTCTTCAATCAACTTTAGAGAGTGTTTGTAAGAGCTAAAAAATGTTTTCCAGCTGTGACTTAATAAATGAAGTGAATGTTTTCAAGTGTTCTGCACTGTTTTTCACCTTTTCTATCACACAAAATCATGTTTTTACCAAACATTACCGACTTCAAAGTTGGTAAAATAAAAGTGATAACAAACACTCCATTAGTAGAACTTATGCGACAAACAGCGATAACAATTTACATTGACTTCATGTGGCAAAATGTTTACTTCATCCGCCTGTCGGGAGTAGGTGAACTGACATGGAGAGGGTACCGTAATCTGTAAAGGACATTTTTGAGTTTAATTTCAAGCAAAGACTTGGGCCGGAACCTACTATCTCTTCACCAGTTTGTGATTGAAGCTCGATTGCACTCCCTAGATAAACTATCCAACCGCTTTCGGGGATAGGGGCTCAGGGATGGAGTGCCATCATTTCTTTTGCTCCATGCGTCCATATCCACATCTTCTTACTTTTCGTCTGTCACTTTGAATTTGTCATATACTATATTTGATAATATTCAAATGATTGCAATTCAGTCACTAATTTTATGTAGTATACTTTTCTAAATAATTATATCACCTACCCATTTCTCAATATCAGAGGCAAATGTATTATCATTTAGTGTATAGACATTATAGAGGATCTTAACGAGAACATAAATAAGAGTAAATCATATGTATTTTTTTTTAATTAAATTGGCATTGTTTAATTCTCACACATCACTCATTCATGTATTAGGATTTTTTTAAATTTTATGTTCCTTTAATAAAAATAAACAAGTCATACGTTGAGAATAGAGCACCACGTTTGTTCTTTTCTAATTGCAACAATTGACGTTCATGTTTGTCAAAACACAATTTTGTCTGCAATTATATTTAATTACAAAGTAATAAACGTTACACCATAATTAGTTCATACTTTGGAAATTTAATTGAAATTTAATAATATTTTATACATAATAATTTGATTATAGATGATATTATAAAATCATGATCAAAATAGTACGAATAATATAAAAAATGAAAGTATTGCAACTATAAAGAAAGTAGTACAACATATATTTTAAGTTTTTAACTAATAAAGAAACTTTACAAATATTTCACTTTTATTTTTAACACTTACTTTTATACTAATTCGGGCCATTCAACTTTAGCAAGTTGATGTTGAGTGTAAAAATTGAATAATAAAATTGTATGATTAAAATTTGCAAAAAGAAAGAAATAAAGTCACAAATTCTTTACTTTAAAAATGTGAAACAAAATAATTTTTTTGAACAATTAAAATAGAAAAGTTTGATATACTACGTATTTATCATCGTTTGAACATGGCCGAGTCATCATTTCATTTTCTTGTCACACACTCTACCTCAAACACTCCCCATAAGCAGTAATTACTCCGTAATAATTACAAATTCCTATGGAAGGAAAGAGAATTTGGTTAGTAAATTCCAAATTTGTTTTTTTGTCGTGCCCAAACCCGACTTGTGTCCACCACTCGACCAGATCCATTACCACCTACAAGCACGGAGTACAATCCACCGAATCAGACCGGGCCTAGTCCGACCTCCCCACACGCTGATTAATCAGAATAATCACCACCCCTTCTTCTCCGTCAGCGTTTCCTGCCCCCCCCCCCCCCCTTCCAGTCTTCGACTAGAAATACGGCACGCCTCTTCATATGCTCTCCACGCGCCTTCTTCCTTCAGAACACCACCATTGCCAATCACCCCTCATTCTCATCGATTCGCCGGGGAAGAACTAAGAAGTGCGCATAAGCAAAAGTCATGTATATGAATCACGCCTCGCTCTTGCGCATCTCGTCCTCTTCCTTGTGCCGCCCTCGGTTGTTCTCCTCGTCGACGTTCTCTCTGCATCGGCCATCGCCTTCGCTGTATCAGCGCCAGTCGCGGCCGCTCAGTTTCGCTTCGGCTTTTAGGTCGCTTCGTTGCTCCGCGCCGAGGTGGAGCCACGGCGTTGGCTGGAAATCACCTGCTAGCCTCACTTCTCAGATCAGGGCCGCCGCCCCTGTTTTTACCGAGTTCCATCGGAAGATCGCTTCCATGGGTAGGTTTGTCTTTTCAGTATTTATTATTATTATTACACCGATTTGATTGGATGTCTCATACGACTTACGTAACCAGCTTGTTTTATACCCTGTATTTTGTTTATCATGTGATACCATTTCCGACTCACTGCTCATATGTACCGGATAAATGCTAATTTCATCGTTTATTAATGGCATGCCTGGATTTATTATAGTATAAAAATGTTGCTTTTTGAAACATTTTTTTAATATTTCATCATTAATTGCAAACGTAACCAACTATATGACCACTCCTAAAGTCCTAAGGATAAGATTTTATTATTATTTTATATATTTATTCATCTATATATCTTTGTTATTGGAATTTTGAAATTTGATCCGACATACTCAACTGATACTTCGTACGTAGTAATATTTTCCTTATCACCCATCACGAAATATTTCGTTTGATTTGTTTCGCTGGAAAGTTATTCCATTATCCACAACTGTGCATCGTTAGTGTGGTGGCAACTTTTTGATCTTTGATTGGACTAAAGGTAATCACGAATCTGAAGCTTTGTGTTAATGGCTTCAGCATCCGAGAATCCATTTAAGGGAATCTTCACAAGTCTCCCCAAGCCTGGAGGTGGAGAATTCGGAAAGTTCTATAGTTTGCCAGCTCTGAATGATCCTCGAATCGGTAATTTTCAATTTCCCCTATATTTACAGCTTTGATGAAAGTATTGTTTACTTATTGAACTGATATTAGTTATTCGTTTAGATTTTAGACTCATAGAACTTTACTTTTGTGAACTGTAAGCTAAATTGCTATGTGTAGCAGAAGAGCGAGGCTCTAGGTGCCCCTTGGTATCTTGAGTTGCCCCTACCTAAAGTGTTTCTCACATTGATAGTTTATTTTCACAACAGGGAATTTCCATACATTAGTACAAGGTCTACCCGAAATGCCTGTTGATACTTGGTATGACATGGCATATTAGCGTAGGGCCATGCAATTAATGAGAAATAAGATTTATTAATTGTTAGCCTATTAGATTCTCATAATTGAATGTATTTTTAAAAACATTATTTTGTACCAATTCTAAGAAATGATCTAATGACACTATGATTACGGTGCTGTACTCTATCCTAACCATTTTTTCGCTCTCATTTGCATGAAGATAAGCTACCATACTCAATTAGGATCCTTCTTGAATCTGCTATTCGCAATTGCGATAACTTTCAAGTGACAAAGGAAGATGTTGAGAAGATTATTGACTGGCAAAACACTGCTCCTAAGCTAGTGGAGATACCCTTTAAGCCGGCCCGCGTGTTGTTACAAGTACTCTTTTAGACTTCAGTCTTCCATCCTTAAATGTTCATTACACTGCAAAAAGTGGTTTCACATCATTTAGTTTTTTCTTGTTAGGACTTTACTGGGGTCCCAGCAGTTGTTGACCTTGCTTGCATGCGTGATGCCATGAATAAGCTAGGAAGTGATTCCAACAAAATCAACCCCTTGGTAAGCATAATTTTGCCCCCCTACGCCAATGCCTCTCAACTTGTTGAGTTAACACTATTTGGTTGTCTTTATTTATAAAAGTTTTAGAAAATGCTACTGCTTAACTCTTTTTTTTTGTTAGTGCATCTCCCAAGACAGTTTAGAAATGATTGTAAGAAATAAAAAATTCCTTCCACTATGCTTAATTAAGAACTAAATAAAACCCATTCACAGTTTAGAACAACTAAGCACTAAAATAGTTCCTTCACTATGCTTGATTGTAAAAATTTTCCATGCTAACATTCAACATAAGAAAACCAAAAACAGTCAGAAATATATTTCAGAAAGGTCTAAAATCCCTTCATGGAGTCTTCACTGATTTTGCAATACCTTTAGAGTGCGTCACTATGTTTTCACTCCCCTATCCTCAGCCATTTGATTTTGTTTTATTCTATTATAATCCAGGTTCCAGTGGATCTTGTTATCGATCACTCAGTTCAAGTGGATTTTACAAGGTCAGAAAATGCAGTTAAGGCTAATATGGAACTCGAGTTCCAGAGGAACAAGGAGAGATTTGCCTTCCTAAAATGGGGTTCTAATGCTTTCTCTAATATGCTTGTTGTTCCCCCTGGTTCTGGAATTGTCCACCAGGTATTAGAGTTGAAAACTTAAAACTTAAAAATCTAGATGTAACTCTTCTCATGTTGTTATTTATCACTCCACACTTTTTGCAATTTATAGATTATAGACGTATAGTAATTCTTACATCTGTCGATGCACACTCAGTCAAGCCGATGCTAATCTTCTCATGCTACAATGTTGATGGACTTGATGCTCATTTATTCATGCCATTGTCTTGGTTTTTGATGAAAAGGATCTGAACTTATGATTGTAGTTCTTGGTTTGAAAAGAACTTAAACATTGGGAGCTAAGGTTTCCTGTAACCTTTTACCCCGTAGGATTTTTATTTCCACTTTGCTTTTATAATTCAAATCTAGTGCCAGAACAATACTGAAAGTCTGAAACTGACTTAGTTCAAATCTGTCCAGGGCCAAGTATTTGGTCACCCTAAAGCATCATCCTTGTGTGATGTCCTTTTTTCTGTCTGCGTTTTAGCCCTGGCAACATTTCAGGTGCTATGTCTGGAGTTGACAATGGTACTATTTTCAGGTGAATCTTGAGTACCTTGGGCGAGTTGTCTTCAACACCGATGGGGTACTTTATCCCGATAGTGTGGTTGGAACAGATTCCCATACGACCATGATTGATGGACTAGGTGTTGCTGGCTGGGGTGTTGGTGGTATTGAAGCCGAAGCAGCCATGCTTGGCCAGGTAATTTAGCTACCATTTCATTCCATGGATGCCACATTTCTGAAATTACCCCTTGAGTTTTCGTCATACACATAGATTTTGTTGTTGATACTTTGTAAAAAATAATTTCTACTTTCAAAAAAATTGTGACCAGGTGCGACACACTTTTAACTTGTTAAATCCGTAAAATGAAATACAAAATATCTAAAGTGAATCCATTTGTTCAATTTTTCCTTGGTAGCATTTTCAGAGCTCTTCTCACCCAACTTGTGATGGTTGTTTTATAGTAGTTCATAAATGCGAGTACTATCATGCATCGCTCAACTGCTTATTCTGGCTCTCAAACTGCTTCCCATTCACATATTCTTTGTTGCCACCACCACGACCACTTTTCATCTCGAGCCCATATGTCTCACTTATGTATCTGTGCATTTATTTTTCTAACAATATATGCCAAGATGCATCTAAATTTATTAGTGTGCTTGAGTTAAAATCATCAGATTCATTGCCTTAAATCTCCTATGCGATTTGTTTCCATTCTAACAGCCAATGAGCATGGTGTTGCCTGGAGTTGTTGGCTTCAAGCTATCAGGACATTTACAGAATGGTGTGACAGCGACAGACTTGGTTTTAACTGTTACTCAAATGCTAAGGAAACATGGCGTTGTTGGAAAGTTTGTTGAATTCCATGGTAACTTTTCTTACCATTAATGATGGTTGAGCCTAATCGTTCACTTTTGAGAAGTTCCTTGAAATGGAATCCCCATTGATGTTTGTTTCAGGTGATGGTGTTGGTAAGTTATCATTGGCTGACAGAGCAACCATTGCTAACATGTCTCCTGAATATGGTGCCACAATGGGATTCTTCCCTGTAGACCATGTGACGTTGCAGTACCTAAAATTGACTGGGAGAAGTGATGAAACAGTAAAGTCTTTAAACATTAAGTCGCGTGTGATGCATTGTTATATAACTATGTCGCGTGTTGTTTCTGGATGTATACTAAGTGCAACTTTGAAAATAGGTGGCAATGGTTGAAGCATATCTTCGCGCAAATAACATGTTTGTTGATTATAATGAGGTAGACCTCATCTTTGAAATTATTTTAAGATTCAGTACATATCTTTTTTCATCTTTCTTACAATGTCTAAAAACTTGTATTTCCTGTTCAAATTTCAGCCTCAACAAGAAAGAGTATACTCATCATCCTTGCAACTAGACCTTGCAGATGTGGAACCGTGCTTGTCTGGGCCGAAGAGGTATGACCTCTGGCATCTGAATAGTATATGTTACACCTGCTTGTGTTTGTTACAACTCACAATCAATGAATCAATCAAATTGAATAGTATATTTGGTACTTAATAAATTATTCTGCTTGTCATTGCATCAGACCACACGACCGGGTGACACTTAAAGACATGAAGTCTGATTGGCACTCTTGCCTTGATAACAAAGTGGGATTTAAGGTGATTGTCTATGTTGATAAGCTTCTGAAGTGTATTTATTATTATTACTAAGAAAAGAGTGCCATTAATTTTGTTAGCATTAGTACTCCTATCTTCTTCACTCAATCCTTAGTACTCCCTCCGTCCCGCTAAAATTGCCACATTTCTCCTTTTTGGGCAGTCCGACTAAGATTGTCGCATACCTAATCTGGTAATGTTTGTGTGGTTTTAAATCGTTCTTACTATATTCTTACTTTTATCAATTCAATACCCACAACATAAACTTACTTTTTTAATGACCGCACCACCTCCCCATGTACAAAACTTAGGGGGATGGAGTTAGTAATTACTAAGCCACCCCCTTTTTATTTTTCGTATTTTCTTATTGAAGGAATATTTATGTTAAACTGATTCCATTTAAAAATTTAGTTCTTTTGGCTCTTAAAAAGCTAACATTTTAAGCAATTTTGTCACCCAATGCAGGGTTTCGCTGTGCCAAAGGATGCCCAAGAAAAGGTTGCCAAGTTTTCCTTTAATGGACAGCCTGCAGAGCTCAAGCATGGTAGTGTTGTGATTGCTGCTATTACAAGCTGCACGAATACCTCAAACCCCAGTGTTATGCTTGGAGCTGGGCTTGTTGCTAAAAAGGCTGCTGAACTGGGCCTTCTTGTATGTTTTTTTATATACATGATTTTAACCACTTCAGCATTTTGTCTTCTCCTTATTCTTACTGTATGCTTCTTTTTTATTCACTATATCAGGTAAAGCCATGGATTAAGACAAGTCTTGCTCCAGGATCTGGGGTTGTTAAAAAATATTTGCTTCAGAGGTACTCCACACTTTTCTTATGGAATCAGTTCTCTTGTACCTCTAATCCTTTATATTCTAACTTTATCTGTATGTTTACACACAGCGGTCTGCAGAAATATTTGAATGAGCAAGGGTTCAACATTGTTGGATATGGCTGCACAACCTGCATTGGCAATTCCGGTGATCTAGATGAGGCAGTTGCTTCTGCAATATCAGAAAATGGTATTGTGTTAAGCGCTCTTTGGTTGCATTAATATGCTTATCCTTTGGTTGAAACCAATATTACCAAACACTTTTCTTTTCAGAAAATTCAGTATACAATTTTGGCACTTTATTTGTTACTTTCAATTTTCAAATGTCTAGATGTTGCTATGAGAAAGTGTCAACTGTCTTTACCTCTGCGTAAATGAAAATTATTATTCTAATTAAAACATCTGCTGTGTTCTGTAGATATTGTTGCAGCCGCTGTTCTTTCTGGTAACCGGAATTTTGAGGGCCGTGTTCATCCATTGACAAGGGCCAATTACCTTGCTTCACCTCCTTTAGTGGTTGCCTATGCACTTGCTGGGACGGTTAGTCTATAGTTTTCTGTTGGGTCATGGTGTTATTTTCATTTCTTTTCGTTTTTTGTCCTCCATGCTGTAAAGTTGTTATGGACATATTCTAAAAATCTGAGGTTTAAACGTTTAAGATCTAATTGCCAAGCGAATGTTTGTATTTCAGTTAGGCAAAAATCATTTTATCGAAAATACATTCTTAAAAATTCAGTTTATCGGAAGTACATTTTTCAAAAGCTAATTGGTAAAAATTACTTATGGCCATCTAATTTGTGGTTGGTTATATTTTTGAAAAACTGAATTTGATAAAGTAACCTGAAATTTGTTTTGATAAAGTTAAGTTAAAGGGGTAATAGCTGTTTGAACTTTGAAGTAACCTCAAACATGTTTTGAAAATGAAAATTATGTTAAAAGGGTTCAAAGGTAAATTTACTTTCAGAAAGAAACTCAGATGAGCATTTGTCAAACTTGGTTTTAGAAACTTTAAGAAAGCACTCTTTGAAATTGAAATCAAGTATACAAACATCATTTGAAAAACCGAAAGCATTTCTAGACATCCAAGAGTTGTAAGTAGTTTCTGTTCTACTCTGCAACAGTTAGTACAATGCTTAAGCTGGGCCACTTTTAAATATAGTCCCGGAGTTCTGCCGGAAAGGCACATACATTAAAGGGATAAGTACAAAAAAGGTACTTGTGGTTGTGCACATTTTCAAATAGGGGTCTGGGATTCATTTTTTCACAAAATAGGGCATGTGTTTGCAATTTAAGTTTTTCCGTCTAAACGCTGTAAAAAAGAAGGCGACGTGGATGTATAAAAAAGTGACACTTCACCTTCTTTTTGATGGAGTTTAGACTGAGGCCCCATGGGTGATAATGGATTGAAAACACATGCCCCATTTGTGAAAAAATGAACCTCAAACTCCTATTTGAAAATGCGCACAACCACAAGTACATTTTGTATACTTATCTGTACATTAAAAGTGGTAGGTACCTAATGTGCTGAAAGTTTTGCGACCCTAAAATTGGGTGGAGATGTATGTTCAAATTCAAATTATTCTGGACTCCTACTCTGCTCACTTTCTTATGCATCTTCATTTATAAAACAATATATGTCTATCTTGTTTAGTTTACCTTTGTCACTATGAATGGTGTTCAGACAAATTTTTAATACAAGAATTTGATTTTCCAAAAAATAAATTACCCCTCAGCTCCAAAAGAAGTTACTCATTTGCCTTTTTACTGTTCCCCGATAAGGTTTCAATTATTTTGGATAAAAAATAAATGGCTCCAAAGAGGGGTTTCTCACCTCCAACGAAATCCCTAAAAATTGGTGCCAAAATCTTATGGAAACCTATATTGAGATCTGTGAAGTATGATTTCCTAATGTTTTGTTTGAGTGGTGGATTTTTGAGTGCTTAATCTATATCTTGGCATATATTTGAGATTTGATAAAAATAGAAAGATTAACATTATGTTGAGATCATACTATCGTGTAACTTTTCAGTCACGTTTTATTTGTTTGATATAAGCATTCCATCAAAACAGGGACCTAGTATCTTGACTGATATGAGTTGTTTCTGGCTCAATTGCATACAGGTTGATATTGACTTTGAGAAAGAACCAATCGGGGTGGGGAAGGACGGTAAGGATGTGTATTTCAGGGATATCTGGCCAACAACAGAGGAAGTTGCTGAGGTATGCTTTCCGTCTCCAATTTCTCTTCTTGTTGAGCTGACATCAGCAGATTGAGCCATGACATGATCAATTTATCTCATATAGGCTGTCCAGTCCAGTGTATTACCTGACATGTTCAAGAGCACATATGAAGCCATCACCAAGGGGAACCCTATGTGGAATCAATTATCTGTCCCAGAGTCCAAACTGTATTCATGGGACCCTAATTCTACATACATCCATGAGCCGCCATATTTCAAAGGCATGACGATGGATCCTCCGGGGGTCCATGGAGTGAAAGATGCATATTGCTTGTTGAACTTTGGTGATAGTATCACGACAGATCATATCTCGCCAGCTGGGAGCATTAACAAGGACAGCCCGGCTGCCAAATTCCTCCTTGAGAGAGGTGTTGACCGCAAGGACTTCAACTCTTATGGAAGCCGAAGAGGTAATGATGAGATTATGGCAAGGGGTACATTCGCCAATATACGTCTTGTGAACAAGTTGCTGAATGGTGAAGTTGGGCCAAAAACCGTTCACGTTCCCTCTGGCGAGAAACTCTCTGTTTTTGATGCTGCAATGGTAGTTTGAAATGCCAAAAGCATTTTTCTTGCTTATGTTATGTGGTAGACAGATCGGCTTAAAAAATTCTAATGTTATTTTCAGAAATACAAGTCTGAAGGGAAGGACACTATAATCTTGGCAGGAGCAGAGTATGGAAGTGGTAGCTCTAGAGATTGGGCCGCCAAGGGCCCGATGTTGTTGGTCAGTAATTTCTCATGCCTCCTTTTGTTAGTCCACTTTTTTTTATAAATATAAGGTTCTGTTTGGTAATAAGTAAGTGCTTTTCACTTTTGACATTTGCTTATTTTTTGTATCACAAAACCCAACATTTTTCCAAACAAAGAATCCCTACCCAAAGGGGCCCTAAGAATTATAAAGAGATCCTACTGATGATTTTAAATTTTAACAGGGAGTGAAAGCAGTTATAGCGAAGAGCTTTGAAAGGATTCATAGGAGTAACTTAGTTGGAATGGGGATCATTCCTCTGTGTTTCAAGGCTGGGGAGGATGCTGACTCGCTTGGGCTGACCGGGCATGAGCGTTACACGATTGACCTTCCGTCCAGCGACATCCGTCCAGGTCAGGATGTGACTGTTAGGACAGACAATGGCAAAACTTTTACTTGCACCGTTCGCTTTGATACTGAGGTATCTCTCTCTCTCATCTATATTTGCTTTGTGTCAAAAGGAATAAAATGAGGGTAATGATTGGTGGCATAACAACCTTGTACAACAAAATATCTTGTTCACACAGACAAGATTGTATGCATATGAGAACAAAAAAGCATATAAAAAATATTCGCAATATATTTTGTTCTCATTGACACAAACGTGCAGAGACAAAAGATTGCCTGACAAAGTCGTGCTGTAGTGTGTTGTACAAAAGCATTTCCTCATTAAAGGGATTTTGGGCATGGAAGGATTTTGGGCATGTAGTGTGTAATATGTATCAGTTCCAAAAATCAAATCTTGTTGCGTTTGTTACAGGTGGAGTTGGAGTATTTTGGGCATGGAGGGATTCTCCCATACGTTATTCGCCAATTGATCAGGCAGTGAAGTTACAAGGATTTGGTGCTGATGCTTTGTAAAACATGAAAGAAAATAAAGGAGAATACATCATATACCCACCCACACCCACAATCACATATTGAGCAGCAAACTACTCGGGTGTTTCTTTGTCAATGAATTAATTGATCTTGCAATTTTGTTACTAAAAATTAATCATTTTTTTCACTCCTCTACCCCATTGATATGGGAGTGAAAGTGTAGTAACATTTAATCTTTCTGGGTTTAAATTCAACTTCTTAGTATAGTGACAATGTTTCACGTTTTTGTTTTTCAAAATAGATTAACATGCTTGATTGTGACAGCTACAGAAAAGGCTCTACAGTCGTAAAACCATACAAGATACAAACACTATGCAGGCGGAAGAGTAAGAGATAGAGGTGGACTGGGCCCGGGCGGCCAGACTAGGTACTGGTACTGTTGGTACCGGTCCGGGCTCAGTTTTCCGATACTGGTACCAACTTGGGACCCGGACCGTGGGCAGAATGGGTTGGGCTTTGAGCTTGATTTTTTGGGACCGGCCGGGCCCTGTGTGGGCCCAATTGTTACCTTTTCATTTTTTTAAATAGAGGGTGGGTCCAACCTGGGATCAACTCGGACTAGTATTGTTTGGGCCAGGATTGGTACTGGACCAAATTGGATCGGTACCAAGCTTAACTTTTCAGTTTTGGACCCGCCGGGCCTGACCCGAGTCCAATCCTAGTAAGAGATAATAAAAGATAAATCTATAAAATACTCCATATTTAAATACAAAAATTATATTTAACATACGTAATATATTTTATTAATTATATATAGTGAAAAATTATACAATAGTCTCTATATATTTATAAGATTAAAATATATGGAATAATAGTTTTTCTCAAATAAACATTTTCCCCAAAATACCACTTATACTCCTATGTTAAGAAGTTTTTTATTTCTATTTTTTAATATGATTAAATGTGTTCTACTTTGAGAAAAAAATGTTGATTCTTAGTTTGGAATATATTGTCTATATTTCAGCTTTCTTATTTTGATAGACACTCATTTTTATACCATTGTGTTATATTCATATATGATCTTTACATAATCACTCATTTTTAATTTTTATAGTGAGAAACTGAGAATTCCACACTAAAAAAGAATGACTGATATGATACCACACATGATATATGACTCTAGTGGAATATGTCTATAAATTTTTACCTATTTTGTACAATTTCATATTTAAAAGTAAAGCTTAAGTAAATGTTCCTCAACAAAATCATTTGAATAAGTAAAAAAGTAAAATTAGCTTTATTTATTTTAATTATTACAATATACTATTTTATCGATAGAGAGTTCTAATTTCTGAGAAAGAGTTAATAGTAATTCTTTTAAAATATCAACTCAAATAACTATACAATTCTACTCTAAAAAAACTATAAAATTCTATTTATAGTTGTACATCATATAGATTTGAATACAATATTTAAGATATATTATAACATTTGAATTATGATATCAATTTGAAAATTTCAATTCGGCCTAATAATATTGATGGATCTCCGATCCTGGGGTAGGCGAAATCTGGGAATAGAGAGGTTGAAAGTGCTAAGTTAGAGGTGAGTAAAAAATTGGGCAAAGAAACAACAAATATGTGCAAGAAAATTGTCTCTGATCCCTTTCCACAAGCTGGAATGTGATATTCATGCTAACTACAAGGAGAAATACTTGGCCAACAAGCAGAAATGTACTAGTCTAATTGCATGGTGGCATTTAAAGTTGATTGGAGAGATAATATTGTGTGTAACATAATTGTCCTTTGTGTAACACACGTGTACGCTGCACGTGTGCAATCCTTAATATTCCCATGTAATCGTCTGGATGACGTAAACTTAAGACAGCTGTCTCATGGGTGATGTGGCCGCGGTTATACGCGGGACTTGGGTGCTGAAATGTTAAAGTCCATAATCTCTTTACGAGGCCCTGAGCTCAGCATATGAGGTCGAGCTTGGACACAATGTGCTTGTTTGGAGAGGAGCAACCTCAATCCGTTGTTTTCCAGGTGGAGGTGATTTCTTCGTTCTGTTGGCTTCTAGAAGCACCAGTTGACTTCAAGCTCAGTTATTATGCTGGATACTATGTACACTGACCTCGGCGGGGGTCAACCTCAGCCTCAGACGCAGTTTTTGCCATATCTCTATAATATGCGAGTTGAATGTTGGCCGACCTCGGCGAGAAATGACTTAGTACTTCCGAAGATTATTTATTCGTGCATGTTGACACACCTGGGGTATACGAGAATGTACTCGATCATGAGTCTCCCACTCTCTGAAGCGAAAGTCACACATGAGGTGATAGAGAATAATATTCTTCAATCTTCATTGGTACGCCCGTCGGGGGGCACTTCTCTCCATGGTCACAATAAAGGGGTATCTCATTAAAAACTCTGCCAAGGAAAAAATCATGTGGGAAAAAATCCTAACGAAAAAAAAGAGTACACTCTGCATTGAGGCAACTTCCGGAGAAGAATTGAAGGCGACACCTCGCTGTGAAGGAGTTGAGCTTGAGCTTCGTGTTCCAATATTAAAAGTAAGCTTCATTTCATGTTCCTGCAAGTTTGTTGCTACTTCCACGTCCACAACCCTAGGGTTGACACAAAATTTTCAAAATCCTTAAGTAAAATGACGAACTCAGTATGATAACCGAGGTCTGTTGACGTATTCTGAGTTGAGTTTGAATTTCTTCTTAATTTGTGGTTGTCACTTTTTTGCCCGAGTCTCCCACTCTTGGGGCCCCTATCGACGCTGTGCCGGTGACAGAGAGCCCCTCAGGGAGCCTGCTAGCGAGGATGCCAGCCTATTGTGTTTTGAGAACAACAACGACCACCTCTTACCGCGACGCCACCAAACCCGCCGGCTGGCGTGTAGGAGAAAGAGGGTATACCATTGGACCTGGTTGTGAAAACCCATGGGATCTCCACCGATCCCACTCTTAGTGATTATAACCTTGAGGCCACTGGGGAAGCTTGTCATGGAGCACCGTCTGCTGCTCCAGCCGCTGCCTGGGACCGCATCGTTGGTAAGATCTATTGCAACCAGAGATGAGGACGCCAACCGCTGCAGAGGGGTCCAAACGAGAAACTATGCAATTGCCGCTGCGTCCCTGTTTTGGGAGAGCTGATGATGAGGATCAGGAAAGTTCCGTTGGATCTGGTGGGAGAGATCCATGAGAAGTGAGGCATTCTGCTTGCCCCTAGCAACCCTCCTCACGCCAGAGGTGTCGGTTGTCTCCACATAAGGCTCTGGCTGAGCCAATAGAGTTGGTGCGCACTTGTTTCTGGGTGCACGTTTCACCATTGGTGTCATTGAAGAAACTTAGTGTAGTAGAAGATCTAAGAAATTAGGGAGGATGTAACGTGTTTCATAGTTCATCTCCTAACGAGAGCACCAAATAACGGATCTTCGACCCTGGGGTAGGCGGAATCCGAGAATAGAGAGTCTAAAAGTGCTAAGTTAGGGGTGAGTAAAAAATTGGGCAATGTAACACCAAGTATGCACATGAAAATTGTGTCTGATCCTTTTCCACAAGCTGGAAGGTGATATTTATACTACAAGGAGAAATACTTGGCCAACGAATAAAAAATGCTATTCTATTATGGTGAAGACATGTGTATTAGTTGGCCAACAAGCATATATGTATGAGTCTAATTGTATGGTGACAAATGTAAAGTTGATTGAATAGATAACTTGATCAATTGGTTGATTGGTACTGTGTGTAACAGAATTGTCCTTTGTGTACCACACATGTGTACTCTGCACGTGTGCAATCCTGAATATTCCACTGTATGGAGCTGAATGACGTAAGCTTAAGATAGCTGTCGCATGGGTGACATGGCCGCAGTTATACGCGGACTTGGGTGCTAAAATGTCTAAGTCCATAATCTCTTTATGAGGACCCGAGCTCAGTAGGTGAGGTCGAGCTCGGGTACAATGTGCTTGTTTGGAGAGGAGGGACCTCAGTCCAGTGTTTGTCAGGTGGAGGTGAATTCTTCGTTGGCTCCTAGAAGCGCTAGTTGACTTCAATTCAAGCTCGGTTATGACGCTGACCTCATTCTCGAACGAAGATTTGGCCTTATCTCGATAGTCTGGGAGTCGAATGTTCTACCGATCTCGGCGGGGCCGAGCTCGACCTCGGCGGGGCCGAGCTCGACCTCGGCGGGGCCGAGCTCGACCTCGGCGGGGCCGAGCTCGACCTCGGAGATTATTTCTTCGTGCATGTTGACACCCCTGGGGTCTATGAGAATATACTCCATCAATTATACCTCTGTGTCCTATTAAGATTGTGTAATCTTTTCTTTTGTGTGTGTCTCACTATAGTTATTTCATATCAAGTTCGATAACATTTGTATGATTCTATACTGTTTTTAGTTTATCCTTATTCTATTAATTCAATACAAATCACATAAATTCACTTTTCTTGAGAATTGTATCCTGCCTCCTTACAAAAAAGATGTCACCCATCCCTTTGAGCTCATAAAACCGATCATGGAGGATGCGAATTGATCATGGAAAGAGAAGAAAGCGAGGTTCTATCCCAAGTCTCTAATTTTGGTTGAATCTGAGACTTCTCCAGGTGAGTTTTGCCCGGTACCATATCCCCTTACCGATATTATGGGTGTGATGTAAGGTGTTTTTAGCTATGTTTAAAAAACCGACCCGACCCGACCGGGTTGACCCGGAACCCGGTGACCCGGACAAAAATCCGGTTCGGTTTCTTCAAAACCCGAAAATGGTCAAAAACCGGAAAAACCCGGCTTACCCGAAGAAAACCGATCCGGACCCGACCCAAGAAACCCGAAAAACCCGGGAAAACCCGGTTTTCGGTGTTTTCCAAAAAAAAAAGTAATTTCTTTTTTAATTTTAATGCATTTTTTAAACCAATAAAATTGCAATTTCAATTCCCTAAAAAGAAAAACTATGTAATATATTTATATATTTATTTAAGAATGAAAATCATGCCAAATTATAATATAAATGTACAATACAAATAAAAATATATAATGACAGTGTATATAATTATATGTTTATTATTATTATATAGACGCATAATCGTTGACCGGTTTTCCGGCTTTGACCGGGTTGACCCTCCGGGTCCGGGTTGACCCGTGACCCAGTCACATGACCGGGTCGCTCACCGGTCCGGTTTTTACAACATAGGTTTTTAGTTGAGCTATTTTCAATTCCAAATAAGACCAAATCAGATTTGAGTAAATAAGACTTAGAGCCCGTTTGGTAGCACCAAAATCGGCTGTTTTGGCTGATTCTGCTGAAATTTATGATATTCTGGCTGGAGTGGCTGTTTTGGTTGATTCTGCTGATTTAAAAAAAAATATTTTAAAAATATATTTTATTAATAAATTAAAGAAAAAATTATATGTAAAAATAGCTAAAATGGTCCTCTACAGTAACTTCAGCCAATACAGCCAGAAAAGTAACTCTAACCTTACTTTTTCGGCTTATTACACAATTAAGCGCGCGAAAGTAAAAGTTACGTGTTTGGTGAAAAAACTGGCTGATAAGCCTGATAAGCCGAAAACAGAGTTCTCCAAACGGGCTCTTAATTATAAATCAGATCAAATTTTTTTTGTCCAATTTGAAAGATTCCTGCTGATTTTCAAAATGGAACTAGCACAGTACGGAGTAATACAGTATCTTCCTACGGAGTATTACGTATTCCATTTCAATGGTGGAGAGTACTTCGAAACTTTACAATTTCAGCCCATTTTTTTTTTTATAAAATTTTCACCCTCCAACTAATTAATCAGTGAGCTCATCCCTGGGTCTTCTTCTTCCTCTCAAATTGGGTACCCAAATGGAAATATATGCCGGCGCGCTTGGATCTCGCACACCAAATCCTGCGCTTCTTACGTCGCGCGACGGCCCGCATTCTGTCCATGCCAAACCGCCCTTCATCTCTGCCAGCAGACGCCGTAAGCAGTTGCCGTCTTGGTCTTCAAACCTTTTTACTCCCCGTAACTCTGCAAGGACATTCACGCCTACTTCCCCGGGTTATCTTGGCATGATTCCTCGAAGGGCTGCTGCTGCTTCTGTATGTGTTTTTACTAATGGTAGCTTTTATTGTTTTGAAGTTCTACTTCCCAATTTGTTTGTTCAATTTGTGCTTCTTATTTAGAATGAAAAGCTTTAATTAGTCTTTTTATCTCAAAGCCGAAACTCAGAGTTCCTGGAAACTAATTTAGTTATTTATAGTGGTGCCTAGAAGAATTAAATGAAACTCAGAGTTCAATTTTGTTGTGACTATTTCATCATTGAATTGTGTTTGGACTTTATGGTCGAAGAGAACTTGTAGTTGCCCCAATCTTGGGTAGATGAAGTCTGTGTCAGTGAGTTGGCTGCAATTGGTATCAGAAATCTGTATGTGAGGATTGTCTGAGCGTTTTTTTATAAAAAATTCTTCTTGTACACACTTTTTTGTACACATCCACGTATGTGAGGAGCTATTTTTTTGCCTGTTCGGCTGTTCACAGACAAAAAATAGCTCCCCAAAGACGTGTGTAAGGTGGTGTGTACAAATAGTTGTTTCGTTCTTTATTGAGGCTGCATTTTTTTTATGTATGGTTAGATATATTATACAGTATTTTATATTTAGTAATAACACTTTCCTTATCATATTGCGATTTCTTTTCTTATGTTCATTCAATGATGTAGATTCTACAATGCAGGATACTACTGACGATATGTTTGATGATTTGATTGAGAAATATGGAGAGCTAGTATTTAGAAGAAATGACAACAAAACCGCAAGTGAAGATGCTGAGGATGATGCTCAAAGTCTATTGTGTAAGCTTCTCACATCTACAACTTATTTTTATTGCAATTCCTTTCTGTTGTTCAGAATTGACAGTTTGGTTGGCAAATATCTTACCTTATTGACTTCTTCTCCATGTACTTTGTACAGTCCTTGAGAGGGCTAGTAATTGATATATTATGTGTCATTTGCTCAGTTGCTGTAGCAGTAGCTAATGTCGCGAATGACGTGAAGGCTGCTGACATAAAAGTTCTTTTTGTGAAGCCCTTGGTTTATTGGACTCGGTTTTTCATCATTGCCACTGCCATGTCTCGTCCACAAATTGATGCCATTGCGTAAAAACCGCACCTGTATTTAGAATCTGTTTCAGCACAGTTTATTTATTAACCAACCAAATCTACAGACTTTGACCCGGTGGAGTATCTTAAGATGTTGAGTGTGTTCTTTTGTGTGTAGGACCAAAATAAGAGATTTGGGTGAGAAGCAATTCGGAAGAGTTGCATCAGGAGATTTAAAACCAAATTCATGGACTTTGCTCGACTTCGGTTTGTAACTCAAATTATTCCTTTCGACACCAATTCACCATTCATTAAGCATCTGTACTTGCCTATAATAAGAATATACGAAGTAATTGATAGTGGTAACTGGTAAGTGGTCACACTTGCCTGACACAGTCTCACACGCGTCATTCCCACGATAGCTATCACTTTTAAGGTTAGGTCAGAATGAAATACTTTTAGGCTAAAAATCACTACGACCTCCGTCCCACTAAAAAATTCCATATTTGTTATTTTAGGTCAAAGATATACTCCCATCCGTCTCATAAAATTTGAACAAGTTTGTTTTCCATGTGGAATAACAAAGTAAAAGATGTGTGGTTGAGATTTGTGCAGAAGAGTGAGAAATGACTTTAACCACATATGGAGTATTTATTACTTTAAATGAAAGCGACAAAGTCTTATGGGATGGAGGGAGTATATTTTTATAAAAAATGCTGTATAATATGAAGTAATATAACAACTTTCTTTCTTAAAAATTCTCTCATAAAAGCACAAAGTTTAAAATCTTCACCAAAATATATTGATTTAATTCAAACGTTGATCAAATTTTAGCACATTTGATAAAAAAGTCAAATATGGCAAATCATTGTCGGACAGAGGTCACTTATCGAAACGCTTTGTTTTCCACTGAATTCGAAAAGTGTGTTTGAACCAAAAAGTGTTGGTTTTGAGACTTTTGACTTCAAAAGTGTGATAGTTGTCACAGAGTGAGCGCCTTGAGACTCTTGCTCACAAATTCTAAACTAATCCACACCTTTATATTGGACTACTTGTATAATAAGATTGACTATTTAGGATGAAATATCAAGTTTTGATATGATATCGAAGCTAAGCTCCAACCAGTAATTGAAACTTGATAAACCTCAGCAATGAGCGCATTGATTTGGTCCGCTAATAAAAAACTTAACATTGAAGTAATTTTCTAATAAAGATGACACAAGAGTTTCTATATAATAATTGCACTGTGCAAAAAGAGTTCATTCTCTCAGATGTGCAGTCTATTAACTCATTGCAGGTGACATTGTGGTACATATATTTCTGCCTGAACAACGCCAGTTATATAACCTTGAAAAGTTTTATGGCAATGCAACACCCATTGATCTGCCATTTGAAAACCAACAATTTCAGCGTTCACAATATTTGCAAAATTCGAGCCCTCATGAATAATTAATAGATCATCATAAAGCCGGATAAAGAAGATGCTCAAGAAACTCCAAGGAAGCACTAAACATTAGTGAAGTCTCATGACTTCACTAAAAATTCGCTGATGGTGTAAATGTGTAAATGACAGTTTCATGAGTTTTGATGAATTATTGTGCCTTAAAAGGACCGATGCCTAATATTGTAGTCTGGTGTTTAATGCATTAGAATGTATCTACATTAACTAGCTGTGTTTTAGTTTGATGTTTTACTTTTGTTCGTTGTTGTAATTCTAATTTGTTTAATACTACGTATAAAATAATTCATTTTACCGTCATTTTACTTAATTACTTGGGGCACTTTTTATTTGACACAATATACAGCTATTAATATGGGTGGACTCGGGCCGGTTCGGGCCCGGTTAAGGCCTGGGCCCGGCCGGTTCCGGGCCAAACCGGGCCGGGCCGGGCCAACCGGTCAATTTTTTTTTTTTTTTTTTTGGGTTCTCCTTTTTAACCCCCTACCCCTCCCCCTCAACCCCAAACCATCCCAAACCACCTCAAATGGCCCAAAATACCTAATCCAACCCAAAACATAAAAAAATTTCAAAAAAAAAACAAAAAAAAAATTAAAATCCGGCCCGGACCGGGCCCGAACCGGCCGGGCCGGTTCACCAAAATCAGGGCCCGAGCCCGGACCGCCATCCCACCGGGCCGGGTGGCCCGAACCGGTGCACCAACCGGTTGACCGGGCCGGTCCGGGCCCGCACAGTAGCGGGCCGGTCCAGTTCCGGGCCGGTTGGCCCGGCCCGAGTCCACCCCTAGCTATTAATGGTTTGTTGAAATGTTGAATAAAAAAAACTTGTTTGGGCGTGAGCCCGACTAGTGGACTGGTTAGAAAATAAATAAATTGTTCATAAGAGACCGGTTGTTAGCCCTGTTTATTAGCTTATTAGACTTACCGGTTAATTTTTTCACTAAACACGTAGATCTTCCACTTCAAAGTTCAGTCAGAACTTCATAAATTTCAACAAAATCAGCCGATTCTATCAAATTCATTTGTACTCCATATCTATGGGGTAATAATAATTCAATAAGAATGTTTTAATTGGATTGGTTTCAGTTATAGACCATGTCAGACTTAAACAGATCAAACAAGACAATATCAAATCAGATTTCAATAGTTATAAAATATAAATAGACCAAACATCCATTAGATCAGAAAATTTTAGTCCAATTATAAGCATTCTGAATAAAACATAGTCTAAGTTTGCTAATAAGAGTCACCACAAGAAAATAATGGGATTGACACGGATCTACTAACACTACCAGAAAATATAATCTGCCTCTTGTTATAGTATTGCCATCCCGCCATCATGTAAAACTTCACAATACCAATACAAAAATGACATAGCCATCAATGTATATTTGGTAACTTTATTGATAAAAAATGGAATTTTATATCAATAATGGAATTTTATGTATTAAACACAACAAAAAGTCGAAATCATCATAATAGTATAAAATCGGTAGTATAATACGGAGTAGTATAATACAGTACCGACATAATATATTCTACTAGTCCACTACTATATGTCAGTTAGAGTGAGTGCTATCCAAATTAGGATGATTAAGGGACGAAGATAGCACACACGTGTCTGAGTGTTATTAACAGAGAGTAGTCTTAACTTTGTTAATCATTCAGGCAAATTGGATCAGGAATCATAAAAGAACAACTTTGCTCTATGTATATGGCGGATTTTTGTAACAAATTTTTTCATTTTGTAAAGAGAATTGAGTGTCACAACAAAAAGAAATTTGTTAGTGTCACACACAATTCTCTTTATAAAATGAAAAAAATTTATCTTGTACAAAGAAAAACCTGGTGTGTACGATGGCAAATACGAGCCGACGTGTAAAAACTACTACAAATAACAATTTCCTAAAAGGAATGAAGGGACAAGTATAGACTAATAAAAACATTACGTGGATAGCACGTAATTTGCCATAATTTGAATGATTAACAAAGTTAAGATTACTCTCTGTTAATAACACTCAGACACGGGTGTGCTCTCTTTGTCCCTTAACCATCTTAATTTGGATAGCACTCACTCTAACTAAATGACATATAGTAGTAGTATATATTATGTCGATACTTGATCAAGAAGACAACCTTAATGATATCATTATGTGGTTGAATAGGACATATTAATGAGAAACTTGTGTCTTCAAAGGTTTATGATCTATTGAGGATCAAGGGGGTTATTAGGACTTGGATGAGCTTCATTTGGAAGTTCTATATCCCACCCAAATTTTCTTTTAATGTTTGATAAGCTTTTAGAAACCGGTTACCTACACAAGATAACCCCGATTACCTCCATATTGTTAATATGTGTGATCTTTGAAAGGGTGGGTTGGAATCTACCACACACCTATTTTTCCTTTGTCCATTTGTAGCTAGGGTATGGATGAACATAATGAATTGGATTGGATGGGATGGGAGCATCAAATGACTGCCCTATATAGCTCGGTTAAATGGATCTTTAAGAAGCATAAGGGAGCAACATTGAAGGCAAATGTAGTTCGGCTTGCCTAGTGCGCTACCATTTATTGGATTTGGCATGCTAGAAACTCTAATTAACCAATTTGATGAGGCCAGAAGAAATTGTGGCAAAGATTAAACATGTTGTCTATAAGATACTTTTTAGTATCTATCCACATGAGATGATTGACTTCTGACTTGAGTGGAACCCAAATATTTTTTACATGCCACGAGCTAGTTTATAGAATTATTTGGTGCAATGCGCGTGCATCTTGCAGCACTACGTGAATAGTTTTTGATTTTTTGGGCCCCATAATGTTTTGGGCCCTGACTTAGATTAGATGGCAAGACTCTTTCTCGTTTCTTAGCCTCCTTTTTATTCATGACAGGGAATATTAAATTTTGAACACATGTATTTGTTACCTTTTTTCTTGGGTGTTAATATAGTACGTAGTAGTATTTATATTTCATCCAAAAAAACATTATGTTCGATTATATTCTCCTAAGCCAAGTATTTTATACAAAGTCAATTTTCTTCAATTGAGGTGACTGGTAGACTTTGGACAAAACAACCACCACCACGTTTTTGTTTGTACCTAAAAAGTGTTACTAACACCAACTCCATAGTATGTGGTTAAAATCGATAGTCCGTATGTATACGTTACAAAGATTACTAAAAACAGGAGTATCAAACTAAAACACAAAATAATGCTTTTATACTCCGTAGTAAATCCTACTTGCTGTCCTATTAAAGTTCAAAATTTCTGTTTCTACCTACTTTTATACTAACTCTTATGCCTCGTTCACGAAAAAAAATCTTCTTACAGACAGTGCATATAAGAGTCAGTATAAAAATGAGTACAAGTAGTTTGTTTTTCTTATTTTTGTACAAAAACTCAATGACGATTGTTTGTAGTAAGAATTTTATCGTGTGAATAGTATCAATATAATAAGCATTCCATAACAATAAAAGCATGTTTGGTTTAAGGAATGTCAGATTAACATGAGAATGTTAGATTATTGGGTATGTTAGATAGATGAGAATGCAATTAATGTATAACTATTTGTGTTTGGTTACGATTAAGGGAATGCCACATTAAGTTGCTTGGTTGAATATTATCTTATATTGCATATTTGGTGAATTACTTGAATGCCCTTTAAATATTTGTCTCTTAACACATTAAACTTATTACAACCTAGAATTGAAGTAATTAAAACTATAGAAAAATAAAACATCTTAGTAATAATTAATATCAAAACTAATTGAATTAATTCTAAGCAAAGTATATTTAATTGCACGAATGACTAAGATTTGTGAACATTAGTAAATAATTTTAAGCAAAATATGTTTAATTGCACATATGACAAAGATTAGTGAACATCAGTAGCAAAAATACTTGTATTAGATTAGTCTCTTAATTCACTTTTCCTTTTTCCTATGTTACCTGTTCTTTTTTTTAAGGGAAAACTGTCAAATAAGTCCTCGTACTATATTGAAAAAGTCAATTGAGTCCTCGTACAATTAAATCAATCAATTAAGTCCCTCAACTATAAAAAAACACTCAATTTGAATGTTTAACCGGTTGGTTTTGAATTGCACCGGTAATAGATGACTTGGACTCCAACGTGGCATTTTTTTTCTAATTCTTTTTTTGTTCTTTCTTAGTTTCTTTCTCTGCTTTCTTTCTTTCTTTTCCCTCGACCCGTACCTCTGCAAACTTTCTCCTATCTTTAATTCTTTCCTTCTTCTTATCTTTCTTGATTCTCTCTCCTTGACTTCTTTCTTCTATCAAGCAACCAGCAACCAAACCAAGGACTCTTATTTCCTCCTTTCTTCTACAAACCCACCGAAGTACCCAACTCACAACACCAATCATTATGTTCTCTATGGATGACGGACTCTAGCGGCGGATTAACATGGAGATAAACTTGCCGGTAAACTTGCCGGTAAACTCGGGGAAGAACTTCAACAACCTCCGGCGGACATCGCAATAGCTACCACGCCGACGCCGACCAGATTTTGTAGCAGAGGAGAGGGCAGATGGATTGAGAAGCAGAAGACCCAATGGGGGACTGCGCTGGTCGGAAAAGATGATATGCGGCAGCAGCCCAAGCTGTCGCTTGAATCACTCGTCCTCTGTATCGCTGAACTTGTGAAAATGAAGAATGAAAAACTTCTTTTGATTGGATGAGGTGGAAGAAAGAAATGTCAAGAAAGAAAGAAAAGAAAGAGCAAATAAAGAAAAATAAAAGGATGTTGCAGTTGGGGTTGACGGAAGAAGACGTCATGCGAAAGAGAAGGGGTGAAAGACAAAGCAAGATGGAAAAAATGAAAATGAAAGGTTTGACACGTGTGTAAGTTAACTGGGTGACCGGTTGTTTTCCGGTGAACGGATCCAATTGATTGTTTTTTATAAGTTTGAGGATGTGATTGGTTGATTTTGAAGTACGAGGACTCAATTGACTTTTCTGATATAGTAGGAGGACCTATATGATAGTTTTCCCTTTTTTTAAAGGAAAAAAGATGGCATCTTGGCCTAGCTTCCTATAGTTCACAATCTTCCCACCCTCTATAGATTTGTCTACACGGAATTAATCACCCTATCTTCATACATGTACCTAATTCACAATTTTCCTACCCTTAACGGAATCTTCCTGTAGTTCACAATCTTCACAATCTGTGCTCCTTTAATCAACCAATTCACACGGAATTAGTCTAGACGCATCAGAATTTGTTTAAGGCTCCTTTAATGAGAAAAGAATAGCACAACAATTAGTTTAAGAGTTAAAATCTTGCCGCGTTCACTGGAAGGAGAGAGCTGCGCTTGACGTTCGACTGAAGAAGAGAGAGCCGCGGTAATATGATATGTCGATTAATGAAACATGAGTTTTTTTTGGAAGAAAATTAATAAGTCACCAGAAATCTTACAAAATCTAAGGCATTAGTGGGTTTGACATGCCTGGTCATGTGATCATCTTTTCCACTTTTGGGAATGTAACATTCCCCCAAAAAACCAAACACAGGTATCTCACATTCCGGGCATGAGATTCCGCCATGTATAAGATATTACCTTGAACCAAACATTGCCTAAGAATTTTAAGTTCTCTCTCCACATTGAAATGTTTGCTATAAGAGTTTGACACACTATTAAATAGAAAAGTAACACTAAGTAGTAAGAGTAATGAATAGTGTAAACAAGTAGGACATATGACAAGAAATGAGTTTTGCCACCTTTATTCCTCCGACTATTACGTCAATAGCACTTTTGGTATTCAACTTTGATGTTTTTTCACTTTTAGTCCTTCAACTATTGTGTGAAAGCCATTTTTGGTACATATCTTTGAAAATTTTCATATTTAGTCCTCCGACTTCTATAAAAATGACACTTTTAATTCTTGAACTATTATGAATCTTCAAACTCAAGTTAAATTATTGAAATACATTCTCTCTTGTGCGATAGCTTAGGCGATGTGATTTTTTCAGTAATTGGTGACTTATATTAAATTTCCGCGTAACTAGTAGATTTTCTCATGGTTTGGTTTTCGAAAGTTCCATTAATCTATGTTTAATTTTGAGTGTGGAAGTGTGGAATCCATAGAAGGGGAGAAAATATATACCACGTATATATACACATATACTCCTATATGATTTCCTAATTCTTTGTTACCAGGGATGGATTTAGGGGAGAGACCGCCCCCTTAGACTTTCAAAAAAATTATTGTATATGTAATATTTTTATAAATTTTTATACTTTATTAATTATATATATATGTGTGTGTGTGTTCGCCTCCCTTAACTTTTAGTTTTCAAAATTTTATATAGCATCTAAAATAATTTACATAACTTAAACAAAAACAATAGAGTAACTCATTATTCAAGACTTAGGATACTTATTATACGATAGTATAAAAATTTGGGAAAAGTACAGGAAAGGTACCTGTGATTTGGGCCGTTTTCAGACAGGGGCACATGTTTCATTTTTTAACAAAGTGAGACATGTGATTCAATTCCGTTATCACAGCAGGGGCATGGCGTCTAACGCCGTTAGAAAATTTAATCCAGATTTTCAAAAGTTTCCGAAACTTTAAAAGAAAAATACTAGGAGGTGCGCCTCGTCAAGGAGATCAACAAACTATCATTCTCTATGAAATTTTCGGATCTATTTGGATTTTGTTTAAATGAATTTGTTAATATCACTTTTCCAGCGGATTTTTTGGCGACATGGTGGCTGGAAACAAAAAAAGAAAGATAGTTTGTTGGTCTCCTTGACGAGACGCATCTCCTAGTATTTTTCTTTTAATGTTCCGAAGACTTTTGAAAATTGGGGTTAGATTTTCTAACGGCGTTAGATGCCATGCCCCTCCTGTGATAACAGAATTGAAACACATGTCTCACTTTGTTAAAAAATGAAACACGTGCCCCTATCTGAAAACGGCCCAAGCCATAGGTACCTTTTCTGTACTTTTCTCTAAAAATTTCTAGTTTTGTAATATTTAATTATCAGACACACTAGTTAAACAGTTTTTAAATTATGTGATGAATTGAATCCAAAATATAAATGTTTGTTGATGATACTTAACATTAAATTACACAATCGATTTATTTCTTACTTTCTAAAAAACAATTTATTGCATAGATAATAAACTTTAACCTATTTTAGCAATAATACAAATATAAATGCACCATATATATGAATCTGCAATATAATATGATTCTAAAACTAATAATCTCATACGTACTATTGTAATATTAAGAAAACTTCTCGTGACTCACAAACATCCTCCTTGGTCGACCAAAATTGCAATTCAAAAAGTAATCATTTATTCCGATAAGATTCATGTGATTAAACAAAGTAAAATTTATTTAAAAATTAAAGTATTGGTGGATGTATACCTTTTAAACTTTTTATGTTCAAATAATTTGATAAAATATTAAATATCCTTTTTTATTTTCAAATAATTTCCCTTTGATTTGCCATTTTTACGCTTTAATGTATTAATACTTTTTTCTAGAGCACTTCAATTATAAAATCAAAATTATTTTCCATTGTCTAAACTCAGAATGTAATATATTTGAATGTCGTCATGTATGTATAATGGATTTTTTGGAATAAAAAATAGCTCAGAGCCCTACACTGGTAAAAAAATTCGCTCCGCTACATTAGTAGGCAAAAATCCCCCTTACACTAATGAAAAAATTTCGCCTCCTGACTCGAAATCCTGGATCCGTCCATGTTTGTTACGGGTTTAATGCACCAAACACCCCTTTGATATAGAAATTCGGCGCATTAGTCCCTGTGATTTAAAAAATGCATCAAACCCCCTCGTGTTTTAATTAATCGTGTGCAAAATCCCTTCTATTAACAAATTTAATTGTCAAATAAAAGAAAAATGATTAACATTTTGTATGATTTAGAGATTTAGACATATTTACTTGCATATTCAATCAGGATATTACGAAAAGTAATTTTCAAATCATTAAATTTATTAAAAAAGGGGGTTTTGTGCATGATTAATTAAAACACAAGAGGGTTTGATGCATTTTTTAAATCACAAGGGATTAATACACTGAATTTCTATATCACGAGGGGGTTTGGTGCATTAAACTCTATTGGTTACTAACACAGTGTTTGTAGGATGAGTGTTGTTGCATATATGGCTAGTTACATAGCACGTGGAAGGTTTTTGGATGTGTCGTTTGTTGCTTGTTGGTGATTTTAGTGTCACCGACCGTTTTGTGTAATTGGAAATGACATGAGTGCCAATGAGAATTCGAACTATGATCTAAAACAAGTTAGTAGGTGTGGAGTGCACACTTGTATATAAGAACTAGTTTAATTCCAAAGTGTCTACGTTAGTGGAACTCAAGGTAGAACTCGAGGGTATAACTTTCAGTAGACCAGCTCTGTGGTTCTAGACCGAGTACTAGAACGGTTGGGCAGTTTCCCAAAAACTGCTGCGGTTTCTCAAACATGTTGCAACTGCCTAGGACGGTTAATATGGATATATATCACCATATTTCGTACAGAGGAGAAAGAGGAAACATATCCAACTTATCTTCATTACTTTGGCATTCAAATTAAGATAACAATCCATATACTCGACTAGTTTGGCTCTAGTTCTTGTGCCTAAGTTCTAGAGTGTCCTTAAGGATTATCCTAGATTGAATTTCTTGTAACCCAGGCATAGGGGAGAAATATCAATTCGGAAAGTGAACTTACACGATCCTTAAGCAATCCAAGTACTCGATTATCACCCCCTACGTGATATACCCCAACAATCGAATTGAAACTGAATGGTCTGGACCTGATTCGAGTGAAACTGAACAAGGATGGCACTGGAACGAGTGGAAGTGGACAGGAATGGTCTAAGGACCTGGTTCCACGGAAAGGAGGTCAGTTCCTGATGACTAACTTTGATAATTCTGTCCAGAATTATGTATCACTCGTTCCAAAATCTTTTTATGTACAAGATGATGACTGTGCATGGTGGATTGACTCGGGGGCTACGAGCCATGTGTGTAAGGATAAAGGATGGTTTGAAGACCTAGAACCAGTGGAGGTCGGTTCCTTCTTACGCATGGGAGACGAGTCAATGGAGCCAATCTTAGGAAAGGGTGTAGTTGTTTTAGAATTTACTTCTAGAAAAACAATTACGCTGTTTGATGTTTTGTATGTACCGAAGGTTCGAAAGAATCTTGTTTCGGGAAGTATATTGAATAATTTAGGGTTCAAACAAGTGATTGAATCCGATAAATATATTCTGTCCAAGTGTGGTGTGTTTGTTGGTTTTGGATATTTATCAAATCACATGTTTCGTTTAAATGTTGTGAATGAATTAATTCCTAGTGATAATTCTGTTTTTGTGGCATCTTCCATGAATGATTGTATGATTTGGTATGCTAGACTAGCTCACGTTAATTTTAGAAAAATGCATGAAATGTCTAAACATGGTTTAATTCCTGCTTTTGATATTAATAATGATAAGTGTATGACTTGCATGCTTACTAAGATCACAAAACAACCGTTTCCTAATGTTGAAAGGAATTCGGCTATTTTGGATCTTGTACATAGTGATCTATGTGACTTTCATTCAACTCCTTCCCTTGGCAATAAAAAGTATGTTGTTACTTTTATTGATGATTCAACTCGGTTTTGTTATGTGTATTTATTACACACTAAGAATGAAGCTTTAGAGAAATTTAAAGTGTATAAAACCGAGGTTGAATTGCAATTGGGTAATCCAATTAAATGTCTTAGGACTGATCAGGGAGGAAAATATATGGATTCCCATTATTTTCAATCTGTTGGAATCATTCATGAGACCACGGCTCCGTATACACCACAACAAAATGGTGTGGCTGAATGGAAAAATCGAGTGTTAAAGGAAATGGTTAATTCCATGCTTTCCTACTCAGGTTTGATTGAAGGATTTTGGGGAGAGGCCATACTCACGGCCTGCTATGTTCTAAATAGGGTTCCAAACAAACGGAACAAGACAACCCCATATGAGCTTTGGTACAACAAGGCGCCAAATTTGAAATATTTTCGGGATTGGGGTTGTAGGGCGGTTGTAAAATTTCCCGAGCCCAAAAGGAAAACTTTTGGGGAAAGGGGAATTGATTGCATATTCATAGGGTATGCTGAAAATTCCAAGGCTTATAGGTTTTATGTAATAGAACCTAACGATGCGGCAGTGGTTAACATCGTGATTGAGTCTCGGGATGTGATCTTTGATGAGATGAGATTTTCATCAATTCAAAGACCAAAGGACCTAGTTCCAGGCACTAGTGAGGTGCAAGTTCCAGAATGTTTGGATGGTGTTTTGAATCTCGAAGCACCACAAATAAGGAAAAGCAAACGAGGCCGCATCGTGAAAGACTTTGGTCCCGATTTTCACTTGTATTTTGTGGAAGGTTCAAGGAATGAAGTAGAGGTACAATATTCTTATTGTTACCAAGTTGAGGATGATCCAAAGACCTTTAAAGAGGCAATGGAGTCCCGAGATGTTGCCTTTTGGAAGGAAGCAATTGATGATGAAATGTCATCAATTATGGAGAACAACACTTGGGTGTTGTCGGATTTGCCACCGGGTTCTTAACCCTTAGGTTGCAAATGGATCTTCAAAAGGAAGATGAAAGTGGATGGAACTGTTGACAGGTTTAAGGCTCGGTTAGTCATTCAAGGTTTTAGACAAAAACCCGAATTGACTATTTTGACACGTAGGCACCAGTTGCTCGAATTACAACCATTAGGTTGTTAATTTCTTTGGCGGCTACACACAATCTGATTATACATCAGATTGTGTTACTTTGAGTATCCTTCGGTGTTAGATGGATATTCGGATGCTAGTTGGATATCCAATGTAGAGGATCATTCTTCTACAAGTGGTTGGGTATTCTTGCTTGGGGGAGGTGCCATTTCTTGGGCATCCAAGCGAACTTAGGCATCACAAGTTCAACAATGGAATATGAGTTTGTTGTGTTGGCTACTGCCGGTAAATAGGCGGAGTGGTTAAGAAATTTAATTTTTGAGATTCCATTGTGGAGGAAGCCGATTGCACCTATTTCTATCCATTGTGATAGTGCTGCCACTTTGGCTAAGTCATATAGTCATGTTTATAATGGCAAGTCTAGACACTTGGGTGTTAGACATAGTATGATTAGGGAACTAATCATGAATGGTGTAATTTCGGTGGAATTTGTAAGATCGCAACATAACTTGGCGGACTACTTGACCAAAAGTTTGGCCCGGGACTTAGTGCACAAGTCTGTTATAGGGATGAGTTTAAAGTCCATTTAATCCTTAATGGTGAGACACCCAATTCCCCTCTAATACAACGTTAGAGGCTGAATTCAATGCGGAAAGCTCACACTTAATGGATTGGAACACACAATGAAAATCATCCCAAGGTGTGTGTGTTCGGACCTGTAGTACGAAGGCTGAATTTATTTCTTAATAATTCCTTTGATAAAGTGTAAGCAAGTACACGAGTAAAGGA
This sequence comes from Cuscuta epithymum, assembly GCA_945859915.1. Classification (NCBI taxonomy): domain Eukaryota; kingdom Viridiplantae; phylum Streptophyta; class Magnoliopsida; order Solanales; family Convolvulaceae; genus Cuscuta; species Cuscuta epithymum. Next base: position 500,180 of record CAMAPF010000155.1, on the reverse strand, counting down.
ATTACCTATATGATCGTGAAGTGTAGCCACGCTTCAAAAAGTTTGGGACTTGGCTTTTATACGGTCATGAATGGGATTAGGACACACAGCTTTATAATTGTGTCAAGTTTGTATTCTGGTTGAGTATAGAAACTTGTGTGTATTTTATCTTGAGATATTCAAATGGGTTGAAGGGTTCAATCCGTAGAACACCCCGATTCTCGAATATTTTGAATGTGTAAAATACTAAGATGGAAATTCAATCGTATCGACATTTCCATTTATGTGCAAGTTTTGGTTTGTAAGCTTTGTTATGTCATTTCATGGGTTACACTAAAATGGGGGAGGATTGTTGGTGATTTTAGTGTCACCGGCCGTTTTATGTAATTGGAAATGACATGAGTGCCAATTAGAATTAGAACTATGATCTAAAACAAGTTAGTAGGTGTGGAGTGCACACTTATATATAAGAACTAGTTTAATTCCAAAGTGTCTACGTTAGTGGAACTTGAGGTAGAACTCGAGGTATAACTTTCAGTAGACCAGTTATGTGGTTCTAGACCGAGTTCTAGAACGGTTGGGCAGTTTCCCAAAAACTGCTGCGGTTTCTCAAACGTGTTGCAACTGCCTAGGACGGTTAATATGAATATATATCACCATATTTCGTCCAGAGTCAAGGTTGTTAAAATCTAGATTTAAATCGTAAAATCGTACGATTTTACGATTCTACAATAATAAATCGATTCAAATCGCAGGTAAAATCGTAAAATCATAAAATCGTACAAAATCGTAACAAAATCGTACAAAAATCGTGTAGAATCGTATAAAATCGTATCAAAATCGTAGCAAAATCGGAATAAGTTTTTTTTAGTGAAAATGGTTCAAATTTATTGAAATTAACTACTACAAATTGAAACAAAATTTCAATAATAATAACATCAATAGTATATTTAAAAAAGTAATGGATTCTTGTGTTATTTAATTATTTTTATGTTTTACATATGTTTAATGTTATTATTCACTCTATTTACAATATAAAAATAGTTTATAAATCTTGTTTTTGACCTTTTAGGTATAGTGGTATGTAATAAAATGACATAATACCATTAACTTACAACTTAATTTTAATATTTATTTATTTTATAATTATTAAAATATGTTTGATAAAATCTTACGATTTGCGATTCGATTTTACGATTCGATTTTCAAAAACATCTACCGATTCAATTCAAAAATACGATTTTAACAACCTTGTCCAGAGTAGAAAGAGGAAACATATCCAACTTATCTTCATTACTTTGGCATTCAAATTAAGATAACAATCTATATACTCGACTAGTTTGGGTCTAGTACTTGTGCATAAGTTCTAGAGTGTCCTTAAGGATTATCCTAAATTGAATTTTTTGTAACCCACGCATAGGGGAGAAATATCGATTCGGAAAGTGAACTTACACGATAAGTAATCCAAGTACTCGATTATCAGCCCCTACGTGATATAACCCAACACTACTGATTGTTTGGGCATAAATAGAATTCCCCTTTTACAGTTGGCAATGCAAATAAGCAAGTTGTAAGTGAAAAATGTGTCTAGGACCGGTATCAAGTTGGCCAGTGGTTCAAAGCTGATTAACGGCCATTTTCTTCATTCTATTATATCATTTTACCTTTTTCAGTCCAGTATCAGATTCTCACACTCTCACTGTTCAGTATTTCTTTCCCTGATTTTCTCTGGATCGTGCTTTCCCATGTTTCCCCCCTCCCCAGAATTACCAGATTGGTTGTATGAATACTTCTTCAAAACAATTAGCAGGAAAACAGATGCTTTCTTTTAGAGGATCATGCGAGTTGGAGCTCTCTGCTATTTTACATGTATTTTGAAGTAAAACTATAATAAAAAGAATGAAGTTTGTGGTGGTGGTGGGCAAAGCTTTTGCTTTATTGGTTTTGGGGTTCCTGATTTTGACCGTAAAGTGCGGGGGCGAAGAGAACCCGCCGCCGCCGCCGGCTGAGACTGTTGTGAATGTTGGGGCAGTTTTCACCTTCAATTCAGTCATTGGCAGGGCAGCAAAGGCTGCCCTAGAGATTGCCCTCTCTGATATAAATGAAGATCCCACCATTCTCCATTCCACTAAGCTCAACATCACCATGGTGGATGCTAATTCCAGTGCTTTTTTGGCCACCTTAGGAGGTAACTCTCATTTTCCCCGTTTTTTTTAATAAAAATATTATTTTTATTACAGAGTATTATTTTTTAATAGATAAATAAAGTTGGTGAAGGAAGATAGCCAATATGGACCATTTTGCAGACATTCATATCCCTAGGTTCTAGTTTTGCGCATAATTTCACCCCAATCTATGGTATCAGTTGGAATTGAATTACCCTGGAAATGGTCTGCCTAAAATTGAGAAAGTTTCACTAGAACTGCATGAATTCACTCACTTGATTAACCCCTCAAAACAAGGAATTTGAGGTTTCATCATAAAAGTTCGAACGTAAATAACCTTATGTAAGTTTATGTTATTATTATAATTATATTTCAGAAGATCACTTAAAACATCCCATTTCATAGAACCACATGTTAATCAATCTACACATTTATAACAATGGTGCATACTGACAATCTAATATATAAGCCAATGCGTAATCATGCGAACCATGATATAAATGCATCGAGTTACTTCTACCATTACGTTTAGCTTTTAAGATGGAATCTTAAATCTTAATATCGCATGTCAATCTATTAGAGGATTTGTAGCTTTAATACGGCTCCTATAGTGCCTATGTTACTTCAGAACTATTTCTAGTTTCCAGTGAATACTATATGTTGGAGATCTCTCAAAAGAAACAAAATCAAATTCTTTAAGTACAGCAAGTAAGCAAGTTAATTTAATTCTGATTCTAAATTACTCATCCAGTGTTTCAGGTTATTGAAAACCAAGCGGTGGCAATAATAGGACCAGAATCCTCAGCAATAACACACATGATATCTTTCATAGCCACTGGTCTTTCAGTCCCTCTCATCTCATTTTCAGCCACTGACCCAACTCTATTGCCATCCCAATCTCCCTTCTTCATTCGGATGGCACAAAGCGATTCCCTACAAATGTCTGCTTTGGCCGACCTCATTCGGTTTCATCGATGGAGGGAAGTCATGGCCATATATGTGGATGATGAATATGGACGTAACGGGATATCTTATTTAGGAGATCAACTTGCTAGGGGAATGTCATATATCCACTTTAAGTTCCCATTATCCACCAACTTTGATTCAAGTGAGCTAACAACAGCACTAAACAATTCAAAAAAATTGGGCCCACGTGTTTACGTTGTCCACATCTATCCCGATTCAATGTTGAGATTCTTTAAAGTTGCACAGAAGTTGGATATGATGAGAAGTAACTATGTTTGGTTTGCAACAGATTGGCTTTCTTCTAGTCTAGAGTCATCCCTTCAAAACCAAACATCTTTAGGATTTCTTGAAGGAGTAGTAGGGCTGCGTCCTTATATTCCTAAAACAAGAAAGAAAGACGCTTTCATGTTTCGGTGGAGAAATTTGGTAAACAAGAATTTTGTGAATTCTGAGTTGATCACGCATGCAGTGTATGCTTATGATAGTATGTGGGTCATAGCACTCGGAATCGATGCTCTTCTTCGAGAGGGAAAGAACCTTACCTTTTCCTTTAGCAAAGGTAATACCCAAATTGAGAGATTTAAAGTGTTCAGAGAAGGAGAAGATCTTCTCAAGATTTTAACTCAAACAAACTTCAAGGGATTGATAGGAAATGTCCATTTTGATGAGTTCCAGAGCTTGGTCGGGAGCGGATATGAGGTTTTCAATATTGCAGAAGGGAGTATTCACACGGTCGGCTATTGGTCAAATTTTTCCGGGCTCTCTATTTCACCACCTCCTTTAATTCCCATCCCAAACAATAAGAGCCAAACTGCAAAGGAGTTTAATTATAAGCTTGGAAATGTTGTCTGGCCTGGCGGCGTGAGGTCAACACCTCGTGGTTGGCTTCTTGCAGACAATGAGAAGCCGTATAGAATCGGAGTTCCAAGGAAGACCAGCTTCACAGAATTTGCAAGATTGAATGACAAGAATGAGATGGAGGGATATTGCATTGATGTTTTTAATAAAGCAAGCAGATTACTTCCTTACAATATCAAATACGAATTCGTGCCTTTTGGAGACGGCCTTTCTAATCCAAGTTATAATGACCTTGTTAACATGGTCGCCAATGATGTAAGTCATTCCCAGACTTGAAATTTAGCCACTGTATAAAATATGATCTGTCTGACCTTATTGTCAGGTTTTAATGTTAAGACTCATACAACTCTAATATATGGTCCCGAGCTTATTTAAAGAAATTATTACATAAATATGACTAAAATAAAGATGGTTTACAAAAGTGTGAATAGTGACTAGAGTAGTAATGAAAATCATAGTAATTTATGTTCAATTTTTAAACATAAGTTACCATGACACTACATTGTGGTAACTATTAGTCCTATTTGTGTAAATAAGTTTTATTTTAGTAATATTTTTGTAAAAACCTCTTATTTAAAACCTATAGTGTATTATCTGTTTAGTCATTTTATACCAGTCAAATATAATGATAAAAATTAACATATAAGGTTTTGTGCTACTCTTTTGATGAAATTGAACATTTTGGTGAAACTTTAAATTGTAATGTGGTATCCGAACCAATTAAACTCAAATAAGCAAATGATCCGAGTAACACTTAAATTTTCAATTTCACCAGCTTAGAGGAATACGAGATATGTTAAATTCCACACTGGCCAAATATAAAAACGCAAACATACATAAGGCCTTGAACTACTAAATCTTAATTTTCAGCAGTATTTTTGGTATATACTTGGAAAAAAATTATTCTAAACCACCATAAGTTGGTAATTGTTGAGGTTTTTGGCAGAACTTTGATGCGGCGGTTGGAGACATTGCTATAGTGACAAGCAGGACGAGGATTGTGGATTTTACTCAGCCTTACATGGATAGTGGGCTTGTGATTGTAGGTCTGCTTGATGATTCAAAAGCAAGTGCTTGGGTATTTCTAAAGCCGTTTACACCAGAAATGTGGGTTGTCACGGGGTTGTCATTTCTGGTTATAGCAGTGGTGGTTTGGATTCTCGAGCATCGTGTCAATGATGACTTCCGGGGTCCGCCCAAGAGACAGCTTATCACAATGCTATTGTAAGTGTATGCCCCTCCCCTCTTGCACAATCACTTTTTACTCTTATGTATCTTCTAGATACAAGTATCTTGCTTCATTTTGCCTCCTTTTGAATTTCAGTTTGTCAAAAGTCCATTTACTAAAAGTTATTTACACAACTGAAGTGCTTGCTTGGATTTCAAGTTGTGAAAGCCAAAAGCTCTTACTGAAGTCACAGAAGTGCTTTTAAGAAAAAAGATCCACATAGAAGTCTAGCTGAAAGTTAGATTAGCTTTTTCCAAATTGACGTCCAGAAAGGATGAGCTCTTTAGCCTAATAGCTCTTGGAGATTCAAAACTATTTTTGACCCCTTAAAAGCACTTTTGGGAATCCACGTGTGAAATCCAAACCGGGGAAAGCATTAACCACTGGGTAATACTTCAATATAGTTACTTTTGAGTAATATGCTTATGCAGGTTCAGCTTCTCAACCCTATTCAAGACAAATGGTAAGTATTTTTTTTTGTATTTTATTTTGCTTTATTTTTGTATTTTAAATGAAAGTGTTTAGCTTTTCTCTCTCTATTTTTTGGGTGCTATTTCATCCCAAGTATTTGATCAGCATTCCCAAAAGATAGTTAGGGGATGAAGTTGGTGATGTGACCGTTTCTTTTGGGAGAATGGTTGAGTTTGAGAGATTATTTTCTAGAATAATCTATGATTAAAGATTATTTGTGAATGTAGAATTATTAGGTGGGTGCAGGACTAAAAAAACAGATTATTTGGAGTGATGGTTGAGAATCATTTATAGAGTTTTGAGATTGTTACAAAAGGATACTGTGGTAATAAGTTGGCATTTGCGACTAAAAATTCTGATTATATTTGGGGAGCATGAATAAGTGTTATGCAAACTTGATGTTCTAAGTGTTATTAATTTCAGCTGAAAATACGATTAGCACCCTTGGGAGGATAGTGATGCTGGTATGGCTATTTCTACTACTGGTTGTGACCTCAAGCTACACAGCAAGCTTGACATCAATCTTAACTGTTCAGCAGCTTTCATCACCAATCACGGGAATAGACAGCTTGGTTGCAACCAAATGGCCCATCGGGTATCTAGTCGGCTCATTCGTGCCTGCTTATTTGAGAGATAATTACAATGTCCCTCCTTCAAGACTCGTTTGCCTACACTCTCCTGAAGAGTACGAATCTTCACTACGGCGTGGTCCAGGGAGAGGAGGGGTTGCTGCTATTGTTGACGAGCTTCCATATGTAGAATTGTTTCTAGCTAACCGGACTGATTTTGGCATCATCGGGCAGCCGTTTACAAAGAAAGAATGGGGTTTTGTACGCCCTCTATAACTTTCTAATATTTGATTAGATTAGGATACACTCACATAGAATGCAGGCTAGGTTTTTCTACGGAAGACTGATTATACATTGAGCTTTGCTAACTCAGCTTAATAGTGTGAAATAGTGTATAAATTACTTTTTGGCATAAAAGAAGATGATACCTTTAGCATTTTTTCTAATAGTTCATTTGAAACTTTAACTATTTTATAGATGATTGAGCATTGCAGCCATTTGAGCCAATGCATTTTCCCGGTCAAAGTTTATCATTATCAGATGGGTTATTTATTAATAACCCTCTGTTTATTTTTGATTGTCTCGTATTCCTAATAAGTAAGTTTATTATTACTTGTTTCGCTTTTTATATATGGCAATTGCCATCATATCAAAAGACAAAAAATATCCTTTCTATACTATTCATTTACCCTTATAATTTACTCTTCTTCACCATTTCTATACTATTCATTATCGATACAATTTACTCTTAGACTTTTTATATCACTTTTCTACTTATGTATCTAGTCCCTTCTTCTTTTCCCACTCTTTCTACATTGTTGTGTTATTACGAGTTCATGTTAGATACAAAAAAATTGTTATTTCTTTTTGTAATTTTACTCCTCCGTCTCATAAAATTCTTCACGCTTTGGCTTGACACACTTATTAATAAAGTAGGGATAAAGTGAAAATGTATGATTGTGGTTGAGTTAGAAAAAGGGGTAATGAATGTTAACCACACAAATCACTAAAAGGAAGTGGGAAGAATCCTTATGGACATTCCAAAAAGATAAGTGGGAAGAATTTTATGGGACCGAGGTAGTATACTGTATTGGAGTGGGATAACTTAACATTGGTTAATACATCTGATCTTTTTACCTGTTATGTGGTCACAGTTTAAGATTAAATTGAAATTGCACGGTTTACATGTAGGTCTTCCAGAAAGATTCTCCAGTTGCAGTTGACATGTCTACTGCAATCCTCAAACTTTCTGAGAGCAAAAAGCTTTATGAGATCTATAAGAAATGGTTTTGCAAGCCAATATGTCCATCAGAGCGGGGAAGAACAGCAGAGCCCAACGAGAGCCAACTAAGTAGTTTTTGGGGACTGTATATTTTATGTGCTGGCGTTAGTGTCATTGCCCTCTCAATCTTTTTGTTCAGGACGGTTCGCCAATATATGCGTTATAAAAGGAAGCAGTTGGAATCATCATCATCATCATCCAATACCGGCTTCTCTCAGGTAGTCTGCAATTTTTTGCAGTTCATTGACGAGAAGGAAGAAGCCATCAAAGCCTTTTTTACTCAGCATGACAGTCCTCCTTAGTAACTATCCCTGTATCTGATAACATTGTAGCGGGCTTCTCCTAGTTAATCATGGATCAATTGTTTGCTTGATTATGAACCATATTGCTTCAAATGTACATAAAGAAGTTTGGTGTTTTCTTCGTGCAGCTCAAATGTACATATATTATTGCCACAAACTCTTTTAAAACTCCTTTTGGTGTGTTCTACCGTTTCATTTTTGAGCCTTAATTAGTTTCATGTACTGTTTCTTTGTTGTTGTTGAATAGTATGATGTGAATATGGGAGTCTAGTTCTCAAAAAATTGAGATTTTAAAGAAATCCATGACTCAGACCAACTGGTTCCGCGGCTCCTCCTAATCTAGACCTATCGGACTGGTCCGCGCCTACATTTGTTAAGGCTGTGTTAGGGAGTATGACCCCTTCATATTGTTTGGCAAATATTTGAAATTGGGGTGAACAATTTTGCAGGTGTTCTTAAACCCTTCAAAACTCCCGTAAGACCTTTTTTTTGAGTTCCACCAAACTTGAGGATTTTTGAGTAAATAATACTCCGTATTACTCCGTACGTACTTAATACTTAGATAAAAAATTACGAAGTGGTTAAATTCATTAAATTACGAAGTGGTTATTGATTTCATTAGATAAAAAATTCATCCAGGAACACAAACGATTATATAATAAAGTTCCATAACGAATAATACATTTTATTCATGTAAATAATTTAAGTTTAATCATCTAGTTCTTTGTTTATACATATTCTTGGACATGTTTATTTTCTTGAAATTATGAGTTCCCTAAAAGGCCAAAGTGTTACGTAGTATAATAGTTAAAATCTTAGAGTTACATAATATTTATCCATACCATTAAGTTTGGTACATGGAGAAGTGATGATGTGATAATTAAGAAAAAGAAATAATGACATATTTATAGTTCTAAACTCTTTTCAACCACCTGAGACTAAAGGAACCAAGTGAGATAAGGGATCGTAAAGAAACTCAAACCTGTTTCGTCGTCTACATATAGCCTTACGCTCCATATACATGCTTGATCGATTACAAACAAACTTGTCCTTATATAGGTAATTGTGTGTTGACACAAACTATTAATACATACTTTATATGTCTAGACGATTAATATCAGCGGACTAGAAGCATTACCGGATCTAGAAATTTCTCAAGGGGGTTAGGTGTGAATGGATCACATGGGGTCAAGTGTGACATCAGTTTATTTTGGAATTTCGAGCATGCACATCTATGGATTATAGATTCAGTTTTCAACCCATGATAATTCTAAATAATAATATTTGGCTTAATGAAAGAAATATATAATTTGAATTATCCTTGCACTATTTATGATTTTAAGTTAGAATTCTAATTATTTTCATACTAAAAATGGTCATAATTTCAGGTTCAAACTAGGATTATGTCCAACGTTACATGTCATGTCACATATATAATTTGTCGGTACTTGTTTAAAATATAACACTACCGTGTCAAAAAAGGAAGTACAACTCTAGTTCAAAAAAGAACAAAGATCTGCCCGTGCAAAATATTTGACAATATACTTGTGATCAATAGTTTAAAAACCTAAAAAATATAACTTTGCAAGACTCACTAGTTTTGACTCAGACAAATCGGAGAACTTTTTTTGAGATCAAGACACGATAAAGATAGACAAAATATTCAAAAATTCACCCGCAAACTTATTTTTTGTGCAACAACCACACTAACTAATTGTAACTGGTGAGAAAAATAATGAGTATATCTTGTGTATGAATTTTTGTTCTAGAGTCATTCTATATTTCTATCCAATAAACTCATCACATATTAAAAATATCAAAAACTCATAACGTTGACCTCTAGCTTTGGAAATATTTACACTTGATAAAAATATCAAAAGTGTCACTTTCCAAAGAAAATGCATTGGTCCGTATCCTTATCTAATGGTTTTATTTTTTGTCCGAATAAGATACCAATTTTATCCTACGAAAGTAAAAAATTGTGTGGTTGGGGTTTGTGCAGGAGAAAGAAATAATAAGAACCACGAACTAATTTAATTAAAAGGAAAAATAGCAAAGTTTTTTGGAACGTCCCAAAAAGAAAAAATGACAAAATTTTAAGGGACGAAGAAATTATTAGCTATTTCACCTCACAATTCACAAATACTCGTAATAATCAATCAATTACACGATACCTCCCAAATCGTCTCCCAATCCCATTTTATGTTTAATTGTTATCATCATTGTAGGCATTCAAATTGGTTGTATTTATCCCATTAAATAATGTTCATATGGAGTATAACATTTGATGATATTTGAATGGTTAAAGTTCAATTCAATATTAACTTCTAAAATCACAATTTTCTTAAAAAACCGCACCACTCTTTTGTCCAATTTTAGAGCCTGTTTGGAGACCTCCTTTTCCGGCTTATCAAGCTTATCAGCCAGCTTTTTCACCAAACACGTAATTTTTACTTTCGTGTGCTGAATTGTGTAATAAGCAGAAAAAGTAAGGTTGGAGTTACTTTTCTGGCTGTATTGGCTGAAGTTACTGTAGATGACCATTTTAGCTATTTTTACATGTAATTTTTTCTTTATTTTATTAATAAAATATAATTTTAAAATATTTTTTTCTAGAATCAGCAGAATCAGCCAAAACAGCCACTTCAGCCAGAACTTCATAAATTTCAGCAGAAACAGCCAAAACAACCGATTTTCGTGCTACCAAACGGGCTCTTAATTATCGGTCGGGAACATATTTCATACCAAATACGGAGTATTTTTTAACAAGATCCAATTAGAGTAGAAAAGAATAAAGTTTCCGAACTAACTTCTACGTTGTTAGTGAACTGCATTTCTAAAGTATTTGTAGGGTGTACTGTTGTAGTATTCCAAACTTCAGCTTTTTATTTTTATTACTCCGTATTAGCAAAAAATGAAAAGAAGTTAAACTTTGAAATATAAAGTAGAAATGATTTGGATGTGCGGTTGCCGGTTTACCAACAAATGACTACATAGGACAAATTTTATGTCGGTGCAGGTGAGAGGTAGAAGCTGAGAAGCAAGAAGCGAGTGTCTGCTCACCATTTATTCTCTACTGAGCTTTCCATTTTATATGCATTTACGGTACAAGTCATCTTCTCCCCTTTTCCCATTCAAACCTGAAGCGACAGATTTTGCTGGAATTTCATCCATTTTTTTTCCGCTGTGAATAACATCTTAGGACAGATTGTCCTTATCTCATTGTCCAGTGTGAGTTGGCAGAATATTTGCCTTTTCCAAGCACTGTAGGAAATCCCATGTACTGGGAAGTTTTAAAGTACTGCCCCTTTGTGTCCACGCAGTCCATTAATGGAGACCACTGCTATTGTGACTGCTTTTGCTGAAATCAATTGTATAATATGCTTTCTCCACTTCTGCCAAACCCTACTTCAAAGTGGGATGTACTCGGTTTGTTTCTCAACCTGTGGTTATTAATGTTCGGGTGATCAATATGTTTTCAAATATTGGATCTTTATGTGTTAGCAGGGCGCCAGGGCTTGATTTCTTGAGACACTGTGATGTGTATTGACTCATCAGCGGTAGAAATGGAAGGTCAAACACTTCTGAAGAGAGGGGTTCTTTTGCTGATTTGTTGCTTATGTGTCCCACTTACCATTCTTGAAGGGAGTGGAAATGAAACTGCTCGACGGAGTACTGTAAATATTGGAGCTTTGTTCACAATGAACTCTGTTATCGGGCGCTCTGCTAAGCCAGCCATTATAGCTGCTGTTGTTGATGTCAATTCTGATCCAAACATTCTTAGGGACACAAAGCTGAACCTCATATTACAAGACACAAATTGTAGCGGTTTCATTGGAACTATTGAGGGTAAATCACATTAATTGTTTTTTTTTTTGTTTCTTGAAAGCCACATTTTAAAGATACGAACTCACATATGAGCTCTTAGACTACTTATCTTGTAGTATCAATCTAAGGATGGAATCCTAGTCTTAGTTTGTTGTTAAAACCAATCTCAAACGAACTACACGACCCCAGTATTTCTCAACAACGAGTAAAGCCATCCCACTCAGGTTTAAGGTCGGCAACTATGTTGAACCTTGCTGTTTTATCTTTTCCCTTGGGCCTTGATTGTGTCACCTAATTGATTCCCGATTAATAAATACAGAATTAGAAACCAACATACAACACAGGTCTATTCCTGTCGATCTTTTAAGTTGAAACTACAACTCTTAATATTATCACCTATGGAGTATTATATTTGACATGCATAGTTGCTTTGTAGCTCTAAAATTGATGGAAAGAGACGTGATTGCTGCAATTGGGCCACAATCCTCAGGGATAGCGCACATAATTTCACATGTTGTGAATGAGCTTAAAATCCCGCTTTTGTCATTTGGGGCAACTGACCCCACCCTTTCTTCCCTGCAGTACCCATTTTTCCTACGTACGGTCACTAATGATTACTACCAGATGCATGCTGTTGCTGATCTAGTTGAGTATTTTGGATGGAAGGAGGTGATTACTATCTTTGTTGATGATGAAAATGGTAGAAATGGGATTTCAGTACTTGGAGATGCTCTCTCTAGGAAACGTGCCAAGATATCATACAAAGCACCCTTTTCTCCTGGATCCTCAAGAAATGAGATATATGATTTGTTAATAAACGTGAACCTTATGGAGTCTCGAGTGTATATCGTTCATGTAAATCCTGATTCTGGCCTATCACTTTTATCAATGGCAAAAAGTTTAAGTATGATGTCAAATGGCTATGTTTGGATTGCTACGGATTGGCTTCCTTCTGTTATGGATTCTTCAGAATTAGTTGATCCGAAAACCATGGACGTCTTACAAGGGGTTATTGCACTTCGTCATCATACCCCAAACACAGACCAAAAGAAGAGTTTTGCTTCCAGGTGGAGAAGCTTTAAAGAGAAAGAAACCTCAAGCTTTAATTCATATGCACTCTATGCTTATGACACAGTGTGGTTAATTGCACATGCTCTTGAGCATTTTTTTAGTGAAGGCGGAAATGTTACATTTTCTGATAACCCCAAATTGGCATCTCTTCGTGTTTTTGACCAGGGTCAAAAGATACTTGAGATTCTTACTAGTGTGGTTAACTTCACCGGGCTAACTGGAGAGGTTCGGTTTGATGGAGAAAAGGATCTGGTTAACCCTGCATTTGACATTCTCAACTTCGCTGGAACCGGATCACGTTTGGTAGGTTATTGGTCAAACCATTCTGGAATTTCTCTTGCTAATCCAGAGAATTTGTATCCAAAGCATCCCAATACTTCTTCAACTAGAAACCAAAGCTTGAATGGTGTTGTATGGCCCGGTGATGTCACTGAGCGTCCCCGGGGATGGGTGTTCCCAAATAATGGAAAGCCTTTGAGAATTGCAGTTCCTAACCGTGTTACTTACCCAGTTTTTGTAAGTAAAGATAAAGGATCGGCTGGGGTGAAAGGATATTGTATCGACATATTTGAAGCTGCTGTACTGTTGTTACCTTACCCCGTTCCTCATATCTATGAATTGTATGGAGATGGCAAACGAAATCCTTCTTTCAACAGTATTGTGGGAGATGTTGCTCAACAGGTAAGTGTTAAACTGTTAATGATACAATGGAATATTATATCCTTAATTACTTCAATTTTATTTGATTTTATCTGATTGGATCTCATCCTGTGTAGAAGTTTCACTAATAGTATATATAGCTATAACTACTCTCCCTGTTATATTTTCACATATAAGACTATTCATACGAGTCTTTTAACTCATGTAGTTTCTTAGCAAACTAATCAGAAACAATATCTTTGCGCTTGGGGCAATGACGCAGCCAGTGAGGTAATAACCGAGGCGCGTCTATTGCTGGTTGAAAACTATTTCCACTAGTCAGAAACAATATTTTGGAGTTTTTCCTATAATATTAATAAAAGTAGAAAAACCATGGATAAAGTATAACTACATGGTTACATCGAAAGTACCATAACCATACTATGAAGAAAAAATGACATGTATATTACTAACAGAGTTATGTTATGTTATTTGGACAAAATATGGCTAGTCACTGTGTCCGAGTGACTGGACAAGAGTCACTATAGTGTATTTCAGAGTTGGTATGTCACTTTTTTGGAAAATTTTAAAATAAATCATAAATTTGTCTTTTGAATTTAATTTAGTAATATTCATAGAAAAAGGCCTACTATCTGCATGGTTACTTCAGTATAGAATTGAAAATTACTGTGGTAATTATGGTCGTTGCATATTAAAAGTCACATTTTTCTTCCATTAGTTTTATTTAGTCATAAATTTGTCATTATTCCCTCCATCGTTCCTATCCTTTCTATAGATACGTCAAGCTATATTCTTCAAATATAACAATAAAAGTTCACATTTATAAGTCTTCAGCTACTGCTCCAATCAAGTCAAATCTTGGGAAATAATTGTATCTTAATACTTTTTGCAATTAGAATGTGTGAGGTTAATATTTATTCCCTTTTCCTTGTTGTATTTTTCTTTCGAATCATAGAAATATGATGCAGCTGTGGGGGATATTACAATAACCATGAACCGGACAAGGATTGTGGACTTCACTCAGCCATACATTGATTCTGGATTGGTGGTGGTTGTGCTTGAAAAAGAGGATAAATCCAATCAATGGGCTTTTCTCCAACCATTCACATTGCAAATGTGGTGTGTCACTGGGGCTTTCTTTCTCTTTGTTGGAGCTGTGGTTTGGATTCTTGAACATCGGAGTAATCAGGAGTTCCGTGGCCCACCAAGTCAACAACTTGTCACTGTCTTCTGGTTAGTTGGATTCTTTAACACCTGAGACATTTCATTTCGTTGTCATAACATTTGAATCATTTGTTTCTTCTTGCAGGTTTACATTCTCAACTATGTTCTTTGCACACAGTGAGTTTCTTATGTTTCTTCTTTTCATTGTAGTTGTGATATGCTTACCAGAATTCCAGTGCTACTCTGTTGGGTTAATTACATGGGATTTTCCCAATAATGTCACTAAAATAGGACTTATTGACAAAAGCATTACTACATGGCGACCATAGTCACTATGATACCAGGCATAGTCACCATAGAATTATATTGAACATGAGTTTTGTCACTAAGTCGCTGAGAACATAAAATTATGGTCAATGTGTACTAAACTCATATTTTTGTCTAATATTTATGTTTTAGTCATGCTGTTGTCAATATATATCTAATTACACCTAACTTCCGTAGATTGGTCAAATTATCAAACAATTCTTAGGATTGTAAAGGTCACACATGTACCCCTTAACAAGTTCAATGGTCTAAAAATGAGGTCAATAGGCTATAGAATATTATGATATTGGTGGTAGGTATTGGGTGTGCTTGGTCTAAATTACTCCAAAGTTTCTCCTTTTTTTTTCCTGAAAAAACCTCAACAGTTTAATCTAATATTAATACAAAATTCAGTGAAAATACCGATTTTCTACCACGTAGTAATATAACTGTACTCTTTATCATATTTGAATTTTGAGTATTAAGAATTTCATTTACAAGAAATTTAACTACTCAAACGTTCTACATGAAATATTTATGAACTTACAAGGACCATTTTGTAATTTGACTAAATCTCTTTCAAATTTGATGCAGGGGAGAACACTGTGAGTGCTCTTGGACGTTTTGTCCTAATTTTGTGGCTCTTTGTGGTTTTGATCATAAACTCTAGCTATACGGCTAGTTTGACTTCCATTCTCACAGTCCAACAGCTCTCAACGGGAATTCAAGGAATCGACAGTTTGATATCCAGCTCTGATCCAATAGGAATCCAAGATGGATCATTTGCTTATAATTATCTCATTCAAGAGATGAGTGTAGCAGAATCTCGTCTTAGGATATTGAGAAGGCCAGAAGACTATATGGATTCTCTACGGAAAGGTCCAAAAGGAGGTGGTGTTTCTGCAATTGTTGATGAGCTTCCGTATGTAGAGGTTTTCTTGTCCAGCACGAAATGCAATTATAAGATTGTGGGGCAGGAGTTCACTAAGAGTGGATGGGGATTTGTAAGTACCTTACCTTGCTGGCTAGGTAGTGATAGGATTGGCTAGTATTTGCTTGCTTCACTAATTATTTCCAACAAACTATGTGCAAATGGGAAAACTGCTAATGATGATCAATACCACATTAAGAATTCTTAAAAGGGGGAAAGTTGGAGAGTGGATCCCATTTCTCATCCAAATTTGAGTTTGCATCTCATGTTTAAATTACTTATTTTTGCACAGCAAATTTGAGAGTTTGCACCTTTTGTTCTTCTGAATTG
The DNA here is from genome assembly GCA_945859915.1 of Cuscuta epithymum. Classification (NCBI taxonomy): domain Eukaryota; kingdom Viridiplantae; phylum Streptophyta; class Magnoliopsida; order Solanales; family Convolvulaceae; genus Cuscuta; species Cuscuta epithymum. The sequence continues at coordinate 484,070 of CAMAPF010000155.1, read as the reverse complement.
GAGTTTCTACCCCATCATTAACAGTTTCTTTTTATAAATGTGGGATGCAATATCAGTGATTCAAAAAATGAGGCGCTGAATTCAAATTTAGATGAAAAATGGGGTGCGAAGTCAATCATCTCTGCCAGCCGAAAGGATTTGGAGGATGTATTAAAGAATTACAAGTATGAAGAGAGAAAGAATCATACGGAGGTAGTTGCATTCTGTGGACAATTGATTAACTAGAGGTGTTTGTCATTGATTGTGGTGGATCTAAAAGATAACCAGCCTTGAGTGTTTGGCAGCACAATTGCGGTGAAAAGAAAACCCTTATAAATCACAGGGAAAACTGTGTCTCTAACTAATTAACCGATTTCATTTTCTACAAATCTAAGCATCGTTTCTAACACCTAAGCCATGCATTGATAGAATTCAGGATTGGGGCGAAGTCTCTCAAATTATGAAGCATTTGAGCCATATAGTACATTACTACCCGCATCTTATACACCCATATTTCTCTATTTTAGCATTCTAATGTGAGGTGTTGTATTTAATTCCCACATAAGAAGAGTAAGGAAAATTAACATTTAATATAGCTATCCACCGAACTCCATTGCTTTGAGGCCTTTTAGGAGATGTGCAAAAACAAATTCAAATGGCTTGACTCAAAGCTGACAAATATGTTGGAGTAAAGGCGGCATGTACGTCCTCACAATATGTAAATGTAATTCCTACGCCCTAGAACAGTAGAAGAATCAGTTTCAAACCAGCTCAAACGAGTTACTCTTGATTTATGAATGCAGTAGGAGGAGAGCTTTTTTTGGGTGTGGATCATTAGCGTGGTATTTCATTAACTTTATGTTATTTCTTTAAATTTCTACCTTCATTAGCGGTTGTACTCTTTTCTATATTTTAATAAAACTTTTTTTTTGCTGCAAAAAAAAGATTTATGAATGCAGTTCGTCTAGTGTATGTCTTCTTAACAATCTATTTATTATGGGATGAAAAAACTAATGAAATAGTAGTTTTGGTGAGCAGGCATTTGAGAGGGACTCCCCACTGGCAGTTGACATGTCAACGGCAATCCTACAACTGTCAGAAAATGGAGAGCTCCAAAGAATCCATGACAAATGGCTGTCTAAAAATAAAGCAGGTTGCTCATCACAAGAGAGCCAACAAGCTGTGGATAATGACAGCTCGCTTTCTCTGAAGAGCTTCTGGGGGCTGTTTCTAATGTGTGGCATTGCCTGTGTTTTCGCACTTGCAGTGTTCTCTTGCAGGGTGTGCTTGCAGTACAGGAGGTATACTCCTGAGGAAGTGAGTCAACAACCCGAACTCTCTGTACGCTCCAGTTGCTTTAAAGGCCTTATAGATTTTGTTGATAAAAGGGAAGCTGAAATCAAGCATTTGCTCAACCGAAACACCAAACAACTCGAAGATGGGCGTTCTAGGAATTCTTCTGCGTAGTAGTAGTAGTAATAATAATAACGATGATAATATAAACAAAATTAGATCTGTCTTTCCCCTAAATCTAAGGTAAGCTCCATAGATTTTTTTCGTGTGTAAATGCTTTTGTGCACTTCGCCTGTAATTTTAGTCAACTTTTTTGAATTTTTGTATTCAGTTTTTCTGTCATTAGAATGAGTTAACTTGCAATGGGGCGTCAGGGAAACAACCATCAAAGGAGTAACATGAATGGATGTGTTGAACTGTTGAAGTATTACAACGGATCCGGAAAATACTCGTACTTTTTATAGCTTAGTTTTGATGTTTGTAGAAAACTTGGGTGTCATTCGGTACATATCAGTTCGTATACCGTGGGAGCAGCCCACCTTGAGCATGCTGCTCCCGCAGCAAAAAACGTGTGTTACTGCTCACGCGGGTGAACAATAATTTGTTTTTTGTTTTTTCATTCTCCAGTAGCAAAAATGATGTAACTCGCGTGTAAAAAAATGTAACCCATACTGATGGGAAATGTAACTCCAGGCAAATGGAAATGTAACTTGTCTAATACGGATTAGGCATGGACCCGGGCCGGGCCGGTTCCAGTTCCGGGCCGGGCCCGGCCGGGCTTTTTTTTTGGGAAGGAAGGCCCGGGACCGGCCCGGGTAGCCACCGGGTCCGGTCCGGGTCCGGGCCGGGCCGGGCCTCCGGTTCGGTTATAATTTTTTTTTTTTTTTGCTTTCCTAACCCTCCCACTCACCCCCACACCCCCCCCAAACCCCCAAACCCCTCCTAACCATCAAGCCCAACTTGACTAACCCCAAAAAAAGAAAAAAAATTAAAAAAAAATCAATTCGGCCCGGGCCCGGGCCCGACCCGGCCGGGCCGGTTCGCCAAATTCAAGGCCCGAGCCCGGACCCGGCCACCCCACCGGGCCTAGGCCCGACCCGGACCCGGACCCGAGAACCGGGCCGGTTCCGGGCTCGCACAGTGGCGGGCCGGGCCGGTCCCGGGCCGGGCGGCCCGAACCGGGGTCCATGCCTAATACGGATTATAAGATATAAAATATTGAATTCAATGTAAATAGTGAAAAAAAGAATCTAATTGCCCAATTATATTACATAGATTGTAGGCATGGACCCGGTTCGGGCCGCCCGGCCCGGGACCGGCCCGGTTCTCGGGTCCGGGCTCGGGCCTTATATTTGGCGAACCGGCCCGGCCGGGTCGGGCCCGGGCCCGGGCCGAATTGATTTTTTTTTACATTTTTTGGGGTTAGCCGGGTTGGGCTTGATGGTTAGGATGGGTTTGGGGGGTGGGGTGGGGGGGGGTGAGTTGGGGGGTTAGGAAAGCAAAAAAAAAAAAAAAATTGATGACCGAACCGGAGGCCCGGCCCGGACCCGGTGGCTACCCGGGCCGGTCCCGGGCCTTCCTTCCCAAAAAAAAGCCCGGCCGGGCCCGGCCCGGAACCGGAACCGGCCCGGGTCCATGACTAGTAGATTGTGCATACGTTTTGTTTCTAATATATCAAGACTATAAAAATTTTTTTTATAAAATTAATTTTTCTTTGAATAGCATTATAGCAAGGGCTTATTGAGTTACGTAACTCCCATTTTATTGTGGTGTAACTTGGATTATGAAAAATGTAAATCACATGTAAACAAGATGTAACTTGCTGAAGAAAGTTGACATGTAACTCACACCAATAGATATGTAACTCGCGTACATGAATGATGTAAATCGTGCATAACAAGATGTAACTCGCTCACAAAAAAATGTAACTGTATATATTTTTGAATGTAACTTAATTGAGCCAATCAAAATATAAATTGTCCAAACTGTATAAGATATATATATATATATATAGAGAGAGAGAGAGAGAGGAATGTTCATGTCAGGCCAGCCTGACGGGCTGCTCCGTCCGGCCGAGCCCGTTTGAGCACCTTCCCGGTGGAATTTTTTGATGAAATTTTTGAGCATGTTTCTCATCAAGTCTAGTTTGTCCATACCAAATTTCAGCTCAAAATTCGATCAGGAAGACATTCAAATCATTTTTTGAAGTTGACTGCAGTATTATATGTATATTTTGACGCAGTCAACTTCAAAAAATGATTTGAATGCCTTCCCGATCGAATTTTGAGCTGAAATTTGGTATGGACAAAGTAGACTTGATGAGGAACATGCTAAAAAAATTTCATCAAAAAATTCCACCGGGAAGACCCTCTGATGGGCTTGTCCGCACAGGGCTTCTCTTCAGGAGCTCCTGATAGGAACGAGACTCATATATATATATATATATATATATATATATATATATATATATATATATATATATATATATATATATATATATATATATAGAGTGCTCTTCTCATCAGGCCGGCCTGACGGGATACTCCGACCGGCCGAGCCCATTTGGGCATCTTCCAGGTGGAATTTTTTTATGAAATTTTTTGAGCATGTTCCTCATCAAGTCTAGTTTGTAGTCTACTTCAAAAAATGATTTGAATACCTTCCCGATCGAATTTTGAGCTGAAATTTGGTATGGACAAACTAGACTTGATGAGGAACATGCTCAAAAAATTTCATCAAAAAATTCCAGCGGGAAGGTGCCCAAATGGGCTCGGCCGGACGGGGCAGCCCGTCAGGCCGGTCTGACATGAAGTTCTCTCTCTCTCTCTCTCTCTCTCTCTATATATATATATATATATATATATATATAGAGAGAGAGAGAGAGAGAGAGAGAGAGAGAGAGAGAGAGAGAGAGAGAGAGAGAGAGAGAGAGAGAGAGAGGAATGTTTGGGCACCTTCCCGGTGGAATTTTTTGATGAAAGTTTTTGAGCATGTTCCTCATCAAGTCTAGTTTGCCCATACCAAATTTCAGCTCAAAATTCGACCGGGAAGGTCGTCAAATGATTTTTTCAAGTTAACTGGTCCGGAATATGTATTTTCCGGACCAGTTAACTTGCAAAAATCATTTGACAAGCTTCCCGATTGATTTTTTGGCTGAATTTTTTTGTGGATAAACTAGACTTGATGGAGAACATGCCATAAAAATTTCATCAAAAAATGCCACCGGGAAGGCGGCCAAACGCCGCCGTCCGGACGGCGGTTCCTGTCCGTAATTCCGGACATGAACTTTTTGTGTATATATATATATATAGAAGACTGCTCAGGTCCAGCCGGAGGGACGGAAGTCCCCGTCTGAACTTTGTCGTTTGGGGCAGTTCCCGGTGGAATTTTTTGATGAATTTTTTTGAGCATGTTCTTCATCAAGTCTAGTTTGTTCATACCAAATTTCAGCTCAAAATTCGATCGGGAAAGCATTCAAATCATTTTTTGAAGTTGGCTGCGCCAAAATATACATATAAAAACGCAGTCAACTTCAAAAAATGATGTGAATGCCTTCCCGATCGAATTTTGAGCTGAAATTTGGTATGAACAAACTAGACTTGATGAAGAACATGCTCAAAAAATTTCATCAAAAAAGTTCACCGGGAACTGCCCCAAATGGCGGAGTTCGGACGTCGGCTGGATAGGGGAGGGAGGGACCTGAGCATTTCTGTATATATATATATATATACGAAGTATATGGATAAAGATAAAGTAGATTCCTAATTAACTTCTACATTCTTCATGCTTTTGCCAGCAATGTAACCAGCCGTTGTTTCTCGCCAATCAATGATGCGCAAGGTTTAAATGTTAATGGAAAGGTTACTCCAGCGATACCGACACACCTCCTGTAGTGAACGACCCCCTTTTAGTCGAACAAGAAATGATGCGAAGCAATAAGACGGCGTAGCACACGATCTTCTTTTGGCAATTTTGAAATACCTAAGTCGGCGGCACCTTGATTTTAATATAGATAAAACTATGTCGTTTTGGGATCGGCACACCATCTGCATGGTGGGCCGATCCCACGGTATAATTTGCGGTACATATACAGGATTCGTAGTTTAGGAAAATACTCACCAAGTCCCTAATATACTATATTTAGGACATGTGTATGTATAGCCTACCAGGTTAAAAATAAGTATGTATATATATAAATATAGGGTATTTTACATGATGGGGTTAGGTGGCAACTCTTTACGACCTCACATATAAGTTTTTGGAAAATGTACAGAAAATGTATCTGTGGTTTGAGCCGTTTTCATATAGGGGCATGTGTTTCATTTTTTAACAAAGTGGGACATGTGTTTCAATTCCGTTATCACAACAGGGGCATGACGCCTAACGCCGTTAGAAAATTTAACCTCGATTTTCAAAAGTCTCCGAAACATCAAAAGAAAAATACCGGGAGGTGCGCCTCCTCAAGGAGACCAACAAACTATCTTTCTTTTTCATTTCCAGCCACCATATTGCCAAAAAATCCGCCAGAAAAGTGATGTTAACAAATTCATTTTTAAAAAACAATCCAAATATAGCCGAAAAATTCAAAGAGAACGATAGTTTGTTGGTCTCCTTGATGAGTCGCACCTCCCATTATTTTTCTTTAAATGTTTAAGAGACTTTTGAAAATCGGGGTTGAATTTTCTAACAGCGTTAGACGCCATGCCTCTGTTGTGATAACGGAATTGAACAGGGGCGGACCCAGGAAGTTTGTCTTGGGAGGGCGGTAACTTAAACAAAATATTTTTTGGGAGGGCGAAAATTATTTTTTATTATATATATACACTAAAAATTTTGTTGTTGGGGGGGGCGACCGCCCCCCTGGGTCTGTACTATAGTCCGCCCCTGGAATTGAAACACATGTCCCACTTTGTTAAAAAACGAAACACGTGCCCCTATCTGAAAACGGCCCAAACCACATGTATTTTTTCTGTACTTTTCCCTAAGTTTTTTGTGAAGTGTTCTCAAAGTTGTACAAGTATATGCTTCTCAAAGTACAGAGAAGCATATCTTAGGAAAAATTTTTACATGTACTTGTACAAGTTGTGCCCCATCTCTCAACAATTCATCCGTGTATAATGCATTATTGTTAGGAAAAATTGATAGTAATAATCTCAACTATTGGCGATCCGCTTTTAATAATCCCAACCATTGATTATTTCAAAATAATCCCAACTTTAGGAACCTTCCGCCAATAATGGTCCCTATAAATAAATTCTTGTAGTTTCTAAAGTGGATGAGAAGAGATATAACAAGTAATCCCTATAAATAATTGCAACTGTTAATTTTTACGCTTAATTTCTATTTAAAATTCACTTGTTATAGGAGGTAATATCTGGTCATGGACCACTATTGGCGGAAGGTCCATATAGTTGGGATTATACAAAAATAATCAATAGTTGATTATTATTTTCAATAATAGTTGTTATTTCATTATGAATAAAGAAATACACGGAATATCATTATAACAAACTGTTTTAAATTTGTTAGATTTTTAATTTATGCATGACTTATTTGTTTGTTAGTTCTGTTACAACATGCTCAAAACAACACTTTTTGCATTGATCATTGTTTTTTCTGGCAGTGTTATATGTCCCAACTCAGGTGCAGTTAGTTGATACCTTCGCAAAAAAATTAGACACCCAACAATTTTTTTTTTGAAAAATACCCTGCTCATTGTTTTTTGAATGACTAATTGATCGATATTACAAGCAAACATAATACACTTTGTTTTAGCTCCCGGTAATATTTTTGTTTTGCTTTTCATCCTTGTAATATGCACATTTTGTTTTTAGCATATCTCTAACTTTGAAACCACTATATTTAGAAAATATATTGTCGGTTGCATAAATCCATTAGAAAATTTTAAGAAATAATTACATATATATTATATACGAAGTATATCACTAAATTAAATGTTTTTTTTTTTTAAAATGTGACATCTTAAGTGTAGCGACTACAATAGTAACTTAGAACATGTTTACTTCGCTACTAAAACACAAATAAATTTGTAAAACATGTGAAGTAAAAACACATACTGCATTTAGCGCTTACTAACCGAAACCGGAAATCAAATCCACACATTATTAAATCCGTGTGAATAGGTTCCTTTTATGAGGTATGTTTACATAATAAGATGTTTAAATTTTCTTGAGCTTTTCTCTGGGGTTACCATCCGGTAACGCTTAGCTTAGATTCGTCGGCCATCGGTTTTGCCGAGGGGCGGTGCTGGAGTTTTCCGGCTTAGGTGTGGATAAATATGATCTCACATGATAACGGTTAGTCTTTCGCCGCCTCAAGCTTCTGACCATGCTTCTCATTCAGTCATTCTTGAATATGTGACATCAACGGGTTTTGGACGTTTAGGAGATTTTAAAAAACATAATTATAACATGTTGTGGTTTATCTTTATGAATATAGTTGTTGGTATTGGCCCTTGTTTTTTTCCTAAGCCCAAATGCTTGTGGTTATTTACCCGGCCCATTGCTTTAACCGATCCAGCTGCACCTCTTGTGTTTGAATCGGCTTTCTCCCTTATTCGATTACTTCCTTCTTCTTCCCGATACTCTGCTAATCTTCCTAAGGTAAGTTTCCATCTATGAGTGTTGTGCTTTGCCTATATATCTGTTCTCTTCTCTATCGATGAGGCTGGCCGAAATTTCTCTTCCCCAATTACAACCCTAAAATACTCCTCTGTGGAATATCGATAGATTTGGCCGAGAAAACTTGCTGGCTGCTGCCCCTTCTCCATTTGTTGACCTTGGTGGTGATTTTAGCATCCTTTGTGGGTGATAAATCGAGACCTGAGCTGGAAGAGAAGTCCAAACAACAGTGGTATCAGAGACACGGAGGGACTGCCGCCGCCTCGCCGCCGCCTCGCCGTCGCACGCCGTCGCCGGAGGTCCAGGGAGTGCTGCCAAGTCGGTCCAGAGGGTTCCAGCAGTCCAAGGTGTTGTCCAGAAGCTGTCCAGACCTGCTGCCGCTGCTTGGGAGACTCTGCCGCCAGTCTGCCGCCGATTCAGTCCGCTGCCGCCAGTCCAGTCCATTGCCGTCGTGCTCTACAGCAGCCCACGCTGCCTACGGTAAGTCGGGTAACCCAACCTCGGGCCCCGCTCAGGTAAATTGGCTTAAACATCCTTGGTGTACCGGAGTGCCACCGGATTTAATTTTTCCCCCGCTCCCCCGCTGCTGACCTGCGTGGTCTTGGATGCCGGCTGTGCCCGGCCCCTGGTACGTTTACTAATCCTTTGTGTGATTTTTATTCGTAGTTCATTCATTTTAATTTCAAGTTGAATTGCTATTTACTTGTTAGTTGAATTGTGATTACTTGTTGAATCGTGAATTAATTTTCCGGTGAAGAATATTTTGTTTGGATACTCGTTGTCCAAAGTTGTGAATATTTCTTCCGGTTTAAATTTAATCACGTGTTGGATTTTTTATTTTGATTTTTTCTGTTGATTGATTCGTGGATAAACTCTCCGGTTAAGAATATTTTGTTTGGATACTCGTTGTCCAAAGTTGTGAATATTTCATCCGGTTTAGTTTTAAATCCCGTTTCTTTGCTTGTTGATTTAATTCTAGCCTATTTGTGCTTGTACGAAAGAACAAGGAGATTGTACCCGAGCTCTGTGCTCATTGGTCTTCTCGGCTTGTTCGTGCTAGTTGCTTCGTACAATTGATAGCCCTATAGGTTATAATTAATCATTTATCTGTCTGTTGAGTAAATAAAAATTTTATCTGTGCTTGTACGAAAGAACAAGGAGATTGTACCCGAGCCTTGTGTTCATTGGTCTTCTCGGCTTGTTCGTGCTAGTTGCTTCGTACGGTACGAAAGAACAAGGAGATTGTACCCGAGCTTTGTGTTCATTGGTCTTCTCGGCTTGTTCGTGCTAGTTGCTTCGTACCGGTTGATAGCCTGATAAATTTTATTTATTCTCTTGCGTATTGTGCTTGCTTTCCGGTTAATATGGCTGTCAATCAATATGGCATGCTTCCATTTAACGGAAAGACAGATTTTGATATCTGGAAACAGAAAATCAAATGTGTGTTGATCCAACAGAAAGTCTATAGAGCTGTGACTGGTCTCTATTTAGACTCTGAGGATGCTGCAAAGCGTGTTGAGATGAATGAAACTGCTTGTTCCTCTATATACCTGAACCTGTCTGATTCAGTGCTCAGGAAGGTGGGTATTATAGATTCCGCGAAGGATTTGTGGGACAAGTTAGATAAGTTGTATACCGACACTTCTTTGCCTGGTAAATTGTTTTTGCTTGAGAAGTTCTTTAGACTTAGGCTTGACCTGTCTAAGGACATAGATGAGAACCTAGATGTGTTTAACAAGCTTATCCAAAACATTAAGCAAGCTGGTGATAAACACATAGATGACTACACACCCATAGTGTTACTTAATGCCATCCCTGACTCATACAATGACGTCAAATCTGCCATAAAGTATGGTAGAGACGATATCTCGTTAGATATAGTCGTTAATGGATTAAGAAGTAAGGAGTTAGACCTTAGACACTCGAGGGGTAGTAACAGTCAGTCTAGGGACTCTGGTGAAGCGTTGTTTGTGAGGGGTAGGTCTAAGAGTAGATCTAGAAACCATAAGAAGGGCAACAACGATAAGAACAAAAACAATGACCCGGGGAAGAAGAGAGGTAAGTCTAAGAAGAGAGTGTGCTATAATTGTGGTAATTCTAGTCACTTCATTAAGGATTGTCCCCATCCGAAGAAGTCTGAACATGCTAATGTGGTAGATGATAATAACTTGCATGAAGAAGTTTTTATGATTTGTGATTCTGCCAATTCTGTGTTGAGTAGCATGACTGAAAATGAGTGGTTGATTGACTCTGGTTGTACTTATCATATGACACCTTTTAGATCCTTGTTTGCTTCTTATGATTCTTGCAATGATGGTTTTGTGTCTCTTGCTGATAATAAGAAATGCAAAATACATGGGGTGGGTGATGTATGTTTGAAGTTTGATAATGGGACTGTGTTTACTATGAAAAATGTGAGGCATGTTCCTGATTTGCGTCATAACTTGTTTTCTGTCGCTGCTTTTGAGGGTAGTGGATTAGAGGGTAAATGGGGTAATGGGTGCATGAAAGTTTTGAAAAATTCCCTTGTTTTGTTTAAAGCAACAAAGGTGAATAACTTGTATGTGTGCCATGCTCAGCCTTTCTGTGATTCTGCTCATGTTGTTAGTTCTGATAAATCTGCATTGTGGCATAATAGATTAGGGCACATGAGTAATAGGGGTTTAGAGATTTTGCATAAATCTGGTTGTTTTGGTAAGGATTCTGTGTCCCCCATCCCCTTTTGTGAATCTTGTGTGTTAGGCAAGCAGCATAAGGTTACATTCCCCTCCTCCCCATATCCTAATCCTATTAAGTGTACCTCTGTGTTAGAGTATGTTCATGCTGATGTGTGGGGTCCTGCTAGTGTCTCTACCCACGGGGGTAAGAGATATTTTCTGTCCATCATTGATGATTTTTCTAGGAAGGTGTGGGTCCGTCTCCTTGAGCATAAGTCCGATGTCTTTGTGAAGTTTAGGGAGTGGAAAAACCTTGTAGAAAATCAAACTGGTAAGAAGGTCAAAACCCTTAGGACAGATAATGGTCTAGAGTTTTGCAATAAGGATATGGACCAACTGTGTGTTGATTGTGGGATTAGAAGGCACAAAACTGTGCCCTATACTCCCCAACAAAATGGGATAGCCGAGAGGATGAATAGGACTGTTCTAGATAAGGTTAGGAGTATGCTTGCCACCGCCGGTTTGTCTAAAAAGTTTTGGGGTGAAGCAGTTAACACTGCTGTCTACTTGATTAACCGGTCTCCTTCTGTTCCCTTGGGTGGGAAGTGCCCTGAATCTGTTTTTTCAAACAAACCCCTTGATTTGTCTAATCTTAGAGTGTTTGGGTGTGCAGCGTATGTACACCAACAAGGTGACAAGTTGGATCCTAGGTCTAAGAAAGGAGTCTTCCTAGGTTATCCCGAGGGTGTGAAGGGGTACAGGGTTTGGGATAGGAACCAGGTAGGTTTCAAAGTTGTGGTGAGTAGAAACGTTGTTTTCAATGAATCCGAGTTTCCTTGTCTGGATAAGTCAGTTCCTGATTCTGAGTCTGATCCTAGTAGTACACCCGTTGAGGTGGAGTCCATACCACGTGCTGCTAGCCCTTTGTTTGCTAATCATGATAATGTTGTTTTGCATGATTCTAATTCTTTTGAATTGCATGATTCTGATTCTTCTGAGCATGATACTACCACCACTTCGAGTGAGGTGGAGCATTCTCATGTGCATTCAAATGACAATGAATCGCATGATGAGAGTGCGGATGCTAGTGAGAATGATTTGCATGATTATCAACTTGCTAGAGATAGAAGTAGGAGAGTAATTAGGAAAACTGCTGATAGTATGCCTGATTATGCTTTCCATATGTGTGATACTTCTATGTTTGCTTTCTCTGTGTTTGAGACCCTTGAGCTTAACGAACCTAGAACCTATAGAGAGGCCCTTAAGTCTAATGAGTCCGCTAAATGGCTTTGCGCCATGGAAAGTGAGATGGAGTCACTTAGAGCGAATAAGACTTGGACGTTAGTTCCTAGACCGCCCAATAGTTCCGTTGTTGCCTGTAAGTGGCTATTTAAGGTTAAGGAAGAGCCTAACGACATTAGATATAAGGCTAGGTTAGTAGCTAAGGGATTTACTCAAAAGGAAGGTGTTGATTATGCTGAAATCTTTGCTCCTGTAGTTAAATTTACTACGATTCGTATGATGCTTGCTCTTGTTGCTCATAATGATTGGGAAATGAAGCAAATGGACGTCACCACTGCGTTCTTGCATGGTGATTTAGATAAGAAAATCTATATGTCGCAGCCTGAGGGCTTTGTGGATCCCATGAAGAGTGATCATGTGTGTTTGCTTAGGAAGGCCTTGTACGGCCTGAAGCAGTCCCCGAGGCAGTGGAATATCAAATTTGACCAGTGCATGTCATCTTTGAAATTTCACAAGTCCGAATGCGACCATTGCCTATACTTTAAAAATACTTCTTCTGTGCCTGTATTTTTATTGCTATATGTGGATGACATGTTGATTGTGAGTCCTTCGGGTGATGCCATTAAATGTGTGCAAAAGCGTCTCAGTGAGAACTTTGCTATGAAAGACCTAGGTGATGCCAAAAGGATCCTAGGCATTAACATTGTTAGGGATAGGAGTAGACGTGTGTTAGTTCTCAATCAGATTTCATACATTGAAAAGATTTTGAGTAAATATAACATGCATTCTGCTACTCCCGTTTCTATCCCGATGGCGTCTCACTTTGTGTTAAGTAAGGATCAGTCTCCGAAGACTGCTCCTGAAATTGCTAAAATGAAATCTGTGCCTTATTCCAATGCTATTGGGTCCGTGATGTATCTCATGGTGAGTACTAGACCTGACATTGCCTATGCTGTTAGTTGTTTGAGTAGGTATATGTCTAATCCTGGTTTAGATCATTGGAATGCTCTTAAGTGGTTGCTTAGGTATTTGAAATCTTCCGTTAATCATGGGTTGGTTTTCACTAAGTGTTCTGAGGGGGTTAAGTTGAGTGGGTATGTGGATTCTAATTTTGCTAATGATAGAGACAATAGGAAATCCACTACCTCTTATGTGTTTACTCTTTGTGGGTCGTGCATTAGTTGGAAATCTCAACTTCAACCCATTGTTGCCCTATCCACCACTGAGTCGGAGTATGTGGCCGCTACCGAAGCGTTTAAGGAAGCCATTTGGCTTAAACGTCTCCTAACGGAGATTGGTAGTCTTAAGCAGGACATTTGTGTGTTTTCTGATAGTCAATCTGCTATTCAATTGTGTAAAAATCCTGTTTTTCATGATAGAACTAAGCACATTGATGTTAGATTTCATTTTATACGTGATATTGTTAGTGCAGGTCATATCAAGTTGAGTAAAATTCCTTCAGAATTTAATCCTGCTGACATGGGGACTAAATGTCTCTCGGTCGAAAAGTTGCTGTCGTGCAAACGCACGTTAAACATTGATTGCGGATAAGTTGCCTGGTGATCTTACCCCCTTTGCCTGAATATGTCTTTGTGATTATTCAGGCAATCCAGCGATGATGAGTCTCATATTATTTTTTAGAGTTTTGACTCTACACCACTAAGGTCCAATAAGGTGGAGATTGTGTTGGTATTGGCCCTTGTTTTTTTCCTAAGCCCAAATGCTTGTGGTTATTTACCCGGCCCATTGCTTTAACCGATCCAGCTGCACCTCTTGTGTTTGAATCGGCTTTCTCCCTTATTCGATTACTTCCTTCTTCTTCCCGATACTCTGCTAATCTTCCTAAGGTAAGTTTCCATCTATGAGTGTTGTGCTTTGCCTATATATCTGTTCTCTTCTCTATCGATGAGGCTGGCCGAAATTTCTCTTCCCCAATTACAACCCTAAAATACTCCTCTGTGGAATATCGATAGATTTGGCCGAGAAAACTTGCTGGCTGCTGCCCCTTCTCCATTTGTTGACCTTGGTGGTGATTTTAGCATCCTTTGTGGGTGATAAATCGAGACCTGAGCTGGAAGAGAAGTCCAAACAACAGTAGTCTAAATGACAGCACACAAAACATGATTTTTATATAGGAGCCTCATTTACTCCTACTTTCTATTGTTATTGTTTTATTCTTTAATAGGAGTAAATAATTCATATTTTAAAAAGAAATATACTTTCTATTTACGAATTCTGTCTATTCACTTTTTATCCTATTTTGAGAAAAAAAAATCAAATCTTTTTTTCATAAACAGTAATGCCGAGACAAAAACTTTTAAAATAATTAAAAAATAAAGAGCAAAACCCGAGAAAGCATAAGTACAAATTCTTTTATATTTCTGTTTAATTAGATTCAAGTCATTAAATTAAATTTTCTATAAATATATTCGTAAACCATTGCCAATTAACTCCATCTTTTAAAAATATAATTTGAAGATAATAATTTGTGAATAAATTAATAATATAATTTTTTACCTTTATTACACCAAAATAACTATTTGATAAGTATAACTTCTATTTTCGTGAAACATTTTTAATATAGAAATGAACTATACTCTAACACATTGGCTGTCTTTATTACACCAAAATGATGTTTCTGCTTATTTTAGTTAAGGTATAGCAATGAACTATACTCTAACACATTGGCTGGCTTTAGAACTAGTCTAACACACAAGTATGAAGGATTTAGACAAATGGAAATAGGTCACTTTGAAGAACAGATAACAAGGAGATGACTCATAGTGAACTGGGAAAGTTCACTGGACAGTTTTAGTGAGCAAGCTGTACGTTTTGCTGTGTAGTGGTGAAGGAGAGTGATGGAGTTTTTGCAAACCAAGAAGGGCATATTGATACATAAAAAATATGCAGAAAAAATTCTTGAGAAATTTGATATGCAGAACTGTAATCCAGCTGTTACTCCTTGTGAAACAAATCTAAAATTGGGAAATGATGAGGAAGAGAAACCTGTGGATCCAACTCTATTTAAGCAGATGGTTGGGAGTCTAAGATATTTGTGTTCAAGTAGACCAGACATCACTTATGCTGTAGGGATTATTAGCAAGTTTATGGAGAAGCCTAAGACATCACATTTAATTGCAGCCAAGAGGACACTCAGGTATATCAAAGGCACATCAGATTTTGGCATTCTACTGCCAAACTCAATAAAAAATAAGGAGGAACTGGTTAATGGCTGTGTTGATTCAGATTGGGCAGGTGATCTGACAGATAGGAGTACCTCAGGGTATGTGTTCATGATGGGTAATGCACCAGTCTCTTGGTGTTCAAAGAATCTACCAGTGGTGGCATTATCATCATGTGAAGCCCTTTGCAGTTTGTCAAACACAGCGGTTAGATTCATTATTGAGAGAAATGCAGATTGAAACTCATAGTAATATAGTATAGCTGTTCTGAAGATAGATAACAAGTCAACTATAAATCTGGCAAAGAATCCTGTGGCTCATGCTAGAAGCAAGCATATAGAAACTCGTTTTTCACTTTCTCAGGGATCAAGTGAATAGAGGGAAGTTGAATTTGAAGTACTGCAGAACAAAAGATCAATTGGCAGACATCTTAACAAAGCCTTTGAAGATACATGTTTTCAGGGGGAGTGTTAGAGTGGATTTCAACCCATTGGGCTTGTTGTAGCCCAAATTGTAATAACATGTAATAAGGAGTAGTATTCGTATAAATACTCATGTCATTGATCAATAATAGTTGTGAGCCCTTTACAAACGATCAATTAATATTCTTCTAAATGCCTTAACAAACTAACATTGACATGTTGGGAAATAATCATGTTCATCCTATTTAAGTAGTTCTATATTTTCCCTTGCTAAAACCCTACCAAATTGAGCTGCATTTTCCCCTTAGTCTAATATATCCAAGTTCTTTGCTCTGAAACATGCTGCTGATGTTGTGTGCACAGTTCTTCGAGTAGACCAGATGTCAGATGTGTATATGGCAAAAACAGCTGGTGGTCCGAAGAGAGGAGCATAGCTTGGAGGAGGAATGGATGAGGATTGAGTTTCGTAGAGTTCTTTGCCGTTGTCAGTCCCAAGTTTTGGCCTTATAAAAGTTGTTGATTATTTGTATGGTTATTGCTGGCGTTATTATCTTAGGATATAAATTCTGGGTATAGTGATTTTCGATGTTGTTGATCTTAATGTTAACTGAGGTTTTTCCTAAAATATTACTAATACAAAAGACATGAACAAAAATGTGACTTGGTAACTTTTAGTGACTATAAATTAAATGTGTTCAATGTTGACATCATAGTAACTACAACATAGTAACTTTCAATACAATTATAGTCACTTAAAGTTATCAAGTCACGTTTTTGTCCATCACTTTTTCAGGAGTAATATTTGTGAAATTTTTGTTGGGTGTGTTTCGAAAAACAAAGAAAATTAATTAATAAAAAGTAATTAAATAAAATGGCTCAAATGAAAAACGAGAAATGAGATGAAGCAGAACAAGTCAAAGCTCGTGCAACGCACGATTTCTTTAAAACGTATTTGTTGCCTCCCGGGGTGCTAGGAGCGTTGCAAGAATCGTTTCCCAGGATACGATGACTTCGAACGATAGTTTAGCACTCAAACTATGGTTCCAACGAACAAGAACAATGCTGTGAACACTGAAGGAATTTTTCGGAGATGGCTGTGAGAGTTTTTAGAGCTAAAGAAGAGTGTAATACGTCTGTGAGCTTGTGTCTTTTGCAAAGAAGCTGCCAACCTTATATAGGGGAGGATCTGCATGTGTTAATGACTGTTTAAGGCATATGAACGTTGGACATCAATGGCCATGAAGGGCCATGAACGTTGGGAATTTATGCTGCAACGTTCATGAACGTTGCAGTCTAGCAGAAATAAATAGGAACGTACCGGAAGAACAAAAATTAACGTTATTTTCGGACGGCATTCGTGTGTGTAGGTCGCCCGCACACACAAGTCGCGCTTTTTGTTCTTCGGTTTCGGGATTTGATCCGCACCCCCCCCCTGCGCGCGTGAGAGAGCCTTTCCCTTTAGGAATCTTAACTCCTTAGGGGGGGTTTTCCCTTATAAAGGGTTGCAAATCCCTTGTGATTTTCGGTGTGGGAAAAACCATACCAAAAACTCACCGTTTCCTAGTTTTCTCCATTCCAACGGGTAAACTTCGTAAAGCGATTTCTCATTCACCCGTTATCCGTTTTGAGCGTACCATATATATCGAATTGTAGCCCTAAGCAAGGACAATCCGAAACCACTTTGACCCGACCCAAATCGGAAGTGGACCCGCTCAAAAAATTACCCCAAAATGACCATTTAATGCAATTTTAACACACTTTTTTCCAACAATTTTTTCTTTAAAAAATACAAGTGTGGTTGGAATTCGGGTAATTTGAAATTTTAATCTGGACGCTCATGAGTTTGGACTTCAAATTGAAGATATATAGAGTTATAGACCACATATCACAAATGCAAGTTTTCATGAAATAGTATCGATGTTGGTTTCCAATTAAAATCTTTGATTCCAATTAAACGACTGCAACGAGTCTTTTAGGGAGATTCTTTTCACACAAGAAAACATCCAACGGTAGGTTTTGTGCCATGTATCATTAGGAAAATAGGATTAAAAAAGTTTAAGGCCAATATTTAAGTTTCAGAATACTTTAATTAAAAAGCCCATCTTCTTAATAAGTTAAACCCATCTAAATAAAAAAGTTAAACAACATAAACGTACGTTAAACAACATAAGTCACTGTTGGGCCAAGAAATAATTGAAAAATTAAATAAAGGGCTGGCCCGTGTGTAAACTAAGACTACCAACGTTTAAGGTGGATGACTAAGTTGATAAGGTCAAACCAGCAGGAGATAATTATGGCATGATGAAGCTGTTCAACCAATTCCCGAATTATACGAAGTAGGGGCTGAATAGGCGGGTTGTTAGCTGCTCAAACGGAGAAGGATAACTTGGAACAATTATATATAAGATAGAATAGCGGCAGTCGAGGGAAGGAGAGATCTTTGATCAGAATACTTTCTTATCATTGTACTCGAAACACATAAATCTATCAATATATTCATTAATCTTTGTTATTCCAAATTCTTCGTAATCTTAGTTCTTGCACGATCCCTATTCATAATTTATTGTTTAGATTAGTGTAATTATTGCTAAAACAATTTGGCGCCCACCGTGGGGCATCGTGCAAGAAAGAAATCAATTATGGCAGGAACGAATCAGCTGTTAATTGAATTCCATGAGCAGCTCGAGACGGTCCGGGAGGAAATCCGGCGTGAGATGGCGGAGAAGATGGCCCATCTTCAACGCGAGAACGACGTACTTCGCTCCCAGGTACAAGCTGTAGTCTCGATAGCTTCAAACTCGAGGCTCAATCGGAGGAGTGACACAATGACTGCCGCAACACGGCTGAATCTTTGTTTCTCCCCAGCTGCGACGGATCCACCTGCAACAGTGACGGATCCCGTCTCTCTCACGCTAGAGCCGTCAATTCCTCATTACAGGAGCAGAACTTGTGGGGAGCCCGGTCCATCAAGTTTCATGCAGTACGCCAGACGGAATGAACCTAATGTATCATTTCTAGAGCCTCTGACGGAACGCTTTGGCAGACCTGTCACGACATCAGCGTCGACACTTCCAGAGCGACGCCCCGAAGTGAATTTCATCCCGTCACCAACCCATCCTGAAGTCACCCAGATGGTAGGACCAACGTCTTCTATCTCAATACCTATCCACCCAGCCGTAGCAGATCAGATGTCCATGTTGATGGAGCAAATGCGTCAGATCCAGGACAAGATCAACAGATTGCCAGGGGTACCCCCGCCCTTGGAAAGAGCGTCACGAACGTGTTATGAAGACTCACCTTTTGACGCTTCGATCATTCGTGTCCAACTGCCGAATAAATTTGACGTACCAACCATGGAGCCATTTGACGGAACCACGGATCCTGGAGAACATGTCGCGCGATATAAGCAAGTGATGTCGACCGTCCCCGTTAGACCGGAACAGAGAGAGGCATGTATGTGTCGAGGATTCGGCATAACATTGATCGGTCCCGCTTTGACATGGTTTGTCAATCTTCCGAATGGAAGCGTCAGTTCATTTGCCGAACTCGTCAATCTTTTCAATCGACAGTTCGCGAGTAGTAAGGTATTGGAAAGACGGACCAGTGACTTGTATCAAGTCACACAGAGGCATGGTGAATCACTTAGAGATTATTTGCACAGATTCAACGTAAGGAAGGTGTCGATCCCAAAATGTGACGTCTCTACCGTCATTGAAGCATTCCGAAGAGGCTTATATGAAGATTCAGAGTTATACCGAGAGCTGACGAAATACCCTTGTCGATCCTTCGAAGATGTCCAAGCAAAGGCATTGGCTTTCATCCGTCTAGAAGAAGACTTACGATCCCGTCTTGGACATGTTGAGCATGAATGGGGGCACGGGAAATCAGAATCTCCTAGGAGGCATGATTACAAGTCTGGGAAACCTTATTCAAGACCCGAGGAACGAGTCGTCATTCCATGACGAGATGAACAAGACAAAGTGATTGATATCTCGGACGGGGGGCACATCGTCCGATAATAGACAGATTTTAAAGAGCTGCAATACGGTACCCTTAAAAGTTGTTTCATTTTTAGTTTACCTTCTTTCGCATATTGTCATCAATTCCGTGACGAGTCACTTCTGTGACGGATCGCTTTCGTGACGAATCACTTTGATGACGAATCACTTTCTTGACGAGTCACTTCCGTGACGAATCACTTTCGTGACGAGTCACTTCTGTGACGAGTCATTTCCGTGACGAGTCACTTTCGTGATACGTCACTTCGGTGACGAAATGATTGAAATTGTCAGACGGTAGACATGTTATGGCGATAACTTATCTAGATTGGTATACATATTCTTAATCTATTATTTTCATTTATCTGTAAATGATCACTAACTTAATCGTCGGAGGGCCGTTGGCTTAAGGCCAACGACCAACCCTAACAACGTTTTGAGTACAGAAAACCAAACGAGACACCAAGTTTAATGAAGCACCATCAGTAAGTGACTTTAATACGTCACAGGTCCTTGTAGTTCATTTAGAAAACAATGACGTATCGAGTACGACGAATCTGTTAAAGCGTCATGTTCAATTTGTGCATTTCCTTTGAATTATTTTTTGTGCATGTTTTAATCTCAGTAACTTATCTCATTTCTAAGCTTGAGTTCAATAAATTTTGGATCCTTTATGGAAACATTATGTGGTCATCTTGTTCATAGAAAGTTGTGACGTATTCGGTGTAGAGTATACATTTCCGCTTCAAGATATATTCATTGCTTTTACTGACTTAATCATCAGAGGGCCGTTGGCCCAAAGCCAACGGCCAGCTTCGACGGTTTTTAATGGATGCAGGACTATCTCGAAGCACAAGATCAAGCAGTTGCCGAGGCAACTAAGATTTCAACCATGCTCATGCCAGTTACATATTATACACTAACATCAAATGGGAAAGGGTTGGGCTGCCCATGAGAAGATCATGGATAACAGTCCCAACCGGCCCTTACAACATATATATTTTTTGGCCAAAACCTACACACGTATATGACACCGCACGTGCAACCAAAACATATATGACAACGCGCGTGCAACCAAAACATATGTGACAACGCACGAACAACAAAAAATATAGAACTACACAACAAAAGCACATGCTCCAACATAAGGAGATAGTACAAACGAAAAACGTAACGTTATTTAAAGTTTTTGCAGGATATGGACCAAGTCATTATCTTCAACGACAGATGATGTTCCATTTTCCAGCTGAAGTGTCGACATCAATATGAAAGATGTTGCAAATTTCTGTCACTTAGTCGTCAATGCAATTTTGGACGGGAAAAGATAAAATGTTAGCTTTCAATCTTCGTTGTTTCAAGCAGAGAGACGGTTTCAATCAAAAACTTCTTGCAAGGGAAGTGACAAGTTGACGGAAGCGTCTTATCTGAGGATTGACGGGTTGAAGAAAGTGTTTCGTCAAATGAGTGACAAGTTGATAGAAGCGTCTTGACGAGTTGACGGAAGCGTCCCGACGAGTGACGGGTTGACGACATGTCAGACAAATGACGAGTTGATGAAAGTATCCTGTCAGACGAGTGACATGTTGACGACAGCGTCTCGTCAGATGGGCGACGTGTTGACAGAAGCGTCTTGTCATACGAGTGACGGGTTGACGACATGTCTTGTCAAACTGATGACGAGTTGATAGGTGCAATAATAAGGATGACATTTGTAGAAGTTTTCAAGATTTCGAAAAGTAGATGCTTAACGGGTTGGCATGTGCGCCCATACGCTTCAACTTCTCGAAAGGGGGCAATTGTTGGGCCAAGAAATAATTGAAAAATTAAATAAAGGGCTGGCCCGTGTGTAAACTAAGACTACCAACGTTTAAGGTGGATGACTAAGTTGATAAGGTCAAACCAGCACGAGATAATTATGGCATGATGAAGCTGTTCAACCAATTCCCGAATTATACGAAGTAGGGGCTGAATAGGCGGGTTGTTAGCTGCTCAAACGGAGAAGGATAACTTGGAACAATTATATATAAGATAGAATAGCGGCAGTCGAGGGAAGGAGAGATCTTTGATCAGAATACTTTCTTATCATTGTACTCGAAACACATAAATCTATCAATATATTCATTAATCTTTGTTATTCCAAATTCTTCGTAATCTTAGTTCTTGCACGATCCCTATTCATAATTTATTGTTTAGATTAGTTTAATTATTGCTAAAACAGTCACCGTGTTTGCTAGCTCAACTCATATTACCTCAGTGTTCGCTACCTCCTTCACATCAACCGCATAAGCTGGCCGCACTAAATGATCAGTCACAGTAAGTTTTCTTCTCATTGATTGTTCCATTTTCCGTGTTTCTTTTTTCTTATAATTGTTCAAAAATATGCAAATGGAGTTCAATGTCTTCGTAGTGGTGTTCATCTAAGGTTAAATAGCTTTATCTTTTGTATTAGTTTTAAGGGGGAATTTGACTTTGCACCCCACATTTGGGATGAAATTGGACTTTGCCCCCCATTTAAAAAAACTTTGATTTTGCACCCCATTTCACTTCAAAATCCTTTGACTTTGCACCCCATTTTGAAATTTTCTTCACAAATGTTAGATGATAGGATGCAAAGTCAAATGTTTTTTAAAATGGGGTGCAAAGTCCAATATCACCCAAAAAGTGAGGTGCAAAGTCAAATTCTTCCTAGTTTTAATCATTGATTCTTTTATTGTAAAACTTTCTAACAGTTTGACAAATAAAGCTTGAACCATATTAGCGGATAGACTCATGCTTGCAACTTGTGGAACAAGCTTGAACAGTTTTATGCTCGAAAGACCGGGAATAATAAACTTTTCTTTTTTAAAACAGGTGATGCGCGTGAAGTATCACGATGGAACTCATGTCACTGATCATTTGAATTCTTTCAGGGAATTACCAATCAGCTTGCAGGAATGAGTATCAAGTTTGAAAATGAGATACAAGACTTATGACTCCTTGGCACTTTACCGAACTCGTGGGAGACTTTTAGGATATACTTTCACTATATGTGTACTTTTTCTAAATGTTCTCTTTCCTCTTTTTTTATACTCAAATTACTTTATTTAACTACTTGCCTAAAAATCGTGCCATTTATCCAGGGAAACCTTTCAACGAGACGGAGGGAATAAATTGTTCATAAATCAAGAGTAACTTGTTTCAACTGGTTTGAAACTGATTCTACTGTTGTAAACCAATAGGAATTACATTTACATATTGTGAAGACGTAATTAAATGCCGCCTTTACTCCAACATATTTTTCAGCTTTGGGCCGGTTCCTGCGACCTTTCTACAGATCGCCTTCACACTCCACTTGTATTTTCTTGTGTAGGCAGCCACGGACGAAGCCACTGACGAAGCCAGGGCATTGGATCGGGTGTTTTCTGAAAAAGGGGGAATGCAATGCATCAGTGTCCAAAATACGGGAGTTTTTTTAGGTTTTCTGAAAACACGGGAAACGTGTTTCTCTGATCCGAAAGTTTTAGGTATAGTTGGGAGACCTAGGAAAAAAGTTGAAAAACGGATTCTATCAATCCGAAATTTGGTTTTAATTATTTTTAGGTTGAGTAGGTTGACTAAGTTGAGTGGGGTATCTCAAATTGAATAGGCTATGTACGTAGAGTTGAGTAGGTAAATAATAATATGAAGTAAGTGCATTATTTTGTACTCTATATTTTAAAAAGTAATTTTTAGAAGTGCATTGTTTGGTAACACTATTTTTCGGCTTTTTCATCAAACACGTAACTTTTGCTTTCGCACACTGAATTGTGGAATAAGCAGAAAAAGTAAGGTTGTAGTTACTTTTCTGGTTGTATTGGCTGAATTTACTGTAGATGTCCATTTTAGCTATTTTTACACATAGTTTTTTGTATATTTTATTAATACAATATATTTTAAAATTAATTTTTTCTCGAATCAGCAGAATCAGCCAATGCAGCAACCACTCCTGCCAGAACTTCATAAATTTCAGTAGAATCAGCCAAAACAACCGATTTTGGTGCTACCAAATGAGCTCGAAAATTGGGTTGTGGGATGAATAATACTACGTAGGGTATATGAAAATAGGGTATATGAAGTATTATTTTTTGGGTAATTCTCATATTACGTGGGATAAATAATAAAGTGTTTTGATTGGGATAATGTGTTAAAAATGAATAAATTTAGTGATATTTGTAATTGGAAATATGTGTATTAATATATTAAATAAGAAATAATCAATTGTTAGATTAGTGATTGTATTAATTAATGAATATACATATTTAATGATATTGTATTATGAAGTTATTCAATGTTCCAACAAAAATAAATAATATAAATATTTCATTACTCATTTCATCTATAACAACAACATGACAAAGGAATACAAATTTTTATTCATTAAAAAGAGTTACAGAATACATATAAATGTTTACTTTTGTGCTCTCCTACTCGGGCGCATATCCATTTCATTTGTAAATCTGGTCTTTTGAGGTCTACTGGTTTGACCGCGCCTAGCACTTTGAGGCGGTATCACTAAATATCCGGTATCCGGCATCGCACTTACGTCATGCATAGGCATAATATCCTAAGCATACGTACGGATGTAGGCACCTAATTTATACACGTCCGGGATGAGATGATAAACAGTTATTTCTAAGAAATGACATGTCGCATAGGCGTGAACACATGGGAATCCATTCTGCTTCCAAAAACCGCAATCACATTCGCAACGTGAGAGATTTACGGTTACTGGCGGATAATCACTAATGGAAACAGAGTATATTCCCGTTGATAGGTTATGCGGGACAATAGTGCACCGATGCCTTTGCTGCGAACGTTCAAGAATATCTTTCCATATATTTTGCGGATACCGGAACCCAGCTTGCCGCCACATCTGACCAACCCTACGTCGGTCGGCAAATAGTTGCACAACTTTGTTAATTATAAGTCGCCTTAACAAGCGCGGTGATTGGAAGTGTGCGACATCCCTTTAGGACGTTATTGAAGCTCTCAGAAAGATTTGTTGTGAGGATGCCGTAACGTCGTCCGTCATCGAAGCACAATGCCCAATTTTCATGTGGAATATCATTCAAATATGTGAACGCACGAATTTGAGCCATTGTTTGGTAAAATTCACTCACAATGGGTGTACTCCCAGCCTGCCAACAGAGCTTTTTCAGTTCAGTGCTCCTGAATTTTGTCATGAAATTGCTCCTAATGTGTCGGAGGCAGAACCGCTTTGAAACTTAGGAGGTTTTCAATTGAGGTACTGATCGATAGGCACTTAGGATGCCGGGATGTCGGTCTGATATTAGGCACACATGTCGATTTGGTCTAACAACATAAGTCATAACGTGTTCCAAAAACCAGGACCAACTATCTGTGTTTTCACTTTCCACGACTGCGTAGGCGAGAGGGAAAATCTCACGGTTAGCATTCATGGAGACTGCAACCAGGAGATGGCCCTTGAACTTTCCGTACAAGTGAGTACCGTCTACTGATAGTACAGGCAGACAATGTTCAAACCCATCAATGGAAGCTTTGAAAGCCCAAAATGCACGGTGAAATTCATACGTACCAGCGTGATCGGTTGGTTTTGGTTGGAAATCTACCACTGATCCTGGATTTGATGCTCTTATCGCATGCAACAAATTGGGTAAATCATTGTAGGCCGCCTCCCAGTTGCCGAATCTTCGCTCAAGGGCGATCAAACGTCCATACCACGCCTTTTTGTACTTGACATTGATTCCGAATTTGTCGTATATGTCTTGGATCACGAGTTTAATGATGTAATCCGGATCAACATGCACTTTGGTGGCGATTGCAGTCGCTATTAACTTGCTCGTCATCAGTCTGTCATTAGGAGCTCTTTCATAATCCATTATGCAGTGGTGTAGTGGCTGATATTTTTTCACCTTCCAAAAATTGGTGTTGAGAATATTTCCCGCCTGAATGTGCCATGTACACGTTTCATCATAGATGCAAACTGCCTTCCACGATCTGACACGTTTGTCAAGTGTCCTAAAAATTCGGTTTGGTCGAATACTTTCTTTGGCTACGCCTTCTTTCAGTAAGTCGTATGAATCGTATATTTTGCCGACCACAATTCTATCACTTTCACGATTTGCTGGTTCAACATATGGTTGTTCCAGTTCGATACCGGCCCATGTTGTGTCATGAACGACATCATTATCGTCAGAATTTGTTGTTGCATCATCATCTCCAGAAAATTGTTCATAATCAGAATCTTCTTCCTCTTCATATGTTGTTGAAGGGCCATCTTCCTGTTCAACACAATGCGGGTTATAGCGTCCGCCGTATCTCGTTGATGGTCCGTCACCGTGGGAGTGGATATTGTGAAAAGTTTCACAATTGTGAGTATCACCTCCTCCATATGTGTTATATATGTGTGTGTGTGTATATTTTATTAAATGAAATTATAAATTACATATATAAATTTTCAATGAAATTAACTATATCAGTGTTACGTATTACATTATAATATATGTACGATTGATATTGGGCTTATCCACTGAACAGTATTACCACCATGCCAGAAACTAGAAAAGGACTAGTTTTAGACGAGGTTGTGAAAATTGTAGCAAGATAGTCCTATTATAATATATATGAACCGATACAAATTTTAGACTTGTCATTGAGTAATATTTTCACTGTGCCAGAAACTAGAAAAGGACTAGTTCTAGACATAACATTTGCCAGAAACTAGAAAAGGACTAGTTCTAGACGAGGTTGTGAAAATTGTAGCAAGATAGTCCTATTATAATATATATGAACCGATACAAATTTTAGACTTGCCATTGAGTAATATTTTCAGTGTGCCAGAAACTAGAAAAGGACTAGTTCTAGACGTAACATTTGCCAGAAACTAGAAAAGGACTAGTTCTAGACGTAACATTTGCCAGAAACTAGAAAAGGACTAGTTCTAGACGAGCTTGTGAAAATTGTACCAATATAGTGCAATTATAATATATGTACTGATTGCAATTTTAGACTTGCCACTGATTAATATTTTCATTATGGCAGAAACTAGAAAAGGACTAGTTCTAGTCATAACATTTGCCAGAAACTATAAAAGGACTAGTTCTAGACTTTTATGGCTCAATTATAATAAATATTATGAACTAAATTATATTATAGTGTTATTTGGGAATAAATTGTGATGACTAAATTCAAATGTTCAACTAACTAAACTAAATTTAAATTTGTAAAAGCAACGTAGTCTCAAATTACTATATACACTGATTTATTATTTAATACATTATAACAAATATTAGTGAACCAATTATTTTTATTAATATTTATTTAGTATGACTATATCAACTATCTTAATAGCAATTAAGATCTGCATATTAATATTAAAAATTTTCTAAATACTGAGATTGAAAATTTTCTAAATCCGAAAAAACACCTGGCCCATCCGACTTCTCATATTCGGATTAAAGAAATCCGAATTGCCTAATTAAATCACGGATTCATGGAATCCGACTTTTGGTTCTGATCCGACATCTCTATCGAGACTGGTAAATCCCACAAAAAACCCTACAAAAGTCGGATTCCCCAACCCCGTTTCCCGTAAATTCATACCCTAGCTCCGACATTCATATTTTGGGAATGGATGCATGGAATTCCCGTAAATTCGTCCTTTCCTCCATTGGATCGCTACAAAGTTTTTTTTGGAAACAAATTACACAGATGGTTTTACAATAAAAATATAGACATTTTTTAAATTTGGTCGGGGCTTAGGTTGTCCCCTAGCTACGCCCTTGCGGGCAGCAAGGTAAGCCTAAGCGGAGCATCAAATCTTCTGCAGATGAAAGCTCTGGTGCCCACACCTTATGGAAAGAGTGTGAGTCTTGTTCCTCCTCTTTTCACAACTCTTTGTTCCCTTTCTCATTGTTCCACAGATGCATGAAACCCTAGCCCTCCTAAATGGAACAGAGAGAGTTCGGGTTATTGACTCACTTCCTCATGAGTATACCTCCTATTGGGACGGTTTGACTGTTTCGTCCGTTTCGTCAAACCCGACCTGTCAGTCTTGAGTTCTGGATCCGTTACAGCAAATGACGTTATTACTCCATACCGAATTGACCATTTATCCGTTACAATAACCTGCAATAATGCCAATTTATATACTAATGACTCTATTTAATGTACAATATTTTTTGTTGACCTTCTCATTGATGTTACCAATAAATGCTGATAAGTGTGACAACTTGATCATTCCATCATTGTTCAACGTTTTGAGGACTTCGTCATAAAGATTGATCAATTCCTTTTTTAACTCCTCTTTAATTACATTAATGACCATATTAATGCCTAAAAACGTCCTAACAGCCAACATTATGTTCATTAACTTCCATGATCAATTCACATAAATGTAGTGTCAACCCGTCAAATATTTGGTTCAACATTTACATTAAACAAGATTGTTGTTCTTAATTTAAATTTAAATTTATTTAACTCTCAAAGTAATTAAAAGAGATGGATGACGTAAGTGTGTGTCAAGAGGGAAAGGGCATTACTTTTGAGCTCTAGAAGTATGATATTCCTATGCATAAAAGAAATACCCAGTACTCCGTAATAAAAGCGCGCTTTGAAGTTTGAAATAAGAGACACTAAAATAAGTAAAGGTCATTTATATGAAATTATGAATGACATGATTTCATGAATATTGAAGTTGTTGTTTCCTTTATGGGAGCCCCGACCTCCTTTACTCTTTCCCGCAGCATTATTTGCGTTTACATATGCATATGCATATGCATATACACACGCCGAGACATCCACATCCACCAACGACGCCGACGACGCCGTAAATTACGTACTTCTTTTTCTTGCATTTCTTTGAGTTTTTGGGTTTGCACTTAGACGAGGTGGATGATTTGAGAATGCGGTGAAGTAAGAGTGGCCGGCGGCATTGACGATTTAGTAGGGGCGGGCCACATAGCAAAACGTTCCCTGCAAAAGAGGAAGGAAGAAATCCTGAGAGTGATGTTGGAATGGACCCACCAAAGTGGTTGTTGCTGAGGTTCAAATGTTGGAGGTGAGGGAGGTTGAGGTCGGGCGGCAGAGATCCCATCAGAGAGTTATTCTCGAGGTTCAGAGCCGTGAGCGCATCCAGCCGTTCTATGGTGTTTTCCGGTATTTCCCCGCTGAGTCTCATCCCCGACAGGTGGAGCTCAGCTACACGACTTCCTTCGCGGTTGCATTTCACGCCGACCCAATAAGACCCATTACATATTGGGGCCTCCCCGCCGATGCTCCACCTCCGTGTCTCCCCGCCGACTGCGGAAGCGAAGTCTAGAAGGACTTCTTTGTCTGCCTTCAAGTCTGAAACCACTCCTTGGATGATGATGATGATGAGGAAATAAATCACAAGTGTGGGTGATAATAATGATGGTTCCATTCTTATTTCTTAATCACCTGCATGAATGAATATTCCTACATTAACTTTGAAAATTGTAAATCGTTTTTGAGACAATTTAAAATCATTCAACCATCGTAAACATACAATAATTGGCAGCGTCGCCTAACTAGTAATTCTAACAAGTAATTTTAACGGAAGGATCACATTTACAGTAATGTAGACAATCGAAAGATATATTTACAAACTCAAAAATACGAGTCTGACATTTCAATATGGTAACTATTTCAGAGGTTAAGTGTGCGTTTTTCCCTTGCATAATTTAAAATACTCTAAGCTTTTTATGTATCGTGAAATACATAATATTACATCCAGTACAATTTGATTTTAATTGCATTCTCATACTCCGTAAATGTTTTGTGCATTTTATATTATGTACACTTAACATCATAAAATTAGATTTGTGAAAAAACACATGATCATGGTGTTAACATAACTCTTTTTTTTTAAAAAAAATATGGTACTTCTCTGAGTAGTTTTCTCACGTACACCCTTCAAAGTTTGAGATATTTAATTATGTTCCCCAATTTTAAATCATACATCTTACAATTATAAACAACATGCATCACTAATCAATTCCACCATGTAATTGATCTCTATTTCGAGATCTCCGAGCAATAATCAATTACCTACATAGTATATACTCCGTATATATTACTAGCTCCGGGGTTCGTCCCATAAAACTTTGCCAAGTTTGACCGGCACGAAGAATAATAAAGTAAAAACTGTGTGGTTGAGGTTTGTGCAGAGGAAAGAGAAATAATTGGAGCCACAAATAATTGATTAAAAGGAAAAGTGACAAAATTTTTTGGGACGTTCCAAAAAGGAAGATGACAAAGTTTTAAGGGAGACAGAACGTACTAATAAAAAAAATAGCAGAGGTTATATATCGAAATAGTCGCAAAAATAATATATACTATGGGAAATATTATTGCTGCCCAAACCCCTTGTACATTCCAAGTAACTTATGGCAAAATAAAATACGTAGTATATCAAAACCTTGCCTTTAACTCCTAACTAATTAAAATAATAGCCCACCATCCATTTCGAGTAACTACGTAATTCATATTATCCCCTTATTGAAATACTACGTATAATAATAATAGCTCAAGTCTATAATAATTTCCAGTATTTAATATTTCTCTTATTATAATACTCGCCCAAGTCTTTTGTTTAATTTTAAGTGTCATGCGTTAGTTTTGCAAAAGATCGGACAGAATTTTGTCCGAATTTCCGGACCCGAGCATTTCTGGATACACTATAAATTTTATTTTAGAGGCCTAAGATAAACTCCAGCCCCTCCCTATCTCCACAATTGCATTGTAAGGTAGCATACAAGCACCTCGATTTATAGCACATTAAACAACAACAAAGGGGCAAATAATTAAGGTGAGCATTCCGGTACCCATTTAAAAAATGGGATACCGTACCTACCACTCACTTGATTGGTCCAAATAGGTATATCATTTTTAATTTAGACTTAAGTAATTCAACCACAACATTCTGATTGGTCCAAATAGGTGTTTTAATGACGGCTTTTTAATAACAAACCTTGTATGTGAGACGTGATATGCCCTTTTTGTAGTAGTGAACTTATGGAGAAATTTCAATACCCAGAACTAGAATCATATACGAAGTATATGCAAAGTAAGAACAACATTAGAAGTAGGAACGAATGATATTTTCGAATTAGTCCAGTTTGGATCAATTCAGAACTAGATAGAAATATACAAACTACACACGAATTGAAGTATTCGATCTACATATGCATAACCAAAGTAGACCATGAAGAGCACCTGAAAAAATGCAAGCATCACCAAACAGTTAGAGGTGAAGACTAAACAAATTAAAGTTAATTGTTTGGGAGCCTATCGGGCGACATTTTAAACTACAAAAAGTGAATGGCTAGAGAGCATTTCAAGGGCAAAAGTTTTCTTCGTCAAATGGGAACTCTTGCAGAAAACCGATGTAATAATTACCCCAAAAATATGAAATCATATATGATCTCATCATTGAACTCATATATGATGAAAGGAAACTAAAAAACGTAACTAATTAGCTTCCTTAACTCCTTAAGTTCCAACAGACATTTGTCTAGCCATGACCTATAAAATATACTAGGGGTGGGCATAAAACCCGAACCGGTACCGAATCGTCCCGTAATGGTACCGAACTGAATACCAGTTATTTAAACGGTTCTATAGATTTTTGTCATGTACCGAAATCGTACCGTTTGAAACGAATACGGGACCAGTCCTAGATTTTGAGAACCAAAATATACATATAAAATGCAGTTAACTTCCAAAAATCATTTGACTGCCTTCCCGATGAAATTTTTAGCTGAAATTTGGTATGAATAAACTAGACTTGATGAAGAACATGCTCAAAAAGTTTCATCAAACAATTCAAGTGGAAAGGGGCCCAAACACCGAGGTCCGTATGGAGGTCCGTTTTTGGAGGTCCTGACATGAACTTTCCTCATATATATATATAGAGAAAACTTCATGTCAGGCCGGCCTGACGGGCTGCCCCGTCCGGCCGAGCCCGTTTGGGCACCTTCCCGGTGGAATTTTTTGATGAAATTTTTTGAGCATGTTCCTCATCAAGTCTTGTTTGTCCATACCAAATGTCAGCTCAAAATTCGATCGGGAAGGTTGTCAAATGTCATCTTATCTATATATATATATATAGATAAGAGATCACATACTAACCATGCTTAAAATACTAACTTACTAACTCAATAATATGCAACACATTGAACTTCAATATGCAGTACAAATAATGTAAAGATGCACACTGTGAATTTCAATATGCAATAAAAACAATATGCAAATCTTTGAACTTGAATATGCAATACAAATAATATGCAACACTTTGAACTTCAATATGCAGTACAAATAATGTAAAGATGCACCGTTTTTGATAGTTTGTGGGTTAGCATGGGAGGAATGGTTAGTACGTGATCTCACCCCTATATATATATATATATAGATTTAGGTTCATGTGAGAACTTAATCTTAGGAGAGGTAAAAAGAATAGATATCAACCATTGGATTAGATTTTAATCATTCGTGCGTTACTCTTTCAATTGAGGGCAAACTAGAGATTTTCTTTACCTATTAATAAGCACCGATTCTTTCCATAACTTCTATCCCAAAATTTTAGCTTGTTTACGTTATTATTTCGATGATTGATTCCATCTTGACTCATCTTTTTCCTTCTTAATCAAAACTCCACTAGAGAACTCCTCCATCTTTTTCATAAAAACTTTTGGCATTCTTATTTCCTTTTTCTTTCTTTCCTTGATTTCTATAACAATGAAAAATGGTTTCTCCCCGGATTTTAGTATGTTTTCACAAACTTGAATTTCCTCTTAATCACACAATATTCAAGGGAGATGACTTTTATGCACAATTCTTAGTTTTGAATGCACTGGGAAGATCCCGTTGTGCATAATTCCTAATTTTGAATGCACTTCAAAAATCATATTAGCATCATAGCACATATGATAGTGCACCATTTTACAGTACACATGCATTAGGATAAATTTGCATTATTAAGCCCTACATGAGAATGTTATTGAGAATATTAAATAATAATGTGCAATTTTATGGGTAGAATGCATCACTTTGTAGGTTTGAAGACATAACATTTCATCACACAAAGCTTGTGATGATGTTGATGTGCATGGTGTTATCAATAATTGTGCATAGTGTATTTGCATCATTTTAACACAAAATGTGCATCACGAGCTAATTGCAATACGTTTAAACATAATGCACCTATATTCTTTTAATAATGCACATTTAATAATATATGACTTTCTTCTTCAATTATTAAAGAAGTGCATGATGTTAGCAATAAATGTGCATCTCAATCACAATAAAATTGCAACAACAATTGTTACTTATGAGTCAAAGTTAATGCACAAATTTAGATAAAGATTTTATAAATTATTTATCCGAGTTTTGTGCTACAGAATGCTAAACGCAAAGGAATTCAGAAGCATTTAATAGAGAATGATCAATTAATGAGTAGTTATTAGTCTACTTAGTTTTTAGGAAGGCTTCCTAATTTAGTGGTTTATTTTCTCACGTCAACCACCATGAAGTTTACCTTTGTACCCTTAATTAATTATATGGTTGCACTCTTTCCATTTTAAACATACACGTTAGGCACCAATAGTGGAGGAAAGAGACAACTAGGATTAAATAATAACCATCCGATCCAATTAATGGAAGGCTAGATTTTGTTCTTTTTTACTCTCCTAAGAGGGTGTTCTCACAGGAACTAATCCCTATATATATATATATATATATATATATATATATATATATATATATACATACATATATAAGGAATGGTTCTGGTGAGAAAGGAGCCTGAGGAGAGAAATAAGAATGAAATCTGGCCTTCAATAATCTCAATCGGATGGATCAAAATGAATAAACAATTTCATATTGATTTGGTCTAGGAAAAGGAAAGTAATCAATTCAACCCAAGCATTAATTGATGCCTACTATTCATCAATATTAATCAAATGTTATACACGGTTATTTTGAAATTTTTACTTTCCATATATATCATTCAAACCATTAAATGCAACAAACCCTAGAATTATGAGAAAGCTAAAGTAGATTCCATTAAAAACTTTTTAATCGTTAAAAACGCTCACATATTTAATTTATTAATAAGAAAAATTATTTCTTATATAATACTTCGTATGTAAATATTTTATAAAGACAAATATGACTTTTTAAACTGTACAAATGTTTGAGATGAGTGCAACGTAATTTCATAAGAAGTGCTATTTGAATTTAAAAGTTAAGCACGATTATATATTTTCATGATGAGCATACAAAGCGTGCAGTTATTGGTTTTTTTAATAATTTATTAAAAATGCATAACATATAATTGTACGAGATTCTCAACTAGTTGTGCACTTTTTATTACACTACCTTGCACTTTTCTTGTATATTTGTGCACTTTTGAACATTATTTATGCCATTCACATGTGCACCGTTTAAAATATAGTGTTGCACTTTAAAAATCAATGTGTGCACCTTGATATCTTTATAGCGGTTGTGAAAATTTTAAAGATGAAAATAGATACTGAAAATTTAATGGGTGTGCAATTTTATGTGTATGCACTCATACTTGAAACAATATGCATTACTATTGACGGGCACTTTGTCACGTAGTATAGGTGAAGTAGAGTTCGTATCCACAACTAGGGAAATGAATAATTCTCTTTTATAAAACTAGTGAATAAGGGGGGTTTTGGGATTGTTGGAATTTAATTTAATTAAATACGAATACGAACGACTTATATGAGATTTAATTCAAAGATAAAAAGGACTTGACATTGCTACTTTCCACTTGTCGATATATTTTAGTCGATCATTGTTATATCTACAACTTATCCCCTCTCGAATACTCAATCGAGAAGTATATTCAATTCATCGAGGGTAGTTACTAACAACGACCGTTCATTAATAACCCTTACTATTAGTCAAGTATAGAACATCGCCAGATACCGACTTGATAGTAGCATTTAATCTCTTAACTCCTTGATGAAATCAATTGAGATTGATAACCTCAACACAACGGTTTCGGTTTAACCAACAAAATTAATCCCTCTTAAGTTTATTAACCACGACCGTGCATTAATAAACCGAAGTTACTTCTAACTTCGGAGGTTAAATTTAGTTCGATTTTCTTTATAATCCAATACTCATTAATATAATAGTTCGATAATTTCTTAAAATTTCATAAGCAATATTGGTCTCATTTGAAAGATCATGAAAAATAAAAAATATTGATATAAATTTTATAAAAATCGGAGCAAAAATAAAAAAGTTATTATCATTTCTTAACAACAAAAGCAAAAAAAAGAAAAAAAGAAACCAGGCACCCCGTCGTTTTGAATGAAGCGTGCGTCGTTTTGCAACCGGACGCACCATCCTCATGGTGCGCCGGTTGCACGGTATAAATTGTGGACAAAAGGATGTGAAAATAAGCATGGGGTCAAACTTTAGTGGATGAAAAGATACTTTTGTGAGCTTTTTAGTAACTGTTAGCTTTTAGTGACTGAAAAGATCTTAAAAAGAAAAGGTGGTAGCTGTTTGGTAAAAAGTCAGCTGTTTGATTTAGTCATGTTTGGTATACAAGCTGTTAGGACAAATTAATACTAACAGTCACGGTCTTTTCTCAGATGCTACTCCCCGTAGCATCTCAAGAAAGATCTTTTATTTTTCGAGAAGCTCTTAAAATTTGTCATGCCAAACACACAACTAAAAGCTTTTAGAGACTTTTTAAACAATACAAGAGCTAGAAGGCAGTGACTTATGTGTGCCAAACATGCACTAAATCTAGAAGGAAAGAAATAATAGATGAAATTATTCTATTAGAGGGTACACATAACTTGTGTGCATTATTGTCTAGGATAAACTTTTAGCCTTGAAAAGGAAGAAAAAGGAAAGATGCATGTTAAATGAAGTCTACGTATTTTACAATGTCGAATCATTTAGGCAGACATGCATGATAATAAATGATGACAGTTGAATTTTTTTAACCAAATAATTTAAACATTAAACCATACTATTGGCTTGTTGTTTGTTATGAAATAAAACTCTTTTTTTTTTTGTTAATTTCATTGGAGCTTAAACACTCACGAGATGGAGATACATTTATATATGTGATAACATCAATTGTTCAAAAATCTAGAGATTTTCCATCCAAGAGTGATGTGCAACCAAATAAAACCAAGCCCATGTATCTTAGAGTGCAACCAGAGCCTGTCATGCAGTCTCTCTTCGCCGGCATCAAACATCTCATCAACCCTCTCCCCATCACGGTAGAAATGGAAAGTTTGCGTGTAGCGGACATGCTGGGTTGTCTCTGGACAATCATCAATATCAGCATATACAAACGATATTTAGGGAAGCTGTTACTCAACTCACAGAATGCTGGAAGTATCTGCCTGCAAACATGGCACCAAGATGCACCATAGTTAATAACTACAGGAGTTTTGGAAGTCCTGATTTGATCAAAGAGGTCCCTTAGCTTATCATCATTGGTTGCTGAAATAAGGTTACCAGTATTTTCCTTCCACTGGCGACGAGAAGCATGCAACTTTTCATTCTCTTCTTCTTTCCCGTTCTGCTCCATTTTGCCCTTCCACCAACTGTTTCTGTAGACGTTCACTTCTTTTTTTCTTTTCACAAGCTTGAAGAGTCACGAACTGACGGAGTCACCGCTCAGCCGCTCACGGAATCACGCAGCAGGTAGTCCCCCTTGTCTTCAACATTTCACCGCCTCTTCGTTTTTGGGAATTTGGGCTGCACCATACTATTGGCTATAAAGATGATTATACTCCAAACCGTATAATGGCGGAATATTGGTATAGATGTACTGTTATAGCTACCTGATACAAACATCTTTTGTAATACTTTCATGTTCGGACCAAACTGTTTCTGGCTCCAAATCTTTGAAATCCATCTCATGATCATGGTACAGGCTAGCCTCTAGTGCAGTAGAAGTGTTGTTTAAATAATGGTTCTCTTCATTTATGGGTTAGCTTGTACGCCGCCATAAGCTGATGGTTGCCTGGATTTCCTCCCGTGTTTTTCTCTTGGTTTCTGGCACAACATTTGCCACAAACAGCATTGTAAGCAAGCACGCCATGGCGTATGTTTCAATGAAATTTAAGTACTTCTTACACATTAAGCTCTTACGGCATGCTTAAAAAATAGTCGTTTTCACCTAAGTTACACTTATTTATGTTTCAATTGAAAATGACATTTATGCAGGTGTATGTTTCAATTGAAAAGAACAATTATGCAGGTGTATACACTTAGCTAGGTTTATTCACAAACACCCAACATGCTTCAAAAAAGAATTACTCTACACAAGCTTTTAAATCAATCCAGATCATCATCTACCAAAAGCATCATTTTTGGTAGAACATACGATAGTATTTAAGAACAACATGCATGTTATGATATCACTTGGGGCCTTGGGGGGATTGCATAGCCCATTGTGTAATCCAAATTGTATGGTACAACATGACCCCAGAATTCGAAACTTTCTTCTACAATTTGTGCCATTGTATTTAGTTGGAATATAGCCAATGGTTAACCTCTTAATTCGGTTGTAGGTTGAATTTTTGTATCATTTATCAAGCAAATGGAAGAAATCAACTAAGCACCTGAAATGAATATAATCACAAGTAGTATAGAGATTATTTTATAATCTCACCTTATATAAACTAAATATAGAATATAAAGTATTAAATAACTAAACATCTAAAATGATTGTTAAAAGGATTATCTAAGTTATGGATTAAAAGGAAATATAAATTTTTAAGTTGGAACTTTGAATTTTAAGGAACAAATACAGTCACTTTATATACAAAAGTGACTATAATAACCGGACAAAAACAGGGCATTTATAATAACCAATCTTTGAATCTAACATCTCACAATCATGTCTATTCCAAATGCCACTCCTAAGTAAGCTCAACCCATATATCCATCGGTGTTAGATTTTCGGATGTTAATGACCACATTTCCCCTCAACCAACTTGCTTAGCTTATTGCTCCAACCGTTCTCACTTCTCCCAATTAAAACTTTACATACTCTTTACATAGAATTGTGTTAACCAACCATAAAAAACACATAGGCTCAAAGCCAGACAAATTTATTTGAACACTTGACAGAGTATTTTGTGTGCTACATAATAGATCCTCCAAATAAAGCTTACTGTGACTTTTCATACAAAAACAAAAATGAGATCCGCATTTTTGAACCAAACTGATTGTATTATTTATGACAACACTTGGACTGTGTTTTTAAAGATGGAAAATGATGGATATAGTGATAAACGGGGTTACAGGACTCAGAGGGCGTTTGGAGCACCCAAAATGGGCTGATAAGCCTGAAAGTATAAAAAAAAATTGCCAAACACTAGCTGAATTTGCTGTTTGGGCTGATTTTTATTATCAGCTCAAAAAACAACCGTTTACTTACTTTTTCGGCTGATTCTTATTATTTTGCTGTTGGTGACCAAAAAGACCTGTTTTACCCTTCTGTTATACCTGAAAGAACGTTGGATACATATCTGAAGTCATCAAGTCAACACATCCATCTGCCGTTGCATGTAGTTTCGATGAGTTGTTTGGTGCTCTGGAGTATGGTGTTAAATACTACGTACTTTACTGTGCTAAATATCTCCAATAAATACGTATGTGTACTTTTTGTTTTGTTTTTATTTTAATTTCAATGCATGTGAGCTTTTTAATGCTCCATATATTTTATTGAAAGTGTATTTTTTAAATTAATTTACACATGTTACTAATGTCAGTCATTCAGAAAACATCGTGTTTTTTGGAAGATAAAACTTGTATAGAACAATATAAACTCAACATAGGAGTAAAAAATTTGATGTCATAAGTTAAATAAGCAAAATTAATTTACTAACAAAGATCATACCCATATATTTAACACAAACAAGCTAATACCCTTTATAGTAATTTTACACTCAATCAGTCATTTCAGCCAACATATTACCAAACACTTTCACTTTAACAGATTAAGTCTTTTCAGTCTATTCAGCCTATTCAGCCGTTGCAACCGTTACCAAACGGGCCCTAAAGCAGGGATTGGAAGCTGCTTATAGTACCAAGGCTGCGAGGAATTGCTGAAGCTTTGAAAAAATTTCACACCATCAGATTTATAATCGCCACAAGAGAACAGTCTGCTCCGGTATGTTCTCCACCATTCATAATTGTCGCCTGAGAAGAACATGAAAGGACGAAGTCGGAGATCAATTACAAGCTTAATAAAATTTGGAATGGAAGGGGATCTTAATTGGAACCATTACTGGCGAAATAAATGAATACGCATATGCTTAGTCCGAAGAGGAACAGCCATTCGCGCCAAACAGACGGAAAAATGGGAGCCGTAACTGCTGGATGCTGGAGGTGACTATTAGAGACGGAATAAAACGGAAAGACAAGGATATTAATAAAGAGTACAAAAGATAAAGACTAATGTGCAACTCTACTAAGCAACCTGATTACACCAACATTTTTTTCCTACCCAAATTGCCCTAACCTTGATTGATGATTATAAGATTGTATATAAGATATAAGATATGCATAACCAAATCAAAGTAGACTGATGATCGAGTAGCACCTGGAAAAATGCAAGCACCACCAAACAGCTAGAGGTGAAGACTAAACAAAGTTAATTGTTTGGGAGCCTATCGGGCGACATTTTAAACTACTAAAAGTGAATAGCTAGAGAGGATTTCAAGGACAAAAATTTTCTTCGTCAAATGGGAACTCTTGCAGAATATTTTGTAAATATTTTGCCTTGTGAATATTTTGTACAGTTACATGTTCCATTTTAATTTTTCCTTCCTTTTATGTAGCTAGTCGGTTGGCATCTGTTACGGAGAGCAAGGCTGATGTAATTGTATATACTACCCTTTAATAAATGCAACATATCAAAATTTACACTATTCACGTGTTCTGCTTTGACTATATTTTATTTATTATTGTATTAATATTTGTTTATGAAAATAATATTGTTAAATTTGTCCCATTGTAAATTTTCAAAATCTAATTTTTTTTAATTTTTTTACTAATACAATTATGCAAAATTATACTTCTTTGTCCGTTATGCGATTAGTTTTTTGTTTAATTTAAGAACAAAAGACTAACGCATGAAATTAGTTTTTAATTTCAAAGTTGTGTCTCCACAAGTGTGAAATGTTGACCGTTGCACTTATTTAAGGACGAAGGAAGTACATGACAATAGCCCATCTATCGAATACGAGAAAAGATTATCACGACCAAATAATCTCTTCAATTTTTAGGTTTAATACTTTATATGTTTAACATGCCTCCAGGTACCGATGATCGACTCTATGAACGAAGGGGAAGGGAAACCGATGCACTAGTCTTCGCTGCACGGGCAGATGAGAATACCCAAGTGGATTTACGTGGAGACTTCATACGTAAACCTGAAATTAATGATGATCAATGGCAGAGCCTACTCAACGTAGTGGATTCTTGCAAGGGATCTCCAGCAGATAATTTAATGGGTATGAGAAATCCAATTGAGTGACTCCTTGACTCAGGAACTTCCTATCATATGACAGGAAGTGCACTGATTTTGAAGAGGACCGAAAATTTGACCCCTGTGCCGGTGACTCTGCCAAATGGAGAAGTAACCCACGCTTCACATGTAGGAGATCTGCGACTGAGTTCGGCCCTAATACTTAAAAATGTTTTACTTGTGCCTGACTTGAAATGTAATTTGATATCAATTGCGCGATTAACCGAGGAACTGAAATGTGATGTATTTTTTACTAATGATATTTGTGTGATACATGACGTACCTTCGAGGATGCCAATTGGAGTGGGTCAACGACGTGGGGGAGTTTATTATTTTCGCAGTCTGGACAAATTTCAAGC
This sequence comes from Cuscuta epithymum, assembly GCA_945859915.1. Lineage (NCBI taxonomy): Eukaryota > Viridiplantae > Streptophyta > Magnoliopsida > Solanales > Convolvulaceae > Cuscuta > Cuscuta epithymum. The sequence continues at coordinate 443,734 of CAMAPF010000155.1, read as the reverse complement.
CCATTCAGTCAAGTCGTTAGATTCAAGACAATTGTGGCACTCTAGGTTAGGACATCCGTCTTTGTCCGTTATGCGATTAGTTAATCGTTTGAATAAATCTTTATTTGAGACAGTTCCGAATAACGAATGTGATGCGTGTTTGCGTGCTAAACAAACTCGTGACGTGTTTCCTATTCATAATGCTAGAGCTGGTCAACCTTTTGAATTGATTCATTGTGATGTGTGGTGTCCGTATAGATTTTCTGCTTCATGTGGTGGCCATTATTTTTCAACTGTGGTGGATGATTTTTCTAGAGCTGTCTGGGTGCATTTGTTACGAGAGAAAAGTGAGGTCCGAAATGTTCTGAAACAATTCTTCGCCATGACGCAACGTCAATTTGATAAAAGTGTGAAAGTTGTAAGATGTGACAATGGCTTGGAATTTCAAGGTTTACGAGCCTATCTTTTGGACAATGGTATTATTTTTCAAACCTCTTGTGTGTACACCCCACAACAAAATGGTAGAGTTGAGAGGAAACATAGGCACATTCTTGAAATGGCTAGGGCTTTACGATTTCATGCTAACTTGCCTATTAATTTTTGGGGTGAATGTATTTTGATGGCCGGGTATCTTATCAACCGCTTACCTTCCCCGCTGCTAGGAAACAAGACTCCTTATGAACTTTTATACAACAAGCCTCCTCTTTATGACCAACTTCAATTTTTGGTTGTCTATGTTATGCTCACTCTAAAAACACAACGGGTGATAAGTTTGCTCCACGAGGAATTAAGTGTGTGTTTTTAGGATATGCTTACTCACAGAAGGGTTGGAAAGTGTGTGATTTAGAAAATGGACAACATTTCGTATCACGGGATGTTCGTTTTTTTGAGGCATCTTTTCCATATAAACAACTCCCTGAGGCTTCTGGTCATGCTCCAAAATTATCCCATGATGAGAGTACTATCCTGGACCAGCTTGCGTGGTTACGCACTTCTCAAGCACATGAGGAGGAACATGATTACATCTTGCAAAGTACCACCAAGTGTCACACCAACAACCATGCACGTGAAGAGGCCTTACATGATCGGACTGAGCATGCGAACCCACCAACCGAGGATCAGGTCAGCCAATCTTCCATCCCATCAATACAACAAGACACTTCATCAAATTCTAGAATATCACTGCCGCATACCGCTACTCCGTCATCTTATACTCCGGCAGCAGAAGCTCATGTGGGAAGACGACGCCAGAGAAAACCCCCGGTTTGGCATCAAGACTACGACGTATGCTTGAATACTGTGAAAATAAACCCTCCTCCCGTTGTTTGCTCGTCTCCATCGGTTGAATCAGGTAATCCTTATCCCTTATCTTATTATGTAAATTATGATAAATTTTCAGTGCAACATCGTGCCTTTTTGGGAGCTATTTCAACATCCAAGGAACCAACCACTTTCCGCGAAGCCCTACATGACCCCCAATGGAGAGTAGCAATGCAACGAGAAATAGAGGCTCTTGAACGCACAGGTACATGGACACTCCAACCTTTACTTCCCGGTAAGAAAGCTATATTTTGTAAATGGGTGTTTAAAATCAAATATAAAAGTGACGGTGCTATTGAGCGCTATAAGGCTTGCCTAGTCGTATGTGGGAACAGGCAAGTGCAGGGCATTGACTACCACTACAAGAAATATTGCTTTTAGTGACGGCAGAACCCGTGAGCAAAGATCAAAATACAGTCATTAAATATTTTTAATGACGGGAATTTTCCCGTCACGACCCGTCACTATAGCTTCTGTAGTTAATGGTTTTTAATGAGAGGATGAGAATCCGATCCCATCATTAAAAGCATATAGTGAGAGAAAAATTACTCATTAAAAAGTTAACTTCATGGTGAAATACATTTTCTGATCCAGCCATTTTGATAATTTTTAATTCCAATTATTTTGTCAAACAAAAAATTTATTTGGAATCACTTTTACATTTGCTTCCAAGGTTATTGCAAAGATTATCATGATAAGATTTTAATGAAATATAAAAACTAAAAACAAACTAATACAGATGAGTATACAAACTTATACTACGTATTTTTAATCAGCCATAAGAAGGAACTATATTGAGTCTCTTACAAATACAAATTTATGGATGCAAAATGCTAGGATGTATAACTTTTTACAAACAATGAGTTACATAAATGAAACAACTCTTCATCTCCTTGCCATTGTTGAATATTCTGCTCTATATCTTCTATCTTCTACCGGAAGTTTGGGACAAAGTATAGAAAAAAAATAAAACAATCACACTAGCTACTTTGACCACCAATAGTTCTTCGGGTGTTCCTCTTTTCACACCTAGCTTTCTCTTTTCACACCTAGCTTTGAACCTATTATAATTTACAATTAAAATCACAAAGTATTATGCAATGAACTAATTAAAACATGAACAATAACTTTGCAAAATGAATAATACTCCCTCCGTCCCATTTTACCTGTCTTACTTTCCTTTTTGGGTTGTCCCAAAATAAGTGTCCACTTTCCCTCTTTGGAAAGAAATTGAATTGTCTAAACCACTTAAAGCATAATACTAAAGCTTTTTTTTTTTTTTAAAATGTGTGAAACATTGTATTTTAATGTACACCTGTGAGGCTAACACCAAGTGAGTCTCCTTATAATTACACCATATTGAACTACTAATCCCATTTGCATGTTGGTTACCTTATTCTTGGCCTTGCTCTAGGACTGTCAGATTACCTGCCAGCCACCTAAGTGGCCTTTGGAACGACGTGGTGTGGCAGCCCGGTGGCCAGAGAGCCTGTAACAATATGTAAATAAACTCAATTAATTATAGTTTCTTTTTAAACAAAATGTTTTCAAACCCTCTCAAAATACAGAGTTACTTTAACTCAAATAAAAGCACACCATTCAGAATGCTTCACCAAAAAGATCTTGATTGCATAAACATTGATTTGTTTGATCTCAGACTTGACCAGGCATACCAATCTGAAGCTGTTTACAACTGCATGAATGTGGCCCCCTGTCCAAAAGTATATCATATATTGAGATGAAGTTTTGAAATAATTTAATCAACAATTTTAAAAAAGAAATCTAAATGATTTAGTATTATACCTCTTGATCCTGCAAAACCAACTCAAGGTTCGGCACTCCCTTAACATGTGCGGCACTTTGATGAGTGCCCTTGATACCAACCGTGAGTTCCAAGTGAGGTAAAAGTTTAAAGGGGTGGGGTGGGGGGTGGGGGTGAATAGACTTTTAAATCTTTTCGTTTTCTTCCCCTTATTCTCTAATTGGATATGTTCCAACATCTTTTGAGAGATATTGAAACATGCAACGGAAGTCTTGACCTCAAGAGGATGACACTATATAGAGACAAAGGTTATGACACTTTTAGTTGTGAGAGAGATGGGTTAAACATTATACAAATGTGTTTGCTAGAAACAAAACACTTTTGGAAGCAGGCTGCCGAAACCTGAAGGAGAAGGCTGCCAGAAGTCTTTGGGAGATGACTGCCAAACCTTAGGAGCAGGCTGCCGAAATATGTTTCTGTTTGTTTAGTTAAAGTATAGCACAAAACGTTACTCTAACAACTTGACTGACTTTAGAACTAGTCTAACACAAGTGTATGAAGGATTTAGACCAATAGAGATAGATCACTTTGAAGAATAGATAACAAGGAGATGACTCACAGTGAATTGAGAAAGTTCACTGGACAGTTTAAATGAGCAAGTTGTTTTTCTTATGGAGTTGTGAAGGTGAGTGAGATCTGAAATAAGTGTTAGGTGCAGAATGTAAAGGTGACACACGATGTATCCTGGCAGGGCCGGTCTTGTCCTATTTTGAGCCTATGGGCGATATATATTATTTTGGTCTTATTTCCAAGACAGACCGTAAATTATACTCACATAAGTTAAAAATTACGGAGTATAATAAAACTATGGGAAATTACTCTAGATATTACTAAAGACATTTGTATATTCCAAACTAATATAATATGAGTAATTTCCTTAAAAATTACGGAGTACGCATAAATTCTCGTTTCCTTTTGTTACTTTGGATTGGCATCCCCCATTTCAATCTTTTCACCTTTAGGCGGTTGATTGCTCATGCTATTTTAACATGTTTTCCCCATTTTTCGGCTTGTTTTTGAGTATTGGGCATGGATATCGCGCAACGCGCGTTACCGCACTAGTATAACAGATATGCAGGACAATTAATTTATTGGAGACAGGGACGGATCCAGGAAATTGACTCAAGGGGGGCGAAATTTTTCGTTAGTGTAGATGGCGAAAAATTTTTCGTTAATGTAGCGGAGCGAATTTTTTTTCCATAGTGTAGTGGGGCGATTTTTTTCGGTGTTGTAGGGCTATGCGGCTATTTTAATTCAAAAAATGACATTAATACATACACATTCCCAACGATATTTAAATCTATTACATTCTAAGTTTAGACAATGACAAAGACATCAACCAATACATTTTAAATAACTTCTACATTGTTTAACCTCATGAATCGGTTATTGAATTGTAATTTTTGTCTACCAAGGAGGGTGTTCGTGAGTCATGACTCATGAGAAGTTTTTTTAATATTACAATAGTAATATTTATGGGATTATTATTTTTAGATAATATGCACCACATATTATATATATGGTACATATTATATTTTAATATTTGTATTAATGCTATAATAATTTAAAGTTTATTATCTATGCAATAAATTATTTTTTAGAAAGCAAGAAGTAAACAAATTATGTACTTTAATTTCAATAAACATTTATATTTTGGATCATTTCACGTGATCTAAATACTGTGTAATTAGTGTGTCTGGTATTTAATATCATTTGATATATATTTTACAAAATCCAGTACTTGTTATCTAATAAAGATAATTAAACATTACAAAACTAGGACTTTTTATATAATAAGTATCCCAAATCTTAAACAACGAGTTATTCTATTGTTTATTTGTTTAAGTTATGTAAATTATTTTAGATGTTACTTCTTTCAAATCTCCAATTAAGTATTACATAATGTAAGACTATATATTAATTTTGAAAATTAAAAGCTAAGGGGGGCGAATCTAATTAAATTATGAAAGTTCTATGAAAATATTACATATATGGTAGAAAATTTTGAAAATCCAAGGGGGGCGGTCGCCTCCCCCTAAATCCATCCCTGATTGGAGAGCTGTGAGATACAGAAAATGGAAAGGTTCACAGTGGGCCCGGGGAGTCGCATAATAGAACATGGTTTTTTTTGCAAGGAATATAACATGGATATTTCTTCGTACAAATAACAAAACTTTAAACAGTAAGAGAATTTAAACGAAATGAGTAAAGGTAAACAGGATTGACCTGAATACAATTAAAAAACAAAAAAAGAAAGAAAGATGGACTCGATCAGCTTAATTGGATTTTCTAATTCAATTCTTCCACAAATTTGTTTCCCATCTTTTACTAGTGAAGGAATCCCGGCGGCGGCCACATACGGACGTGAAGCTACAGGCCGGGAACACATGAAACCGCAGCATTCCTACTGCACAAATAACAGCTAGAGTACATATACATCCAACAGCAATTTCCAACTCAACTTTCATTTTGTCTTTCTTTTTCTTTGATGGCTTCAGAAGGCGGCGAGGGCGGCACGGCTGATTCATAAGTAAAGCATTCCCCGCAAAGGACGAATGAGGAAACCTCGACAGTGACGCCGGAATGGAGCCCTCAAAGCCGTACGTTGTCGCCCACCGCAGATGCAAACTCTAGAAGAGCTTCTCTGTCGGCCTTCAAGTCCGCCACCACTCCTTTGAGGAGGATGAAGATATGGATCACAAGGAAATACCAAATACTCCGTAGCTGTTATGGATATACTCGTCATCATGCCTGTTTAAAATCCGTCCTGTAAGAAATAAAAAAGATTCATTTGGATCAATATGGCGTCCATGCATGTTTCTTCCATAAATATGACTAATAGAGTGTTTGCTTTTGCTTCTACTTTAAAAAAATGATTTTTTAAAGTGATTTTGGAGAAAGTATTAATAGTAAAAGTTGGTAGTGTTTGAGAATAAAATGATTCTGAAAAAGTAAAAGTTAGTAGTGTTTAATAAAATAAGTGTTTTTTGTGTAATAGAAAAAGTGAAAAGCAGTTTAAAGCATTCTTCCACCTGCTTCCAGCTTTTAAGTGATTAATTTAAGCAGAAGCTGTCATTTGAAAACACTCTTTTCAACCTTTTTAAAGCCAAAAACTGAAAAACGCTTTTTTAAGTAAGTGCAAACACTCCTTAACTAACGAGTTAAGTTAGGACAATCATTCATGATTTGGTGAAAATATAGAATACACAAATTGCCCTAAATAGCAGTACTAGCAATTCCGTGTTACCAAGTTCGAAATTTAAACTTGGCGTTGTGCCATAGCACTGCCCACACTTGCTGTGGGCCGGCCCTGACTAAGAACAACATGAGAAGTAGAAAAGTACTACTTCTGTCCCATTTTATGTGTCTTAGTTTGACTCGGCACGGTTATTAATGAAATAGTTGAAAAAGTAAAAGTTGTGGTTGAGATTTGAGTTTAATAAAGTGAAATGATGTAGACCACAAATTTCTTTCCAAAAAAGGAAAAGAGACACTTATTTTGGGACAACCCAAAAAGGAAAGTAGGACATGTAAAATGGGGCGGAGGGAGTATGACATTTTCGAATTATTAGTCCAATTTCCATCAATTCAGAACTAGATAGAAACATAAAAACTGAGCTACACACAAATTTAGTATTCATCAATCTATATAAGCATAACCAAAGTAGAGTGATGATCGAATAGCACCTCAAAAAATGCAAGCACCACCAAACAGCTAGAGGTGACCGAAGACTACACAAAGTTAATAGTTTGGGAGCCTATCGGTCGAGATTTTAAACTACAAAAAGTGAATGCCTAGAGAGGATTTCAAGGACAAGTTTTCTTCGTCAAAAGTGAACTCTTATAGAAAACCGATGTAATAATTATTACCCCAAAAATATGAACTCATATTTGACGATAAGAGAATTAAAAAATGTAAGTAACTAATTGCCCTCCAACATTTGATACGGCCTATATAATCTACCGTTACACGTATTTGAAGTGACCAAAATGCATTATTAAAAATGGAAATATAGGAAGTTTCACAAGAGTTAAAATGGGAGAAGGTGACCAAAATGCCCTTCATGAAACCCAACAATTAGAAAAAGTCTACTTGCTATACAAATGCCATCATGCTCGAGTTATTTCCCGGGATGGATACTTTCTAATCTTATTTCTCAAAGTAGGGTACTTTTAAACTTATTTCCCAAATAGGATCATTTTTGCTTCGTCATCGTTCCATGTCACCACCGAAACTAAATTCTATTTCCATGTCATTTTATCTGCCACCTCCCTATTCCAAGTCAGCACACATATACATATACACCATGTATCATTCAAAAAACAAAAAACTGAGGCTTGTGAGAATCGAACGTATGCCCAAGGACGGTAAATTCTGAGCCTTGAAAAAGTAATTTTTACATAGTGCGTAGTACTACGTATATATAATTAAAAAGCGATCTTTCAAAAAAAAGAAGTGAAAAACAGTTTGAAAGACGTCTAACTTTCAGCTTTCAGCTACTTAATGTAACTGATTAAGTACAACCCGTCGGTCGTCGGATAGTATAAAAACTCTTACATAATATGGAGTATAATATAACAACAGCAAATGTATTAATTTGTCAATACGTCACTTCCTTTCCCTCTTTTGAAACCCGGACATGCATTTGGGGGCATATATGGTACTAAAGATAAATAAAACAAAATTTACTGAAATCATATACAGACATACACACACACGTGTGTGTGATAATATTAGTTTTTTTGCGACATATCCTAATATTAGTTAAATAAATGTGCTATATAATGCATTCTTGTCTCTAATTTAGAACACATAACCTACTTCAAATGTAAATAAATACGTAGTATAAAAAACTGATTTTTTAATGCATCCACTAAATTAGAGAACAAATCATTTGAATATTCAAAATTAAGTTCAAACCTAATTTTCTAAATGTATGGATCAATCAATATGGTCTCAAATCAACCGTGGAACAATTTATATTTATCCCCAATTAAAACAAGACAAGGTTTTTTCATTGTGCAAAAGAAATTCAAAATGGACGAAATAGTGCCAATATTTAATATTTTAGCAGCGGTTATTTTCTAGTCTTGTATTTATGGTTACACATATGAAGGCAAATCTCAGCCTTTAGAATCATGCTTTCTCCTTCCCAATTACTTTCTTCTTCACTTAAGCATTCTTGTTAGTTTGCCGTAGTTAGCCCAAGGATCTATCATTTGAGATGTTTTTACTTGGACTGTTTACAGTCTCAGACAAGACAAGACCAGATTTAAACATACCAGACCGGATCAGACTTGACTTCCGTGGTTATAAAATACACAGAGACGAGACGTTTACCAGACCAGACCAGAATAGACTTAAACAGACCAGATTTAAACAGACCAAACTAACAAATTACAGTCTAAGTAAAAACATCATTGGTATCACATCATGATGGATAACTGCGGGAAAACAAACGCAGAACTCCGTACTCATAAGCATTATTGTCACTCAAATCCCGTACTGATTCGCGAATCACTTTTCTAGGGAACAACCTAACTTTCAGGTGGACAATTCTTTTGCTGATGAGCATCTATGGAATGGCCCGCGCCTTCATGATCTCAAGGAACAATTTCCGAAGTTTGGTAAAGAAGACCTAGCCCGGTGCTTATACCAAGCGACACAATACTTCGATTATTACAATGTCACTCCAGATATGAAGTTAAGGCTCAGGCCTTTGAATTTGGAGAGGCTGACCCTTCAATGGTACCGGCAGTTGCTAAAGCACCCTTCAAAGATTTCACTTCATGTGTTGATGGGATGGACGACATAGTAAACGTTCGGGCTTAAGGCATCTGTTGAGGGATGAGATATTATTGAACTGGTTGATACTGGGTCTACCCATAATTTTATCCGAAATAAATTGGTAGAATCCTTGCAATTGCTTTTCTCACCTATGCCCGCATTCAATGTTAAATCGCCAACGGTGAGCCCCTGCAGTGTAGCAGGCGGGTGGAATCTGAGGCACTACAAAACTATGACCCGCAGTTTAAAATCACATGTTACACATTACCGCTCATTAGAATCGATGCAGTGTTGGGAATGCAATGGCTGGAACAATTGGGGCTGGTGCTGAATGACCGGAAACAAAAAAAACATGTTTTGAAGCGATAGTAGACAACTGACTGTGATGACTATCGGCGAGATACACGAAGATGGTGCATATTTTCTATTGTCTATTGCAGCCAATTCTGACACAAGGGAGATTGAGATGGAGTTAGGGGCCTTGACAGAAGAATATAGAGATATCTTTGCAGAATCAAATGGTTTGACCCCTGTCCAAGAGATTGAACATCAAATTGTCTTTCTTATGAAGGATTTAGAGCAATGGAGATATATCACTTTGAAGAATAGATAACAAGGAGATGACTCACAGTGAACTGGGAAAGTTCACTGGACAGTTTAAATGAGCCAGCTGTTTTTCTTATGCAGTTGTGAAGGTGGGTGAGATCTGAAATAAGTGTTAGGTGCAGAATGTAAAGGTGACACACGATGTATCCTGGCAGGGCCGGTCCTGTCCTATTTTGAGCCTATGGGCAATATACTATTTTGGTCTTATTTCCAAGACAGACCGTAAATTATACTCACATAAGTTAAAAATTACGGAGTATAATAAAACTATGAGAAATTACTCTAGATATGACTAAAGACATTTGTATATTCCAAACTAATATAATATGAGTAATTTCCTTAAAAATTACGGAGTATGCTTAAATTCTCGTTTCCTTTTGTTACTTTGGATTGGCATCCCCCATTTCAATCTTTTCACCTTTAGGCGGTTGATTGCTCATGCTATTTTAACATGTTTTCCCCATTTTCGGCTTGTTTTTTAGTATTGGGCATGGATATCGCGCAACGCGCGTTATCGCGCTAGTATAACAGATATGCAGGACAATTAATTTATTGGAGAGCTGTGAGATACAGAAAATGGAAAGGTTCACAGTGGGCCCAGTGATGAAAACGGTTAGCAACACAAGAGGGGGGGTGAATTGTGTGTGTGTGGAACCGTGGCAGTTTTTCGCCGAGTTCTAGTGTGGGATAAAGGGAATTGCGAAATAGTAAAGTGCACAAGAATTTAACGAGGAAAAATCCCTTGGCTCAAAGGGATTAAAAAACCTCGACCTCCCTCGGAGGAATTTTAAACAACTTCACTAAATAAGCCTTTGAAAGAGTTACAAGAGTGATTCTCCTAATCTACCCTTGAGCCTCCCCAACTCTATCCTCTCTAGGAAGAGTTATGCATCTCTACCTTGCGGGTAGAGAGCCTCTCAGCTTTATCACAAAGCTCTCACACACACTTAACCCGAGGCAGCTACTCTAGCCAATTAAGCCTCAATATTCCAAGTACAATATGAAAGGGAAAAGAAAAACTCTATCTAGAACTCCGAGCGGGCAGTTTCAGGCGCCAAGGACTTGATCCTTTTCTTGAATGATTCTTCTAAGTATTTTTCTCGGTTCAGCACTGCCTTTCTCTTCAGTCCACTTGATTTATATATGCAGCATCTTGATAGGTCCGTTGGAGCTTTCTATAAATCCCTTATAGATTATTTGAAAATACATTTTGATACTTAGCATAATTTGAAAATACTTTCCATCTTGATACTTAGCATAATTTGATCGAATACTTAGCATAATTGAATTTATTCGAATTGAGTAACTTTACAAAAGTAGCTTTTCCTTTAATAGCACATCACTCAAATCATGTAATGATTTTATTTAAAAAATCGATTTTCCTATTTAAAAGGTATGTATCAATTAAGCAATCTTTCCATAAGGAAAATCAAATACCCTTTTTCTTTTTCGTCACATGCAAGCTATCATGCCAACCAAAATCTTTTACGTAGTTTCAAAGAACAGTTTCAAGGAACAATGGAATGCTATGAACATAGAGTGCCCAACCTGCATGGTTAGATTAGCAATTAATGCACGTAAACTATAGACTAGTTCTGTCCCCCGTTCCACCAGCATGGTTAGTCATCAACAAAACAACATATTCAACACCCAGGGAGTCGCATAATAGAACATGTTTTTTTTTTGCAAGGAATAGAACATGGATATTTCTTCGTACAAATAACAAAACTTTAAACAGTAAGAGAAATTAAACGAAATGAGTAAAGGTAAACAGGATTGACCTGAATACAATAAAAAAAAAAAAGAAGAAAGATGGACTCGATCAGCTTAATTGGATTTTCTAATTCAATTCTCCCACAAATTTGTTGCCCATCTTTTACTAGTGAAGGAATCCCGGCGGCGGCCACCTACGGACGTGAAGCTACAGGCCGGGAACACATGAAACCGCAGCATTCCTAGTCGCCCCAGCAGATATCTTTACCATCTTTATGTCGAAGGTAACTCCGAATTAGTAGTAGTATTGCACAAATAACGACAGCTAGAGCACATATACTTCCAACAGCAATTTCCAACTCAACTTTCTTTTTGTCTTTCTTTTTCTTTGACTTCAGAAGGCGGCGAGGGCGGCACGGCTGATTCATTAGTAAAGCATTCCCCGCAAAGGACGAATGAGGAAACCTCGACAGTGACGCCGGAATGGAGCCCTCAAAGCTGTTGTCGCCCACCGCAGATGCAAACTCTAGAAGAGCTTCTCTGTCGGCCTTCAAGTCCGCCACCACTCCTTGGCTGAGGATGAAGATATGGATCACAAGGAAATAACAAATAGCCGGTTTGGATATACTCGGCATCATGTTTGTTTAAAATCCCTTCTGTACGAAAAAGAAAAGTTAATTTTGCATATATAGGACTAAAAGCTTGTCCGTTTACAAAAATAATTTTATTATTTTTTTTATTATTTTTATACAATTTTTATTATTTTTTACCAATTTATTATGAATTAAAACATTTAATTATGCCTTTTGACTACCTTTTACTCATAAAGGAGAAGTAAGAATGAAATGAAAAAATATGTATGTTTCCAAATAGAAGTAATATGGTTCTATTTTGAAATAAAAAAAAGACCAATTTTTATTTTTGTCTAAGAAAAAAGAATCATTTGGATCAATATGGCGTCCACGCATGTTTCTTCCATAAATATGACTAAAAATGAGTTAAGTTCTTAAGTAGGACAATTATTACTATGTACTTTATTCCCAAAATAAGGCTCACTCCTTCCTATTTTGCATTGGGAAGTTTTAATTAATTTATTCTTTTATTTTAATATCTAAGATCCAATAAGTCCTACAAGTAATAAAACATCCAGATTATTTAATCTTATTTTACATTTTGTTTATATTTTGATCATATTTTAAGTAATTTCTAAATAGTATAGCCTATCCTGTCACTACGTCAAAACACATAAATCAAAAGAAGCTAAGAACATTTATAAATCAAAAGAAGCTAAGGATGTTTTCTTTTGGACTGTTTTCAGTCTCAGACCAGACCAGACCAGATCAGACCAGACCAGACTTAAACAGACCAGACCAGACCAGACTTAAACAGACCAGACCAGACCAAACCAAACTTGGATAGTTATAAAATACACAGAGACCGGACGTTTACCAGACCAGACCAGACCAGACTTAAACAGACCAGACCAGCAAATTTCAGTCCAAAAGAAAACATCCTAAGTAGCTTAGAGTGAATATAAAATATTTGATGTGACATTTTCAAAATAGTTCAGATTCAGCATCAGAACTATTACACATTAAAAAGAATCCACAAACGATTTATATAAGTGCACAATTAAGCAAATTAAAGTAGTCAACCAAGCATTCCAGCCCAGCTGGTTGCGAGATTACCGTGCCTAGTGGGAGTTCTCGAGTTCGAATCTCGCTAGGCACATAAGGGTTTGAAACCCAATGGGCTGAGCTTCAGCTCTGATTACTCCAGGCTTCCAAACAGCCCCTCCTCCAGACCCTTGGACTAAAAAATAATTAAAAAAAAAATTTTAAAAAAAAACAAAAAAAGCAAATTAAAGCAGTCCTATATAAGGAGAGCACCTTGAAAAATGCAAGCAGCACTGACCAACCAGGAGTTGTTTCTCGGGGAGGGGTGTTTTTCAAACTTATTTCCCAAACTAGGGTCTTTTTTGCCATGTCATCTCATTACCATCGCAGGTCGCCACATCAGTTTATCCACGTCATCCAAGCAATTCCATGTCATCCAACTTTAAGAATTGAAGTATGTTTCTAAAAGAATAAAAAAAGGTTGGCACCAAGATTCAAACCTGGGTGTGGCACAAGGAGGAAGAGCTATTGAACCACTACACTCATCAGTTCTCTTATGCATTTAAACGTTTTGCCATATACTTAAAACATATATACTTCTTTCCCAAACAATTAAAAATATATAATAAAAACTTAACTTCAATTAAAAAAATAAAAACCTAATTAAAATTTATAATAAAAAACATATTTCGCAATATTTAATTAGAAAATATTAAATTAAACTTATAATAAAAAACATAATTTGCAATATGTAAACATTTTTGAAATAACTCAAAACGAAATAAAATAAAATAAAATAAATTATAAGTAAATTCATGCTAGTCCACCTCATTTTTTTTAAAATAATATTAATAATGTAAAATACCATATAAATTTTAAACTTATAATTAAAAACTTAAGTTAAGTAATTCAATTAAAAAATAAAAACTTAATTAAAATTTATAAAAAAACATATTTTGTAATAGTTAATTAGAAAATAAAAACTTAATTTACACTTAATAATAAAAACACATAATTTGCAATATGTAATCAATATTTTTTTAAATAACTCAAAACGAAATTCAATAAAATATAAGTGAATTCAATCTAGTCTACCTTTTATGAATAATATCCAATTTTAAATTGCGGTGGGCTAAAACCTTCCATGACATTTAGTATTTTATTTAGCTCTTTATTTTTAATTATCTCAAACATAGTATCTTATGGTATTTTTTTTATTATTTCAAAATGAAGTTATGCGCAGTATATCTCTAACGAAAAGAGTAATGCACTGATAAATGAATATACATTTGGATTTAAAATATTTGAATTTCAAATTTCACTAAAATTTAGCTCAAATTTGAGCATTGTATTTGAATTCAAATCAATAATAATTTATGAGAAAAATTCGAACCGAAGTCCATTTGAAAAGAATTTTTTTTTGATTATAATTTCAAATCAAGTTTTAATATTCTAACTAAATATTGCGAAATATGTTTTTTATTATAAATTTTAGTTAGGTTTTTATTTTTTAATTGAATAACTCAAGTTAAGTTTTTATCTCTGTTCTAAAAATCGTTCTAGGCATCCGACTAGTCCCCGCCTAGGCGCTAGGCGGTGGTCGGGCGCCCCGATTTTCGCCTAGGCGCTCTGACTAATTGGTTTGCCGTCTAGGTGAATTAGTCGGCCGCCTATGGCGCCTAGTTGCCCGCCCAGAGCGCATAATCGGCCACCTAGGTCGTCTAGTTTCACCGTACATTACTTTACTTTATAATTTTAATTTTCTAAGCGATATAAGTACTTTAACTTTAGTCCCAGAGATAAAGAAATGAAGTTGCATATATTAAGATAAATACTATATATTGTTGTATATATATGTACCTAAAATTTATTATTATTTATATTTAAAACATAATAATGTCAAGTGATTAGTTATCATATACTATGTATGATTAGATGTGATAATTCCACACAAGTATACAATATTACTTATCATATTTATGCAAAAATATAGATAAAATGCAATTTCTATATCTACGACTAGTCCCCGACTAGGCGCCCGCCTAGCCGCCTAGGCGCTAGGCGTTGGGCTGGCGCCCGACTAGTGTCTAGCGCCTTTTAGAACATTGGTTTTTATTAATTTTTTTTAATTGTTTGGGAAAGAAGTACATATGGTTTAAGTATATGGCAAAACATCAAATGTCTAAGAGAACTGATTAGTGTAGTGGTTGAGTAGCTCTTCCTCTTTGTGCCACGCCGAGTTTCGAATCTTGTTGCCAACCTTTTGTTATTCTTTTAGAAACACAATTCAATTCTTAAAGTTGGATGACATGGAATTGCTTGGATGACGTGAATAAACTGATGTGGCGACCTGCGATGGTAATGAGATGACATGGCGAAAAATACCCTACTTTGGGAAATAAGTTTAGAAGTACCCTAGTTTGGGAAATACTTCGTAAGTTTGAAAAACACCCCTCCCCGGAAAATAACTCGACCAACCAGAGATAATGAAAGACCGAACTCATTTAATTAAGAAACAAAAGCATGTCGAGCGTGGAGAGCATCAAAGTCCCCTATGATTTGGAAATTCGGCGCATTAGCCCCCTGTGATTTAAAAAATGCGTCAAACCCCCCTGTGTTTTAATTAATCATGCGCAAAACCCAATTTTTGTTGTTTGTCAACAAATTCTCACCCAACTTGCTGTCAATGTATTTCATAAAGCAATCAATGCTGACTGACGTCCCTGTGCCATTTTGTTTAGTACAATAAGTTTTTTGGGATATAATAATAGTATTATTACAGCAATTTTTTTTGGGCCTTCATTTTTTTTCTGGGCCTGTGCCATAGCACAGTCCACACTTGGAGTGGGCCGATCCTGACTAAGAGTATCTCCAATGCTACGATGTGCACGGTGCACATGTGACATGAGATATAACCACATGAATATAATTAAATAAATTATCACTTTTCTTACTTGAATGAATTTATACAATTTTGGTAAGTTTTTTCTTAACAATGTCAACCGCAATGTTTACATCTATACGGTCTCCTTGACATTGCAGAGAATAACTTACCAAAATTATATTAAATCATTTCAATAAGGAGAGAAATAATTTATTTACTAATATTTGTGTGACTATCTCACATGCCACATGTGCACCGTGCACATTGTAGCATTGGAGATGCTCTAAGAACAACATGAGAAGTAGAAACGTATGACATTTTCGAATTATTAGTCCAAATTCCATCAATTCAGAACTAGATAGAAACATAAAAACTGAGGTACACACAAATTTAGTATTCAATCTATATAAGCATAACCAAAGTAGAGTGATGATCGAATAGCACCTGAAAAAATGCAAGCACCACCAAACAGCTAGAGGTGATCGAAGACTAAACAAATTTAACAGTTTGGGAGCCATCGGTCGAGATTTTAAACTACAAAAAGTGAATGCCAAGAGAGGATTTCAAGGACAAAAGTTCTCTTCGTCAAAAGTGAACTCTCGCAGAAAACCAATGTAATAATTACCCCAAAAATATGAACTCATCCATGAGTCCATGACTCATCCATGACTCATCGATAGTATATGATACGAGTATATGAGAAGAAAGCAAAAAAACGTAACTAATTACCTTCCAAGTTCCAACATTTGACATTTGTTTAGGCATGACCCATATAATATAAGCGTATTTAATTACATATTACTTCCTCCGTCCCAAATTGAATTGCAAATTAAAAATGACTTTTTCGATTCTAACATAATCATTTTATTCACTTAATTATGATACCAATTTTTAATTAAATTTTAATTTGGTTTTTTTAACTTTATAGAGAAGTTAATTCTGTTTATGAATATGTAAATTAAATTTTAATTGTTAAAATTTAATTAATTATCAATATGAACATTTAACTTTAAAATTGGTGGACAAAAATGTTTTTTTTTGAACGTCAAACCAGAAGCTAAATTAATCCAACATGTCGTTAGCCAAATGGCTATGAATACAAGAGGGTATAGATGTGTAAACAACTCTATGACCTGGTAAATCTACATGAGCTCGAGCTAACGTATGAGCCACATGATTTGAAGATCGTTTACAATGAGAAATACTAAAATTTCTTTTAACTTCAAACAACTCTCTAATATCATCCAAGATCAGGTGAAGATAGGAGCAACCCGATTTGCGTTTCACCCCATCCACCACAGTAAGAGCATCTGTTTCAACTTCTACATTTTGCCAACCTTCTTCAACCATTTTCCGCACCGCATCACGAAGACCCCGCGCCTCGATCTCTTCAGCCGTCCAATCTGCCTCATGTGAAGTTCCTCCGGCTTTTATAAATTCTCCGTTTGAGTCACGGGCTATCCATCCCCAAGCTCTAATCCGTCCTCCTTGGTTAACCGCTCCGTCAACATTGATCTTCACATAACCATCCTTCGGCCGACTCCATTTGACCTCAACTGGCGGCTTCGGTGCCCTTACTGCCTGTGAAGACTCACTGCCGTGGCTATTTGTCCAGGCTGTTAGCATCGCTGCGGCCATGTTCAGCACCTCACTTGCCTCCATTCTTTTTTCTTTCCAAACTCCGGTGTTTCGCCGCTTCCAAATACTCCATAAAATGGAGAGAAATCTGCACCTGTGTTGGTCCCGTTTAATATGGTAACCAGTCTAGAGGGGGGGGTGAATAGACTGGTTGGTTTTTCAAATTTTCTCTAAGTCCGAAGTGACTTATCGGAGAAGGTCTGATTCTGATGACAGAGAAAGGCTGGTTCTGATATCAGAACTGGCCTTGGCAGCGGATTCTGATCTGTCCGGGTAGCCTCAGAAATACTAAGGCAAATGCCTTTCTGATAACTCTGAAAACAAGATCTGCTGAACACAGATTCCAAGTCTTAGAGTTAATCAGTTAATATCCTAAGTGCAGAAATGAAAATTGCAGTAAAGTAAATGACACCGGATATTTTATAGTGGTTCAAGGAACAACGCGTTCCTCTAGTCCACTGTTCCACTAGCTTTGAAGTAGATCAGTTACAAAGCTTAGTCCCTAGCACTTAAGAAGTTCTCCACCCCTTCTTCAAGTCTAGTTGTCACCCGGGATGCAATCCTGCTTCCTGATGACTGGTCCTTTCACTCAGCTTCCCGGAAGTATCACCACTTCACTACTGCAGTTACTTGGACGCCCTTCTTTTCAGAAGATCCTTTGAAAAACAGAGTTTTTCCTCCAACTTGCTTCGTCACAAATGATGTTTGATGAAGATCTTGAAGAGTTGAAGAACAGGATGAACTTTGCTCTTGTTGGGGATGTGAGATTGAATCTTCCCAACGTAAGCTTTTTCTTGTTTTTGTGTAGTGGAGTTTGAATCTCAAGAGAGCTTGAAAATTTGATGAGCAAAAGTTTCAGCAAAATTTTGTGTCCCTGTTCTTCGGTGAGTAGCTTATATACTGGGGTTGTCTGCCCGTTGGAGGAGGAGACAACTGCATTAAATGTGCGTACAGTTGACTTGACCGCCGTTTTGGAAGGTTTCTATTTTTATAATATATCTTCCCGGATTCTTTGGTCAATCATTTGCAATCAATCCTTTAGCGTATCAGGCTCATTTAATGTGCATTAAATGCTTTCCTTTCATGCACAGTCTTCTAGCCGTTGGATGTTTTACCCGTTGGATTCATAGCTGTTGGATGTTGCTTGTTAGTCGGGCTCTGATCAGGCTCTTCTGATGTGTTGGATTCTGATGGCTTTCTGATCTCGGATAGAGCTCTAACTCTGACTCTGATATGTCCGCTGATGAGTACCTTTGATCTGTAGTCCTCATCGGTTATCAGATGTCCAAGTTTATCAGCAACTCTCATGATGCAACTCTGATGGACTTCTGCTAAGAGAACTCTGATGGAGCAGTTCTCATAGAGCAAGTCTGGTCGAGCAGTTCTGATGCACTTCTGATCTGATCCAAAATAGAGCAACTCTGATCGTCGACTATACTAATACTTACAATTGAAAAGTCTAATACATAAAATCTAATATGGGGGTAATCTAACTTTCTAGTCCTATAGCATCATCAAAATCTAATTACATTTATTCCTTACAATTTCCCCCTTTTTGATGATGCCAAAACCCTTAAACTATCTCCAGAGAAGTGCTTTCCACCATGAAGGAAAATAAATTAAAAAAAACTTTCATTTAGAGTCTTGGTGTGCACTTGGCATAGGAAAATAGTAAGAGTAAGATACAGTCAATCACGCAATAATCAAATAAGGATAGAAAGCAGTAGATAACACAAAATATGATATAGCCATGCAAATTAGAGGCAGAGAGGTTATCTTTATTAATCAGAGTTTTTCACACAAGAAATGCAAAGGAGATAAAGTTTAGAAATCTTCCTCTGCAACCTCTGCAAGAACAGCCTCTTCTTTTGCCTTGGTTTCTTGAAGTTCAGCATTTACTCTTGCTCTGATGGAGGCAAGGTTCCTGGGAGTCATGTATCTCTTCCAGAGTGGAGTAAGCTGGCAATCAAGATAGTACCTTATTGCATCCTTCTCATCCTTTCCAGGTAGGATCCTCAACCTCCACCATTCTTCAGCTTCTTCTATGGATCCTCCATGAGCAATGGTGATGATGCCATTCTCATCTTGGATCAGATTCTCACACTGCAGGGGAGTCATATGCTTTTTCATCTCAGCAAATTGGACTTTGTCTGGTTTAGACAGCCCACTGTTCAGCCATTGGTTCAGTGTGAAAGATGGAGATTTCTTCTTCGTTGAGCGAGGAGGAGGAGGTCTCTGAATGCCAGTAGCTAGCCTCTTTTGCCTTGCTCTTTCATAATATCTGGCAGGGTTAATAGCTCTTGAGCTTGGGCCTTCTGCTTCTCTGGGAGGTGGAACAGGTTCTCTGCTATCTTCCCCCTTTTTGGCATCAACAAGATCACCAAGTAGGAGTCCAATTTTCGAGAATTCTGTAGCATTGCTCTCTTTTATGGCTTCAAGGGTACCAGGCAGAGTTTGGGTCACAGAGGCCAGCCCTTCTATCAGCTCCTTTTGCTTGCCCACAGCCGATTGAATATCCTTGGTAGTAGCTTCAAGAAGAGTCAACTTGTGATCTCTGTCCTTTCCACTGTTTATCAGTTTGATGTCAAATTCTTTCAAGGTCTTGCAGATGTCTTCCACATCAGTCAGATGTTCTGCATTCTTGTCATGAGACCATTGTAGAGTGTCAACAGCATCAGATAACTCTTGAATGGCCTTGTCCTGTGCTGTCAGAGTCTGAGATTGTGAGAACAGGACTGTGTGAAGACTGGCAACCTCTGAAGCTATGTTATCAACCTTCTCATTGGATGTCTTCATGTAGCTAAAGAATGTAGTCGACAGTTGTGAGAGGGCGTTGGAGATCTTCTCAAGTCCTGACTCAATGTTGTACTGTACCAAATCAAGATGAGCATCATGCTTTTGATTTAGTACAAGTAACTTGTTCAGTCCAGCCACCATCTGATCGCCAAAGTCCTCAGCTGATTCCACAAATTCCTGGAAGGGAATGAGGACAGCTTTGGGTGGTTCTGGCTGAGGTATCTCATTGATTTGAGGTTCAGGTTGAGGTTGATTAGGAGATAGAGGAGGAGTAGGTGTCTTCCTTTTGTTAGATTGGAGATCACAAGCCAGAGAGGATGGAAGGAACCCATCATTATCTTCAGTTGAGGAAGGAATCCTTACAACTGGTTCTCTTTTCTGAGTAGAGGCTACAGAGTGTTGAGGGGAAGGACATTTAGATGTAGGCTTCTGCTGAGGAGAGGGAGATTTGGATTTCTGATGGTGGGAGCTCTGATGAGGTGAAGTTTGAGGGGTAGGGGTTCTCTGATGTTGTGAGGGAGGAGGAGGTGAGGGTGAGCGGCTTCTGATGGGGGTAATCTGATGACAAGGTGAGGATGGTTTGGGTGTGGGGGATTTCTTGGGTGAGGTAGTAGGTGAAGATGGTTTCTTAGGTGATGGAGAGGGTGTTTTCTGAGCTTGTAGAGGAGAAGGAGTTGAGGTTGGTTTTGGTGAGGGAGATTTTGGGGGTGAGGTATGGAGTTCTGGTGTAATATGAATAGGTGGAGAGGGAGAGTTAGGTATTACCTCAACAGAAGTCTCCTCAGTTTGAGAGTTCCTCCACTCTCTGATCAGTTGCTGCATTGCCAGTGGCATATTGTTGGCAATTGAGGATTCACCGTGAAAGTGAGGAAGGTAGGGATATTTTCTCAGAGATTCCCTCCTTTTCATCTCCACCAGCCATTCTTCAAAGACTGGAATCTCACTCTCTGATAGAGGCTTGACATGCTCTTCTGATGGTGGAGCAGTCATCTTCTCTTTTCCCTTGAGGCTTTCCCTCTTCTTCTCCAAGACAGAATGTAAAAATTTAAGATCAAAGCATAGTGATACATCATCTGTACCTGCCCATTTGAGGACTTCTTCTTCTTCTGATTCAAAGGCAGCAGCTTGGGCAAGTATTTGCTGCAGAGGTCCCATTCTCCACTTCCTCCATGTTAGCACCCTTTGAAATTGCTTCTCAAGGGCAGAGATGGGATCTACCTCAGGAACTCCAGTTGAGATTGGGAGCTCTTGTGGAGAGATGGTGACTTGCAGAGCTGGTGCAGATAAAGGTTGGATCTCTGATTCAGGTTCCCCCTGAGCATCAGAGATCACCAGGGCAGTGTCCAATTCTGGTGCTGGTTCCCCCTGAACCTCTGATTCCCTTGGGGGAGAGTTGGTCTTCTTCTTCTTCTTCTGGATTCTGATAGGAGACTTGGAGCCATCAGAATCACTCTGAATGATTGCTTTTCTTCTCCTCTTCTGTCTCAGCTTCTTGACAGGAGCCTCTGTCGGTGCATCCTTTTCTGATGTGTCAACCTCTGATGCAGGTTTCTCTGGGGTAGTGTCAGGCTTCTTTTGAACCTTCTTCTTCTTCTCTTTGGGTTGTTCATCATCAACCGCAGCTGTAGTGACTGGTTTCTCCCTTAATTGCTCAAGCTTGCTAGTTTTCTTCAATTCTGCAGCAACAGCCACATGTAGTTTGGGGGATGCAGTAAGAAAGATGGTTTTGTTGTGGTTGACTTCAATAGCTTCTCTGAGCGCTATGTTGACATTAGATATGAGCCTAGATATCAGAAGTCCATGTCCCATCTTGGTGAAGAACATCCCTGTCTTTTTGTCCTTCTTAGCAATGGACTCAGAGATGGACTGGAAAAGTACCTTTCCCCAGTTGATGTTCATTCCTCGATGAACAGCATAGATGGCCTTCGAGTTGGCATTGTTCATCTGGTCAGTTGACCCAGTCTTGCACCATAAGCATCTGTGCATGATGCTCATCAGCCTTTCAAAGTCCTTCTTGAGCTGGTTCTTCTTCATGTAGAGTTTATCTACTCCGGTTGCATCATCCCGGCAGTAGGTGTCCACAAATGTCTCCACAGAGATTTCGACTGACTCCAAGTCGATGAGTGTGGGGGTGTCAATGTCCTGAGAGTCGAGTTTGATGCCGAAGAACTCGTTGAGAGAGTCAGCATCGATTTTCAGGTCCTTTCCCTGAACCTGGGAATGGATGGCATTGTCAGAGATGTAGGCATTGAGGTAGAACTCGGCCACATCCAAATTGCTGAAGTGCTCATAGGGATGAGCCACTATCTTGGTCAGTTGCGAGTCATTCATCCCAGCAATGACCGCTTTCATCACCTTAGAGTTCTCGGCCAATAATGGCAGGGAGGACATGTCAACCTTCATTCCGGTGGCGATGTTAGCCACAAGCGACTTAGCTTCAGCATCTGAGAGATCTGTGATGTTGATGAACTTCATTTTCAGTTTAGTGAGGAGTTTGAGAGTTCTGAAGATTGAAAGTTCAGAGAGATAAGGCTTGAAGACGAGGAATAAAATTGCAGTAGCGATTTAGGTTTTCAGAAGGGAAATATATGAATTTGGGTTAGTGGACGTTTGATATAATTTGCAGTTTCGAGGTCGCATTAAATGGATTGTGGGCGGAAAGCCGTTTTCCAAATATGGTAATAACTACCGGGGGTAAAATAGTAACTTCCGGTTTATTGAACAGCCTCGCCCGAAGTTTAGAAAATTTTTCTAAGTCCACAGCCACTCTGATAAGTATTACCCCTTGTATCAGAGAAAGAGATGTTCTGATACGAGGATCTCTGATGAACACCAAGTCTGATCTTTGCAATTCTGACTTTTGCAAGTCTGATCCTTCTCAATTCTGAATCAAGCTTCTGATGGATAAGAGCTTAGGTATCAGAGATGGGATATTCTGAGGAATCCACATCTGACACTTCTGCAACTTTGATTCATGTATCTCTGGGAAGATCATCCATCATTCCCAATTCTTCTCTTAGCTTGTTAAATCTTGCCTCTGAGAGAGGTTTGGTTAGAATATCTGCAAGTTGATCTTCAGTTGGAACATGCTCAATTGAGATGTGCTTCTTCTCCACATGATCTCTTATGAAGTGATGTCTGATCTCAATATGCTTGGTTCTTGAATGCAGCACAGGATTCTGAGTGATGGCAATGGCACTTGTGTTATCACACAGCAACTTGATCTCCTTTGCTTGCACTCCATAATCCTTGAGTTGTTGCTTCATCCAGAGCAATTGAGCACAGCAGCTTCCAGCAGCAATATATTCAGCTTCAGCAGTGCTAGTTGAGATTGAATTCTGCTTCTTGCTAAACCAGGAGACAAGTCTCCCACCTAGCAATTGACAGTGACCAGAAGTGCTCTTCCTGTCCAATCTGCAACCTGCAAAATCTGAATCAGAATAGCCAATTAGTTCAAAATTACCTCCCTTGGGATACCATAGTCCTGCGTTTGGATTTCCTTTGATATATCTGATAATCTTCTTAGCAGCAACTAGATGGCTCTCCTTGGGCTTTGATTGGTATCTGGCACAGATTCCTACTGCAAAAGCTATGTCTGGTCTGCTTGCAGTCAGATAGAGGAGAGATCCAATGATTCCTCTATATGTTGTAGCATCAACATCCTTTCCTTCATCATCTGGTCCAATTCCTTGAGAGGCATTCATTGGAATTTTGACTGAAGATTTTCCATCTACTCCAAACTTCTTAATAAGATCTCTGGTGTACTTTCCTTGGTTGATAAAAATGCCTTCTGGTACTTGCTTGACTTGTAATCCAAGAAAGTAACTGAGTTCTCCCATCATGCTCATTTCAAACTTCTTCTGCATAACTTGAGAGAATTTCTTGCATAATTCTGGATTAGTGCTTCCAAATATAATATCATCAACATAGATTTGCACTAACAGAATATGATTGGCAACAGAAATTTTAAAAAGAGTCTTGTCCACCTTTCCTTTAGTAAACCCATGGTTCACTAAGAATAGGGACAATGTGTCATACCAAGCTCTGGGAGCTTGTTTAAGACCATAGAGGGCCTTTTTGAGCTTGTAGACACAAGAGGATTGAGTAGGAATGACAAAACCTGGAGGTTGTTCAACATAAACTTCCTCTTCAAGTTCTCCATTCAGAAATGCACTCTTGACATCCATCTGGTATACTTTGATGTCGTTGTAAGCAGCATAGGCTAGGAATATCCTGATTGCTTCCAGTCTGGCTACAGGTGCAAAGGTCTCATCAAAATCTATGCCTTCTTCTTGACAGTATCCCTTTGCTACAAGCCTTGCTTTATTCCTTACAATGTTGCCTTCTTCATCTGCTTTGTTCTTGAATACCCATTTGGTTCCAATGACATTCTGATGCTTTGGTCTGGGAACAAGTTTCCATACTTCATTCCTTTCAAACTGTGTCAGCTCTTCTTGCATTGCATTGATCCAATCTGAATCTTCTAGAGCTTCTTCCACACACATTGGTTCCATTTGAGATATGCAGCAGGTGAACATGGCTTCTCTTCTTGATGCAGATCTGGTCCTAACACCACTGGTGACCTGACCAATTACTTGATTAGGAGGATGATCTCTTAACCAAGTTAGATCAGGTTCTGTCAGTTGCTGTCTAGGCAACTCTGATGTTTCATCTTCTGATTCTTCATCTTCATCTTTGTCTATCAGAATTGGATTGACAGGAGGAATTGATAATACAGGATTGATGATGACCTCTTCTGATGGTTCTGAACCCTTATCTTCAAGATTGATCTTCTGTAAGGTCTCTGATAGTTCTTCTGCAGAGGTGCTGTCATCAAACTTGACATGAATGGATTCTTCAACTTGTATGGTTCTCCTGTTGAGTACTCTATAGGCTTTGCTTGAGCTTGAATAGCCTAAGAATACACCTTCATCAGCTTTTTCTTGAAATACCTTCAGATTATCCTTTCCATTGTTTAGAATGTAGCACTTGCATCCAAACACATGGAAGTAGCTGATGTTTGGCTTTCTTCCTTTCCACAGCTCGTAGGGGGTTTTCTGATGATTCTTGTGGATCATGCTTCTGTTCTGAGTGTAGCATGCAGTGTTGATTGCTTCAGCCCAGTATCTGATGGGCAACCCTGATTCTGCAATCATAGTTCTTGCAGCTTCTTTCAGTGTTCTGTTCCTTCTTTCTGCAACACCATTTTGTTGGGGTGTTCTGGCAGCAGAAAGTTGATGGAAGGTGCCATTCTGATCACAGAAGTCCTTGATCACTTTGTTGACAAATTCAGTTCCTCTGTCAGATCTGATCGTCCTGACCTTCATGTTCTTCTCAGTTTGAAGTTGCTTTAACAGAGATGGCAACTTCTGAAGAGTTTCATTTTTCTTGGTTAGGAACACAGTCCATGTGAATCTTGAGTAGTCATCAACCATAACAAGAGTATATCTTTTTCCACCAACACTGGGAGTTTCAACTGGTCCAAACAAATCCATGTGAATCAGATTTAAGGGACAAGTAGAAAGATCTCCAGCTATGGGTTTGAATGAGGTCTTCACTTGTTTGCCTTTCTGACAAGCACTGCAGAGAATTTCCTTCTTGTAGACAATGTCAGGCAGACCATCTACAATGTGTTTCCTTGCCAGTTTGTTGATGGTTTTGAAATTCAGGTGGCTAAGCTTCTTGTGCCAGTCCCAGCTTAGCTTTGAGTTGTCCTTTGCTATCAGACAGGTTCCATCTTTTGCTGTTTGCCAGTCAACAACATAGATGTTCTTCCTTCTTTTGGCTGTAAGAACTACTTCTTTGGTTGTCTCATGCTTGACATAGCATAAGGTCTTGGTGAATTCAACTGTGTAGCCTTTGTCACAGAACTGGCTAGCACTCAGCAAGTTGAACTTCAGACCTTTGACATAAGAGACATCTTCAATGATTATCTGGTTCTTGATCAGCTTTCCTCTTCCCTTTGTTTGACCATCCTTGTCATTTCCACCGAAAGTGACTCGGGGTCCATTGATTTTCTGGAACTCTGATAGGCAACTCTTGTCACCTGTCATGTGCCTGGAGCATCCACTGTCAATATACCATTCTTGTTCTGAGATGGCTCCAGCACACAGTTCCTGCAAGATTAAAAGGAAGATTTAGGTACCCAAGCAATGTTGGGTCCTGGGGGGTAATGCAGTCTTGGTAGTTGGTACCATTTTGGTCTCATCAACTGAAACCTTGGTGGATGGTACCCATTATCCACCTGGTAGTCGTAGTAAACAGATGTATGATTCACTTTGGGCAGATGCTTGTGAGGATCATGCTTTCTGTTTGCATACTTTTGCATAGCCTTCTTTGTTGGAAAGAAGTCCCATATGCTATCAAGATTAGAGGAGCGCTTAACTTTAGGCTTCTGAGGTTGACCAGACAACCTCTTCTGCCTATAGTTGATCTTTTCTTGATATCTGCCTTTCTGATAGCAGCTTCTGATACCATTGTCATGAGATTGTCTGATTGGATTAGGTCTTTGATTATTATTTTTCTGAAAACTCTTCCTTTTGTTTGAGTTTCTGCCAGGTTCATTAGTTTTCAAACTGTGTTTTGGTTTGGCCTTTAGAGTTTGTTTCTCTGGTGTGACCTTCTCATGAACAACTTTAGTACCAGAAGTACTAGCATGGCAAATGGGGCTCAGAGTCTGTAGCACTATGACCTTTTTAGCCTTAGCAACTTTGGTGCTAGGCCTTACAGAAGGCTCACCAGACTCTGGTTCAACATATCCAAGACCAGAGGTGAAGTTATGAGAGTCACCAATATTCTTCATAGAAGATTGCATCTTCAGAAGACTATTATATCTACTCTCAAGTTCTTCAATATCTCTTATTCTTTTAAGAAGAGACTCATTTTCAGCTTTCAGTCTATCTCTTTCCTCAGTTAAGAGATTAAGTTTGCACTCAGTCTCTTTTCTTAGATCAGAGATATCAACTTTCAGCCTACTGTTCTCATCTTTAACAAAGGAATAGGTGGCTTGGATAGTTTGGAACTCTTCCCAAAATGATGACATTGGATCATCATTTAAGGCTGTGCCTACCGAAGAAGAAATAGAGTCAGAAGTGGAGCATACCTCATCATCAGATTGTGCCATGAGGCAAAGGTCTTCAGTTTCTGCATCCAAGCAGCAGAAAGCTTCATCAGAGTCAGAGTCTGAACTGGACTCTGATTCAGAGAGTGGATCTCTCTCAGCTTGCTCTGAGACGAATGCTCTTCTTCTTCTGTGTTGATCTTCAGGCTTCTTTTCTTCTTCATGTCCTTGTTTCTTGGACACTCTTGGATAGGGGCAGTTTGCTTTGAAGTGCCCAGGCTGTCTGCAGTTGTAGCAGAGGTACTCTCCATTGCTTTCAGAAGGTTTGGTCTTCTGATGAGGTCTTCTGATGGAAGATGGACTCCTTCCATCTTTCTTCATAAACTTCTTAAATTTTCTGGCAAAGGCAGCCATATACTCATCAGATAAAAGAGTAGAAGGGTCAAAGTCACTTACCTTTGAGGTGCTGGCAGTGAGAGCAGTGGTGGTCCTTTCATCAGGAGCTTCCTCCTTCTCTTCATGCATCTCAAACTCATAAGCTTTGAGATCAGAAATGAGTTTCTCAGTGGCATAGGTCCTGATGTTCTTGCTTTCTTGGACAGCAATCACCTTCATCTTCCAAGCTGAAGGCAGTCCCCTCAGGATCTTCATGTTGACTTCTTTGATAGTGAGCTCCTTTCCAAGCTCAGAAATCTCACTAATGAGAATCAGCAGTCTCTCATGCATCTTAGCAATGCATTCTTCTGGCAGAAGTTTGAAGTCATCAAACTTCTTCATTGCTATGGTCAACTTGTTATCTCTTTCTTGCTCATCTCCTGCTCCAATCTCATCTAGCTTGTCCCAGATTTCTTTGGCAGTTTTGCACTTCTTGATTCTGTTGAAGTATCTTTCATCAATAGCCTTGTAAAGGATGTCCTTGGCTATATTATCTAGATTGTACTGCCTCTTCTCTTCCTTGGTCCATTCTGACCGGGCTTTCTCAATCATCTGGGGCTGAGAGTTATCAATGGAGTGAGCAGGATTGATCTTCATGAACTGGATAAAGGGTCCATTCTCCAAGACTTCCCACATTTCATCATGAAGAGCACACAGATGTGCCTTCATTCTGATCTTCCAATCATCATATTTCTGATCTGTGAACATTAGATGCTTTGCAAGAGAGTTATCCATAATAACAACTAAATAGAGGCTAAGAACAAGTGGATCTTTGTTCAGAGAGTAACCTAAAAGATTACAAGAACAAGGAAGCTCTGATACCACTTGTTGGTCCCGTTTAATATGGTAACCAGTCTAGAGGGGGGGGGGGGTGAATAGACTGGTTGGTTTTTCAAATTTTCTCTAAGTCCGAAGTGACTTATCGGAGAAGGTCTGATTCTGATGACAGAGAAAGGCTGGTTCTGATATCAGAACTGGCCTTGGCAGCGGATTCTGATCTGTCCGGGTAGCCTCAGAAATACTAAGGCAAATGCCTTTCTGATAACTCTGAAAACAAGATCTGCTGAACACAGATTCCAAGTCTTAGAGTTAATCAGTTAATATCCTAAGTGCAGAAATGAAAATTGCAGTAAAGTAAATGACACCGGATATTTTATAGTGGTTCAAGGAACAACGCGTTCCTCTAGTCCACTGTTCCACTAGCTTTGAAGTAGATCAGTTACAAAGCTTAGTCCCTAGCACTTAAGAAGTTCTCCACCCCTTCTTCAAGTCTAGTTGTCACCCGGGATGCAATCCTGCTTCCTGATGACTGGTCCTTTCACTCAGCTTCCCGGAAGTATCACCACTTCACTACTGCAGTTACTTGGACGCCCTTCTTTTCAGAAGATCCTTTGAAAAACAGAGTTTTTCCTCCAACTTGCTTCGTCACAAATGATGTTTGATGAAGATCTTGAAGAGTTGAAGAACAGGATGAACTTTGCTCTTGTTGGGGATGAGAGATTGTGAGATTGAATCTTCCCAACGTAAGCTTTTTCTTGTTTTTGTGTAGTGGAGTTTGAATCTCAAGAGAGCTTGAAAATTTGATGAGCAAAAGTTTCAGCAAAATTTTGTGTCCCTGTTCTTCGGTGAGTAGCTTATATACTGGGGTTGTCTGCCCGTTGGAGGAGGAGACAACTGCATTAAATGTGCGTACAGTTGACTTGACCGCCGTTTTGGAAGGTTTCTATTTTTATAATATATCTTCCCGGATTCTTTGGTCAATCATTTGCAATCAATCCTTCAGCGTATCAGGCTCATTTAATGTGCATTAAATGCTTTCCTTTCATGCACAGTCTTCTAGCCGTTGGATGTTTTACCCGTTGGATTCATAGCTGTTGGATGTTGCTTGTTAGTCGGGCTCTGATCAGGCTCTTCTGATGTGTTGGATTCTGATGGCTTTCTGATCTCGGATAGAGCTCTAACTCTGACTCTGATATGTCTGCTGATGAGTACCTTTGATCTGTAGTCCTCATCGGTTATCAGATGTCCAAGTTTATCAGCAACTCTCATGATGCAACTCTGATGGACTTCTGCTAAGAGAACTCTGATGGAGCAGTTCTCATAGAGCAAGTCTGGTCGAGCAGTTCTGATGCACTTCTGATCTGATCCAAAATAGAGCAACTCTGATCGTCGACTATACTAATACTTACAATTGAAAAGTCTAATACATAAAATCTAATATGGGGGTAATCTAACTTTCTAGTCCTATAGCATCATCAAAATCTAATTACATTTATTCCTTACAACCTGCTCGCCATATCTTGAACTGAGACCATCTTTTTTAACCACGCTTCAGCAGAGATCGATCCTACCTCCGTGGTTACACCAGCTCGCGTCCAGAATTCAAGAGCAGCTGGACAATCTCTCACAACATGAGCAATAGATTCCTCCGTATGTCCACAGACCACACAACCACCTTGAATAAGCACACCTTTCTTCCGAAGATTATCCACTATCGGTATCGTGCCATCTATCACCTGCCAAACAAAATATTTAAATTTAGGGGGTACCTGTGTTTCCCAAACTTGTTTCCAGCCCTCCCATGCACCATGTCGAAAGTCCCCCATGCATGCTCGGTAACGGCTCTTCACCGAAAAATCTCCATTCTTTTCTCTAACCCACCAAAAATCATCTTCTCTGTTATGCCAGCTTATGGGAATACTCAGAATCTTCTTTTTATCCTCCTCATTAAACAGCTTATCAATCCTATTTTTATTCCATTCCTTGCCCGTATGATCCCTTATAGCTGCCACGTTCATGTCTTTCACCTAGTTTGGTTTCGCAGAAGTAATCCGACCCTCCCCCTCTCCCGGTAGCCACGCATCCGCCCAGACCTGAACATCAATCCCATTACCCACCCTTCGTCTAACATTCTTCTTCAGGATATCCTTGGATTCAAAAATACTTCTCCATATGAATGAGGGATTGCTCCCTACCCTTGCTTCCAAAAACGACGAGTGAGGATAATACTTCGCTTTCAGAACTCGGCTCATAAGACTTTTTTTTTTTTCAGTCATAAGTCTCCACCCCTGTTTGGCTAACATGGCTAAGTTAAAATCTCTAACTCGCCTAAATCCCATCCCTCCAAACTCTTTTGGTTTACACATATGTTCCCACTTCCTCCATCTAAGTCCCCTTTGTTCAAAACTTGCTCCCTTCCACCAAAATCCATTCATTAAAACCTCAATTTCATCACACAATTCTTTGGGGAGTAAGAACACATTCATCGCAAAATTTGGCATAGCTTGCACAACATTCCTCAGTAGAACAGCTCGTCCCGCTCTTGAAAGAAACCTATTATTCCAGCCTTTTATTCTATTAAATATACGGTCTCTAAGATAACCCAGAATAGAAGATTTATTCTTACCCACTAGCGCCGGCAATCCAAGATACAAATTCTGCCCCGACTCCCTCGAAATGCCGAAGTATCGGCAGACTTGCTCTCTGAACTGTTCCCCAACATTTGGACTAAAGGTTAATGAAGACTTATTATAATTCACCATCTGCCCAAACAAGTCTCGTATACCTGTAAAATTCTCTGAATGGCGTCACAATTACCCTGTGTAGCTTTAAAAAACATGAAACAATCATCCGCAAATAATAAATGTGAGACTCTTGGAGCGCCCTTACATACAGCAATCCCATGAATATCCCCTTTCTGTTCGGCCTGTCTCATCAACGCACTCAAACCCTCTGTAACAAGGATAAAAGGGTACGGTGATGTGAGTTTTCTCGCACTTAAAATAGTTGTAGAAAAGTGGTTGAAAGTACGAGTATCGTCTCCACAGGGACGGACAAAAAGGAATTAAAGATTAACTAAATTTAGCGATTAAACAGAAATAAATAAATTAAAATGCGATGTGCGAGATTTGATTGATTGAATTAAAATTAAAACTAATGCTAATGCGCGATAAAAATAAAAGATTGGTTTCTTCTCAATTAACGACGAAGGGAATAGGGATTGATTCCGGGGTAACCAGATTTCTGGCAGGTCAGGCCTAATTACATGAATTTAATTTAATTGAGCCTAGCTAATCATTACTAACTTCTTACCGCTCTCGCGGCGTAGAGTACAATAATTTAGGGGACCAGGCTGATCTCTCATGCGACAGGATCCTAAGTTATTGCCAAGACGAGCGAGCTTACGGCCCCTTAATCGCTACTAATCTCTTAGCGAACGATTAAGTGTGTGTGAATGTGTCCTAGAACAAATTAGATCACTCTTAATTCATTCTACATGCAATTGTAATTCTAGTTGCAGTCTAGGTTACAAGAGATATCAATTAAATTATTCAAACACAAATTAAACGGCATTCATGCAATTAAACCGACAAGAATCTAGCCATACATCATGATTAACCCCTTCATCAACCCCAAATCCCTAATTAAACTACTCACAATTCATAATTGAAGAATCAACAGAATTGGGATGAATAGAAATAATTGTCATTAATTAAAAAGATGAACTTACAAATAATCCCAGGGTCTTGGAAGAAAATAGCGTAAAAACGGTGTTAAATTCGTCCCTAGGCCTCTCCGTAATGTTTGTAACCCTCAAAAGTGAGTATGGAGGCCTTATTTATAGAAAACAATAAATTCAGGTCGAATTAGGACAAATCGCGGCCAGGCACGGTGCCAGGCACGGCGTGCCTGCGACCGTGCCTATGGAAGAAGGCCGAATTTCGCATCCAGGCACGGCGTGCCTAGCTTCCAGGCACGACCGTGCCTGGCCTCCAGTAGCTCGGTTCCTCGAAATATGCCAGGCACGGCGTGCCTAGCTGCCAGGCACGGCGTGCCTAGCTCTATTCTTCACTTTTCCTTCGTTTTCTTGCTCCGAATGCTCCCGAATGCCTACGAGGCCGATCCAAATGCTCTTTCTTCACCAGAATTTCGTCGTGAATCTCCCAGTGGCCTCCAAATCTTCCAAATCTTTCTCGAATGCCTTCAAATCCTTCCCGAATATCTCTCAAGCGCCGATTGCCGGACTCTAACTTCTTCAAATCAACTCCAAATGCAATGAAACTCGATCCAACGCCCGTTAAACACAACTTGAGCCAAAATTGAGACTTGCAACGCCTTAAAGCCAGGAAAACCGTCAAAATCCGACCCGAACACGCATCAAATGCGTGTCTAAATACGGACTTATCAGACTCCCCCACACTTAAGCTTTTGCTTGTCCTCAAGCAAATTGAACAACGGGACTTACGATAATCGCCACACGGAATTTAAAATAGTTAGCATGCATACGTAGTTAAAGGGATATTCACAGGACAGACAATCTAAACCAAGAAAATTCTTCCCTAAACTAAATCTTTGTACTCAAGCTAATCTATTTGACACAATTATTCACAACATCTTCAAAATAATGGCAGCATACACAAATAAGCTAGCTACTGATCAGAAGGACTTGTGAAGGTGGCGGTGAATGGATAAAAATAATAGTCCCTTTATTTTGAGAGATAGGAATATTCTAACAAAGACTTAATGTATTTAGGAACTTCAGGGTTATTCTTAGGAACATGGAACTCAGTAGGCCACAAATTAGGAACAATCATTTAAACCTATGCAACGAGTAGACATGGTGTACAACTAAGCTAAACCGTCTCGGCACATTTGTGCTTTGACGTACACTTGAAGTACGCGGAGGACTAAAGCTAATTTTTTTCAATAGCCTCCAAGTTCATTAATTATGTTTAGTTTTCCTTGTCATGTTGGCACGAGAACGCCGTTTCTTTCGAAAGATACCCAAGTCTCATCTTACGCTTTTTGACCGGGGCTCCCATTCTCTTTTTCGAAAAGCAAGAGGTCTAGCTATATTAATTTTTCACCTTTCGGAATTTCACTAGACATTACCCCATTCTAATCTCGGCCTCACCAAGGAAAAATAGCAATTTAAGTTCATTAATTTCAAAGTGGATCCATGCCTATAATGCAATCCTCGAAAGTATCAAATTCCTAAAAAGTGACTGCTCTTACCCCATTTGGAGCATAGGAACGGTGCCAAAAATGGCTCCTACACAAATTCCCTAAACTTGGCAAATTAATCCCTTAATTCCCTAAACATCAAGACTAAGTCAGAAATATTCACGGGTAAGGAACACATGCCATTTGGCTATGGAGCTCAATTAATCGGGTAACAATAAACGGTCAGGCTCAAAATGGCTTCTCCTAAAGGGTCTTATTCAGGTGGGGTGGATGATTAATGGAAAATTCAATGGGTGACTAATGCCTTCATCCTTTCAATCAACTAGATTATAGTGCAAGCAATTTAAGCCTAAACACTTCAAAGATGTTCTAAAAGCATTGTCAAACGCTAGCCAGTTCACAAAGACACAGTTTAAAGAAAAATTTTCAAAAATTTTGACATGAATTTTCTATGAATATACAACTAACACCTGCGCATGCTAACTCTAACAAATCGCATGTAACAACCACTGCCCGAATGCCCAATTCACTCCCCCACACTTAAACTTTGGCATCGCCCTCGATGACCAAATATGCATTATGTACTAGGGGTAAAGAGGATAGGGTCACACATGCTCAACTTAACTCAAGTCAATATTTCAACAAGCGAGTAAAAGAGTCAAAGAAACTTCCCTAAGGCGTTGGTCGATGCAGAACTAAACTGAGTCAATGTAATCCTCGGCACATCATCCATACATCAAGACCCTGAGCTGCAACAAAAACACAAAGCAAAACAACCAAACAAAAAACAAAACAAAAGCAAAATCAAAAGCAAAAATAAGCTCGGGTTGCCTCCCGAGAAGCGCTATTTTTAACGTCGTGTGCCCGACGCAACTTCCTAAGCTCTCAAATAGCAGAGACTGCAGTGGTGCATTAACAATCAACGTTTCCAGCTTCCTTTCAACAAATGCCATTAAGTGGCGCAGACCTTTAAATTCTCTAGTAAACATAGGTAGCACATGGTCTTCATAACCCTCATCAGCACAGAAGTGAAGTATGAAACTCTCATCCTCTTCAGGTGGACGGAAAACATGAGTGAAAACTTTGATTACTCTAGGTATCACCAGAAGCTCAAAAGATGTCTCAAAGCAAGGAGTAGGAGTAACACCGTAATCAAACTGCACCATAGAAAAGTCATCTTCTCCACAAAAAACATGAACATTCACAACCTCTCCTCCGGACTCTGTATCACTCCCCATGAAGGAATCCCAACTCTCGTCAACAACGTTCTCATCAGGGTCTTCAAAAACATCAGGAAGTGTATCATCCGTCATTTTCCCACCTTCGCAGTCCGACTCACTCACATGATCATCCCTATTGGTTTCCTCAGGTTGGGCTTCTGTGTCGCTAGGATGGGATCTCTCGGACTCCTCAGTTAAAGCCTTTGCAATCTGCCCCAATTGATTCTCCATGCTTTGCATCCTTGAGTCTGCTTGCTGTTGAATTTGGATTTGTTGATGTTGAATTTGCATTTGTTGCTGTAATAATTTCTTGAGTGTTTCTTCCAGGTCAGACAGCTTCTCTGAAATTATCTCTTCCCATTCGTCGTCTGAATCCTGTGGTGTATAGCTCGGCAAAGACGTAGGAGTGATTGAAACATTTGTCTTTGTGAGTTGTGGGGAGGACGAAGTGGGGTATGCAGTTGTCCAGTAAGGATGGTCGTATGGAGGAATGGGGCAAAGACATGAATGGTGACCACCTCCACAGAAGTTACAAATGCTATTTTTAGGAAAGTAATCAACCAATTCCTCGGGACTTTTAGTTTGAATGAGGAATTCCATAATAGAGCCTGGTTTTGTCCGAGGATATTGTGGATAAGGATACTGATTAGGAGAATGAGATTGGGAGTATTGCGTATTTGGAAGAGGGTAAGAATAGGAAGATGGAAACTTTTGTGGCGTTGGAGAATAATTTTGATGAGGTGAGTAATATTGAGGAGGAGGAGGAGGAGGAGGAGTGTAAGGAGGGTATGGCGTATATGGTGAATATTCCATGGAGGTTTGAGGGTAAGGAATTCCTCCAGGAATTTGGCTGAATAGGTTCATCTCATGCCTCTTAGAAAAATACCTGAAAGGTTAACACAGAAAAATCCTACGGAAAACAAAAAGAAAACTAATTAAAAAAAATCTCGCTAAAATTAATTAACCCTTAAAACCGACACCGTCCCCGGCAACGGCGCCAAAAACTGATGTGAGTTTTCTCGCACTTAAAATAGTTGTAGAAAAGTGGTTGAAAGTACGAGTATCGTCTCCACAGGGACGGA
Source organism: Cuscuta epithymum (assembly GCA_945859915.1). Classification (NCBI taxonomy): domain Eukaryota; kingdom Viridiplantae; phylum Streptophyta; class Magnoliopsida; order Solanales; family Convolvulaceae; genus Cuscuta; species Cuscuta epithymum. Next base: position 407,811 of record CAMAPF010000155.1, on the reverse strand, counting down.
CAAAAGGGAATTAAAGATTAACTAAATTTAGCGATTAAACAGAAATAAATAAATTAAAATGCGATGTGCGAGATTTGATTAATTGAATTAAAATTAAAACTAATGCTAATGCGCGATAAAAATAAAAGATTGTTTTCTTCTCAATTAACGACGAAGGGAATAGGGATTGATTCCGGGGTAACCAGATTTCTGGCAGATCAGGCCTAATTACATGAATTTAATTTAATTGAGCCTAGCTAATCATTACTAAGTTCTTACCGCTCTCGCGGCGTAGAGTACAATAATTTAGGGGACCAGGCTGATCTCTCATGCGACAGGATCCTAAATTATTGCCAAGACGAGCGAGCTTACGGCCCCTTAATCGCTACTAATCTCTTAGCGAACGATTAAGTGTGTGTGAATGTGTCCTAGAACAAATTAGATCACTCTTAATTCATTCTACATGCAATTGTAATTCTAGCTGCAGTCTAGGTTACAAGAGATATCAATTAAATTATTCAAACACAAATTAAACGGCATTCATGCAATTAAACCGACAAGAATCTAGCCATACATCATGATTAACCCCTTCATCAACCCCAAATCCCTAATTAAACTACTCACAATTCGTAATTGAAGAATCAACAGAATTGGGATGAATAGAAATAATTGTCATTAATTAAAAAGATGAACTTAAAAATAATCCCAGGGTCTTGGAAGAAAATAGCGTAAAAACGGTGTTAAATTCGTCCCTAGGCCTCTCCGTAATGTTCGTAACCCTCAAAAGTGAGTATGGAGGCCTTATTTATAGAAAACAATAAATTCAGGTCGAATTAGGACAAATCGCGGCCAGGCACGGTGCCAGGCACGGCGTGCCTGCGACCGTGCCTACGGAAGAAGGCCGAATTTCGCATCCAGGCACGGCGTGCCTAGCTTCCAGGCACGACCGTGCCTGGCCTCCAGTAGCTCGGTTCCTCGAAATATGCCAGGCACGGCGTGCCTAGCTGCCAGGCACGGCGTGCCTAGCTCTATTCTTCACTTTTCCTTCGTTTTCTTGCTCTGAATGCTCCCGAATGCCTACGAGGTCGATCCAAATGCTCTTTCTTCACCAGAATTTCGTCGTGAATCTCCCAGTGGCCTCCAAATCTTCCAAATCTTTCTCGAATGCCTTCAAATCCTTCCCGAATATCTCTCAAGCGCCGATTGCCGGACTCTAACTTCTTCAAATCAACTCCAAATGCAATGAAACTCGATCCAACGCCTGTTAAACACAACTTGAGCCAAAATTGAGACTTGCAACGCCTTAAAGCCAGGAAAACCGTCAAAATCCGACCCGAACACGCATCAAATGCGTGTCTAAATATGGACTTATCATACGGCGATAGAGGATCCCTTGTCGCAGCCCCCTCTTTGGTTCAATTGGTCCCAACAGCTCTTTATCAAACTGAATAAAATAATTGACTGAAGAAACACATGCCATAACCATATCAACCCACCGCGTAGCAAAACCCATTCTCAACATAACGTCTCTAAAAAAAGACCAACTCACCCGGTCATAGGCTTTGCTCATGTCCAATTTTAAGGCTATAACGCCCTCTTTTCCAGTACTCTTTAGCTTGAGATAGTGTTGTGTTTCAAAAGCTACAATTATATTATCAACAATGGATCTCCTGGGTATAAAAGCACTTTGATTTTCCCCTACTAATCCACCCAATATATGCTTTAATCTGTTTGCTAAGACTTTCGAAAAAATCTTATACACCACATTACACAACGCAATCGGCCTCCAATCTCCTATATTTTCTGGTCTATCCTTTTTCGGAATTAAAACAATATTAGTGATATTTATTTCCTTAGGGATAGAACCAGAATTAAGCAGATTAACACATAACTGGACAACTTCCCCTCCTACAATATCCCAAAACCTCTGAAAGAAAGCCGGATTCATACCGTCATCACCCAGTGCCTTATCTGGGTGCATTGCAAAAATTGCTTCTTTCACCTCCATCGCCGTTATTGGGCATAACAACCTTCATTCTGCTGAGTCGTGACCCGGGGAAAAACTCCCCAATCGACACTCTCCTGATTCTCAGCTCCAACCTGAAACATCTGATTAAAATAATTTAAAATGATGTTCCCCATCTGCGTTCGTTCATCAACCCATGAGCCTGTTGGAGGAATTCAGCCAGATAAACCTGAAAAAAAAAACGTTAGAAAATAGTACAGCTCGAGTCGCGTAAACGCTGTCCTCAAGAAAGTATTTCCGACTAGCGAAAACCTTTCCCCAAGATAAAACGAGCTCTTCGGCGTAAGCCGGTAACAGAACAACGAGAGTAAAATATTATTAATCCAGCAGAGTTAAAGTATTAGGGGATCTTTGGCTCAAAAATGTATATATTCAAGTAGCTGGCCGAACACATATTTATATATGCAAAAGTTGAACGTTGCAGGCTTGCTGCTAGGTGAAAAAAAGTTGTTTTGCCATATTAAAATCATTTAATAATGTTTTAATAGTTGCTCAAAAGAAGATAAACGTTCAAGCGCATTAATAATTTTACTCCGTATAAACGTTAGAGCATGTATCATTGACACCATGTATTCATTGTTTAAAATTCATTAACAATGAATTTTAATAATAATTGATTAAAGATGCACGTTTCCAAAGTAAATGAATATTTAAGGTTCTTGCCGTTATTATTTGGAAGAACTCAATGAACATTCATTATTATTTTTTAATATAATATACCAAAGTGTCTAATTTATAAAATTGATTAAAAAAGTAATTTCATTAGATAATAAGAGATAGTTTATTCATTTGAAATACTCTCAATATTTCCAACAATCCCCCACATATTTCAAATGAATATTTTTAGATGTTAAAAGTAGTTTAGAAAACATCTGCTGGATTAAAGGAATGAGACTTTAAGTTTGGTGTCCGTAGACTTGAAACCAAACTGAGACGATTAAGTCTTAATAAACCGAGCTTATGGTGAAACCTATAGTTTCTTGAAACCAACAAGCTACTATTGGTAAATCAGGGTCTTAACGGTCGTGTCTCACCCTGCACAATTTCTCGTTATTACGCCGTTGTGCGCCGTAAGGCCATGCGCGTGCTTGGTTTTCATGAGTGCTCTAGAAGTTTTGTCATGCTTCATGGAGGCGGCCCCACCTCACACTCATATAGGTGATATCATCAAGTGTGTACCGCTTTTGCACACCACCCTAAAAGTAAGGGCTATGATAATCATTAAGAGCTTTTAGCTCATCCTCTCAAAGTATGCGGTTTCTAGCCTATATCTCACATCATGGAAATGGGCAATTTTAGTTAGGCTAGCAGAACTAAATGGAAGACTTGTTATTACCCATTTGAACTTGCTTCATGGGATCTCCAATCACACAAGTTGGGTTCCCATCCCCATTTGTTTCAAGTGACACTAGTCCCATTTCCTTCGATGTTTCGGTTATCATTTTTCGTCCTAGGGATTCTGTCAAAGGAGTAGCTAATTCCTTCTGACTTCACAAAATTAATGGAAATTATTCCATTCTCAAACATCATTGCACCACTTTTAAGGGTGAAATGGATATCCACTATTTTAATTTATCTCATGCGAGTCGACTCAGATTTCGTCGTTGTATCCCGACAATACAACGGATAACTCTCAATAACATCGATGTGACCCCTTAGTACATCGGATAATGCTCAATAAAATATATACCATCATTGTACAATTATAGTACAATGGATAATTCTCATATAACATCATTGTACCGCTCTAGTACAATGAATATTTCTCAATAAAAACAAATCATCGTTATATTAATATATTACAACGGATAATCTCAATCACATATACCATAATTAATGGTACATCTCAAATATCTCAATAACCGCCTCAACGCAGTCTAATGATCCCCACTTGGGTTATGAGTATATCGGCTCAATCTTCCGACAACATAAGCTATGTCGGGCCTTGTATAATTAATCAAGTGAAATAATCATCCTATAATTTGGGAATACTCATATTAAGCCTCACGATCACCCTTTTTTTTTCAAGTGCATATGAGAGTCATAAGGGATACTCACGGGTGTGACATTGAAATGTCCAAACCTCTTTAGAAGTTTTTGAGCATAATGTTCTTGAGATAGTACAATACCATCATCCTTCCTTATGACTTTCATACCCAAAATCACATATCATCCACATATGAGCAAATAGTAATTTAAAGCACACAATAACTTTTCACATTTAGTGCATACACACTTATCTACTTCTAGTGAGGTAAAATTATAAATAAATAACACTTCGTCAAATTTTTCACTCCATTGGTTTGGAGCTTGTTTCAATCCATATAAAGATGTGATCAACTTACACACTTGTGTTCCTGACCAGTACCACATGACCCTCCGGTTGCACCATATAAATTTCTTCCTCTAGCTCACCATTTAAGAACATAATTTTAACATCCACTTGATGAAAATAGTTTATAATTACTAGAGTCATATTCAGTTTGTATGCCCCAAGAAAAAATGGATTTTTCTCTAAGAAATAGTTTGCGAAAAGTCAAAAGTTCATCACTAATAAGATATGCATAAAAATCAATCATTTCCAAAAAAAATTCTCTATCTTTGACTTCTTACTTCTTCTCAAAAGAGAAGGTTCATCATTAAAAGAATCATTTTCTTTTAATGGATCACTATCACTATTCATCAGTAAAGGGATCATACTCACTTTATGGTGCAACGGTCTTGTGTTCAAGTTTCAAAGAAAACACATTCTCAAAAATTCGGCATTTTTTTAACCACGTATAAATAAATAATCACACATTCATCATTTAGTGTGTACACATTCTCTAAAAAAAACACTTTATTATAAGCAATAACATAGCTTAACGTATTGCACATTAGCACATTATTCTTCAATTTAAGAAAATCACATGTGTGCTCCATTGTATTAATTTATGCAAAAGTAGCCAAAAGTTATAAAGCTCATTTCGCTCAATTAAATAGGTAATAAAAATATAGCTAAGCACCCCCACAATTTTAAATATTTAAAAACATGTGCATAGCCCTTCTAGAATTCATAGAGAGATAATTTATATCTCAACCTTTATTTGTACACAATGGTTTTATAAAAAAGAAACTCGCCTTATAAATTTAAATAAGATAAAATTCAGTTTATCTCGAAAAGTCACCAATAAATGTGACAGAACGTTTACCATCTCTAATCACAATGTAGATGCTCTAATAAAATTTATATAAATTCATCAAATATATCACGGTTTTCTAGAGGTGCTTCCATATCACTAAATATCAATCTTAGGATATTTAGGAGTTTCATATATCAAACAAAAATAAAGATCAACTTAATATGTCATGTAAAACATCAAATCTATTATATCACATAACACAATAATTAACCAACCTTAAGTACGCAGAAGCATCATCATGCAACATTTCAAAATTACTAAGCACAAAAAGTCCATCCTTACAATAGTCATTTCTCACAAGAACATCATTTCTGATCATAACAAATTTGTCACAACAAAAAGAAACTTCTACCCCAACTTTCCCAAGAGAGAAACAGAAACTAAATTAGTTCGAATCTTGGACACATGAAACACATCATTTAGTGATAAAGTTTTCCGCGATGTGAGCTTAATAAGAACTTTCCCTTTACCATACACCTTAACGGTTTTCAAGTCCGCTAGGTACACGAGCTCTTCACCATCTCTTATAGTAGTATAGGAGGCAAAAACATTTTTTTTTTTACAAATATGCTTGGTGGCCCCGGAGTCCACCACCCACTCATTCACATCATTAGTTTTACAACTTTGAGAAACAACCACAATAAAATTATCATCACTACAAACCAAGTTTAAACTTGATTTTAGTGGGTTGTTGTTTTTCATAGTTGTCGTTTTATCACTAAATAAACGAATAACATTTTTCTTAAAAAATAAAGTTAAAGTATGACTTATTGTAAGTAGGAAAGTGGAGAGACTAACCATTATATGTATATTTGTGAGCGATTATTCGATTGAAAATGGCTTCCCATGCGGGTATATCACAGCCTTGTGAGATCATGTGTGCAGGCATATCTGACGCCAAATACTTTCTTGAGATTGTTGGAGGAATTCAGCCAGATAAACCTGAAAAAAAAAACGTTAGAAAATAGTACAGCTCGAGTCGCGTAAACGCTGTCCTCAAGAAAGTATTTCCGACTAGCGAAAACCTTCCCCAAGATAAAACGAGCTCTTCGGCGTAAGCCGGTAACAGAACAACGAGAGTAAAATATTATTAATCCAGCAGAGTTAAAGTATTAGGGGATCTTTGGCTCAAAAATGTATATATTCAAGTAGCTGGCCGAACACATATTTATATATGCAAAAGTTGAACGTTGCAGGCTTGCTGCTAGGTGAAAAAAAGTTGTTTTGCCATATTAAAATCATTTAATAATGTTTTAATAGTTGCTCAAAAGAAGATAAACGTTCAAGCGCATTAATAATTTTACTCCGTATAAACGTTAGAGCATGTATCATTGACACCATGTATTCATTGTTTAAAATTCATTAACAATGAATTTTAATAATAATTGATTAAAGATGCACGTTTCCAAAGTAAATGAATATTTAAGGTTCTTGCCGTTATTATTTGGAAGAACTCAATGAACATTCATTATTATTTTTTAATATAATATACCAAAGTGTCTAATTTATAAAATTGATTAATAAAGTAATTTCATTAGATAATAAGAGATAGTTTATTCATTTGAAATACTCTCAATATTTCCAACAGAGCCATCCTCCATCCGTAAGCCTTGCACCTTGTTCTTCCTTCGACGCTGCTTTACCGCATTATGGAAAAATTTAGAATTTAATTATATCACTCTCTTTCAGCCAAAATTCCTTGGCCCGCTGCTTCCAGTACAAGTGTTCTTTCTCCATTAAAACTTGAATGATCGATTTTAGACGGAGAAACTCATGTATACTCCAATCATCCGAACACCCCGTAATCGAGCCAAATTCTTCTTACCCGCCTGAATTTGTTTCTTGAATCCTTTTGGTCTGGCCGAATCCCACCGTAGCAATTCTTTTCCACAAAAGTCTATACTTTTACTAACGGTGAAGTTGTGACCTACCATCCAACTATTTGCAACCACTGTCCTACACTCGCCTTCCTGTAGCCACATATTCTCAAATCTGAATCTTCGAGGTTTCTTATTATGAGCTGTTGGGCAAATTTTGACCCATAGCGTCATATGATCACTCGTCGGGGTCTCAATATGGTGGACAAAATTAAAATGTTAACTGTGCAAATAATTTGGGATGGAAGTAGTATAAATTTTATATTAGATATATTCATTAAATTTGGAAATCAGAAAAAAAATTAATATAGGAGTAAAACAATACCAAAAAAGCATCTTACTATACAAATGCCATCATACGCAAGTATTGTCATCATGTAAAACTAGAATATATGAATTCACATCGTGACAAAAGTTTTATATGTTTTATTTTACATTTCCATTTGTTATAATAAAAAGAATTTTATAACTCTATACGTTGATACCACTGTTCTAAAAATCGCTCTAAGATCCCGACTAGTCCCCGCCTAGGCGCTAGGCAATGGTCGGGCGCCCCGATTTTGGTTTAAGCGCTCCGACTAATTAATTTGGCGCCTAGGTGAATTAATTAGTCGGCCGCCTAGGGCGCCTAGTTGCCCCCCTAGAGCGCTTAATGGGTCGCTTAGGCATCTAGATTCATCGAACTTTGTTTTTGCTTTTTTATTTTAGTATCCTAAGAGATATATCTATCTTTAACTTTGACAATGCATAAGAAGAAAACTACTAGTGAGTAAGTGAGTAGGTATAATATTTGTTGAGGAAAATATTTATTGTGATCAATGATATGCACTATTTCCTAGTGCATAAGTTTGTTATTTTATTATTGTTTGATTGTTGTTTTTAATTGTTTACTTTAGTTTGTGATGTACTCTATAGATTTATGTTGTAGGTTTTAATATGTATTTTTAGTGTGTATTTTGTTGTAAGTACCTTAAGGGATGCAAGGAAGTATTATAGGCACCAAAGGAAGGCAAGATGAATGGTGAAAATAAATTCTGGTAGCAAACCCGGTCGGGTTGAAATATAACCCGGTTGGGTTGGAAGTGACATATGAAGCCAAAAGGAAGCTACGCACCAAAACCCGGTCGGGTTGGTATAAAACCCGGTCGGGTTGAGTTGACAAGAACAAAAGAACGTGTCCAAGATCAAGAGAACGTGGGAAATATCCGATTTGATACGTAACCCGGTTGGGTTTTGACCCAACCCGGTCGGGTTGAATGTGATTTGAGCACCTTCCAAGCAATTAGGGATACCCGATCGAGTATTCTACATACCCGGTCGGGTATCAGACCCAGCCACCTCAAAATACCTATAAATACACCCCCTTTTCCTCCCATTTATTCCACTCCTTCTTCTATACTCTGAAGCTCAGTTTAGAATAGTATTTCTTTTATATCTTTATAGCATGTTTAGTCTCCAAATGAGGAGCTAAACTTCCATTTCTTGGTGTTGCTCTTGAAGCTTGTTGATTATTAAAGTTGTGAGTTATTTTCTTAACTTCTTTCCTTGAATATTAATTCTTCTTTTAAATACTATTTCTATATCAATGTTGGGGAGTGTTACTAAGATGACAATTAGTTAACATCTTGATATTAACTATAGTAGGATTCATCTTCTTTAATATTCTTCCTTGAGTATTTATTAATTCCTATTCATATTTCATATTAGTATTTTGAACATTACTTAAAGGATCAACTAGTTTTGTTTCATATATTAATTATTACTAGAAACAATCAACGAACAGATGGTTAATCGTTGATGGTTTCACAAGTAAGTAACTTCGGTTTATTAATGCAGGTCGTGGTTAATAAACTTAAGAGGGATTAATTTTGTTGGTTAAACCGAAACCGTTGTGTTGAGGTTGTCAATCTCAATTGATTTCATCAAGGAGTTAAGAGATTAAATGCTCCTATCAAGTCGGTATATGGCAGTGTTCTATACTTGACTAATAGTAAGAGGTATTAATGAACGGTCGTTGTTAATAACTACCCTCGATGAATTGGATATACTCCTCGATTGAGTATTCGAGAGGGGATAAGTTATAGATATAACAATGATCGACTAAAATATATCAACAAGTGGAAAGTAGCAATGCCAAGTCCTTTTTATCTTTGAATTAAATCACATTTAAGTTGTTCATCTTTCTGTTTAATTAAATTAAATCATTCAATCCTAAACCCCCCTTTTATTTACTAGTTCTATAAAAAGAGAATTATTCCTTTCCCTGTGGATACGAACTCTACTACGCTATACTACGTAGAAGTGTTAGTATTGAACACCGCCGATAGCTTTACTAGTTCTAGAGTCTTGTTATTTTAATTAGAATAGTTTTATCTTTTATAGCTTTTATTATTATGTAATGAATAAACCCAACTAAGGGAATAGGGCCCAAAAAGGCCTTAGGCCCAAAGTTCTAGGTTACCACTTCGGTACATGTACCTACGCCTATAAATATACGTATATGTGGTACAAGACCGAATAATCAACAATACAGTACCTTTTCATACAAAGTTCTCGTTTCTACTTTCTCGATAGTATAGCGTAAGGATTTCTTCTGTTCAAATTATTTCTTCATCATTATTAAGAATCCTTCTCTATATTATTGTAGATTTCATTTAGCTGTTCTTTGATGTTGTTATTTGGGACCAACAACTGGTATCAGAGCCGATCAAGTACTGATCTTCATCGAAGAAAAACTGCGAAGGAACACTCTGTTTATCTTCTCGATGTTTTCTTAAATTTTTGCTTTTGTAAACCTATTTGTGGACATTTCTTTGTAAAAGTTATACTACTAGATTCGCCTTTCAAAGACGAACCAGGAGTATATCTTCATTTTCGATACCTGTAATCTTTCAGATTTGAAGTTCTCGACATTGATATATCGAAAAGCAGGTTCTCGATACATTTAGCAGGTTTCTCAAAGTCAGATTGATAACAGGAAGCTTCTCGGCATCGAAAACAATTGAGCAGTAATCTTCATTTAAAAAAATTGTGAAGTTTTTTTAAGTACAGGATTTCGATAGGATGATCTCGACTTTAAGCTCGAGAACTTAGTCTTCGATACTAGTTTCTCGCATTAGTACTTTCCGATATTTATACCTTGAGATAGTTGTTTTTCGATATACAGGTTCTCGACATCGGTTCTCGACATTCATTTCTCGATAAGACAGTTCTCGAACTGAACTTATCGAAAGTTGACTTCTCGACATCGACTTCTCGAATCAATATATCGAAAAGTAACTTCTCGAAGTCTTAATATCGACAACTTACTTCTCGATTTTCTTTCTCGAACCCTTAAGTTCTCGATCCTACTTTTCGAAGGCTCACTTTTCGATAATCTATACTTAGAAATATTTTTGTGACAGATCAATCGCTCGAACGGTCATTTTATAAGAACAACAAAATGGACGCTCTTTCAATGGGAAACGACAACAGACCCCCTATTCTTAGGAGAGATGAGTACGTAATGTGGAAGAACAGATTTCTCAACTTTCTAGAAAGCAAAGACAACTCTTCAGCCATGCTGGAATCACTGACTGAGGGACCGGCTCATCTATGAATGACACTTGGAGGTGACAATGACAATGAGCCCCCCGTTGAGCCAGTAAGAATACCCAAGGCTGTTGAAGAGTATACTGAAGAAGACAGATTGAGAATCAAAGCTGATTTGATGGCAAATACGTATCTGCTCCAAGCAATTCCCAATGACATCTATATCCTGATAGATAACATGGATTCTGCTAAGGAAATGTGGGACAAGATAAGGAAGCTGATGGAAGGAAGAAATCTTAGTCTGATGACTAAGAAGGCAAGCACTCTCACTGCCTATGACTCATTCAAGGCCAGGCCCGGTGAACCTCTGCATGAGACTTACAACATATTTGTTAAGGAGCTGAACATATGATAAGTCTGTATTTAGACACGCATTTGATGCGTGTTGGGATCGGCTTTTGATGGTTTTCCTAGCTTTAAGGTGTTACAAGTCTCAATTTTAGCTCAAGTTATGTTTAACAGGCGTTGGTTCGAGTTTTGTGTCATTTGGAGTCAAAATCGGGATTTTAGAGTTCAACATCGGCACTTGAGGAGCAATCGGGATGATTCGAGATGCATTTGAGTGTTGATTTTAGAGCTATGGAGGTCACCGGTAGGTTTACGATGAAGATTTAATGACAAAAGAGCTCTAGGATTGGCTACGGGATCAAAAAGAAGATGAATGAAGCTTGAAAACGACGATCAGGATGACCTTTGGTCAATCGTTCAAGCATATCTCTTTGTAGAAGTATCCAATGGACACGAGGAAGTAGGTGAAAACAGACGATAAAGTCAGATGATCTCTGCTGCGATTTCAGAATGACACCTTTCCACCGTTTTGATCATATCTCTTGATTAGATGATTCAAATCACATTAGGCAAATTGGGTTGGATAGAAGACTTCATTTTCTAAAAATTTCATGAAGGAAGTTTTGTCAAATTCGGAAGTTTGACACACGTCGTGCGTAGGGTAACGCACGATCGTGCGTCTGAGGCGCGAAAGCAAGAGAGACACTGCCAGCAACGCACGGACGTGCGTAGGGTAATGCACGATCGTGCGTAGCTCCGGGTTACGCGAAATTGAATCTCAATTCGGCCCAAATTCATATTTTCCCACCTTTTTCTATAAATAAGGCCTCCCTTACCCTTTTTAAGGGTTACGAACATTACGGAGAGGCCTAGGGACGAATTTACTTGCGTTTTTACAATTGTTTACTCCAAGACCCTGGGATTATTTGTAAATTCATCTTTTTAATTAATGACAATTATTTCTATTCATCCTAATTCTGTTGATTCTTCAATTATGAATTGTGAGTAGTTTAATTAGGGATTTGGGATAGATGAAGGGGTTAATCATGATTGATGGCTAGATTCTTGTCGGTTTAATTGCATGAATGCCATTTAATTTGTGTTTGAATAATTTAACTGATATCTTTTGTAACCTGGAACCGCGGCTAGAATTACAATTGCTTGTAGAATAAATTAAGAGAGATCTAGTTTATTCTAGGACACATTTACACACACTTAATCGTTCGCTAAGGGATTAGTAGCGATTAAGGAGCCGTAAGCTCGCTCGTCTTGGCAATAATTTAGGATCCTGTCGCATGAGAGATCAGCCTGGTCCCCTAAATTATTGTACTCTACGCCGCGAGAGCGGTAAGAACTTAGTAATGATTAGCTAGACTCAGTTAAATCAATTTCATGTAATTAGGCCTGATCTGCCAGAAATCTGGTTACCCCGGAATCAATCCCTATTCCCTTCGTCATTAATTAATTAGAAACCACATTTATTTTTTATTCGCTCAACCGCATTAGTTTAATTTTCAAATCAACCAATCTCGCACGACGCGTTTATTTTATTTATTTCATTTTTAATCGGTGAATTTAGTTAATCTTTAATTCCCTTTTGTCCGTCCCTGTGGAGACGATACTCGTACTTACACCACTGTATTACGATCTATTTTAAGTGCGAGAAAACACACATCAGTTTTTGGCGCCGTTGCCGGGGACGGTGTCGGATTTGATGATTAATTAATATTAGCGACTTGTTTTTAGTTTTTCGTAGGATTTTTGTCTACTAACCTTGCAGGTCAGTCTGTTTATGCATACACGCTCAAAGAGGGGAGAACCACTTATCTCTCTTAATCCTGAGATTGAGAAGTTCGCTAGACAGAACCACAAGACTTTTCTTGAGAAGAACGTAACCATGGACCCTACATCCTCTGGATTTGCTGGGACGTCTGAGGTCCAAACCACTGCTGATAACCTTGATTTTTTCGTCAATACCTCTCCTCAGTCTTCACCGCCTGCATCACCTAGAAATCCCGCTGGATTTCAAAATTTCCACAATCCTTTCTTCCGTCAAAATCAGACCACTCCACAATTAAATCTTCCTCCATTATACCAACTTTTCCAAAATACCTCTATTGCTCCCGAAACCACTTTTCAGAACCAAACATATGGGATGCAGGGTGTAGGGCAATCCATTCCAGTCTTACTGCCTAGACAGCACCCACCACCAGTCACCCAAAATCCACCCCTGACTCAGCCACAAAATCAGCCTTTTCAGAATCAAAACCAATTCCGTCAGCCCAAAGTGCAGCCCCAACCGCAACCAAACATAATCCGACCGCACCCTATTAGACCACAGCCTGTTCTTCAGCCTAGACAGCAGGCTCCTCCATTCAATAATTATATCTCACATGACAACCCGCTCTATCAGGGAGAGACCATTGCAGATTTCCTCACTCCGGAGATTTCAGAGTATGACAGCATTCAAGTGCCGGGAATTACTACAAACCGTTACGAGATCAACCCAGCGGTGATTAACATGGTGTCCAATAATCAATTTGGAGGAGGCCCTACTGAAGATCCAGTGGCGCATATTACCCGATTCCTGCGGATGTGCCGGACTTTCAAAATACCTGGAGTAGATGATGATCAGGTGCGGATGTTACTTTTCCCTTTCTCACTGAGGGACGATGCACCGAGGTGGCTGGACAGCAATCCTCACCATCATATTCAAACTTGGGACCAACTGCACAAGTCCTTCATCAAAGAATATTTTCCGATGTCAAAAGCACTAAAGTTGAAGAAGCAACTGCAAGAATTCAAGCAAGGACCCCTGGAGACAATGGTTGAGGCATGGAAGAGGTTCAAGGTGTTGAGAAGAGCTTGCCCACAAGGCAAGATGACTGATTGTGAGGTTCTATCTTGCTTCTACAGTGGACTCAACAACGAAGGAAAGATGATGCTCGATGCTTCGGGTGGTGGAGCTTTTCCTCACTTACCATCTAAGGTGGGGGAAGAACTAGTGGAGAAGATTGTTTCAAATAATGCTTCATGGTACAACTTTCGGGACTCACCTCACCAGAAGGCCCCGGGTTTGTATGAGATCAGTGATAATTCTTCCCTTTCTGCAAGGGTAGATACTTTGGCTAGCATGCTTCAGAAGCTCACTACCACCGTGGAGGATAATCAAAAGAAGATGACACTTGCTCTCTCGGTGCCCAGTGTCAATATGGTAGCCCCCGTTCCTATTAGTCCTTCTTGTACTACATGTGGGGGACTCTATTGGCCGCATGAATGCACTATGATGGCACACTCGGCAGCCCCTGGAGTGGAGCAAGTGGACGCAGTGTATTTTCAAAGGCAGGGCTACTACAATCAGCCCTACCACCAGCAGCAACAAGGAAACTATGGGCAGGGAAATCAACAACAATATAAGAACTTTAATCAGCCCCAATCTCAACCGCAAGAACAACAATTCCAGCCACAAAGGAATGAGACTGAGCATAAACTTTCTAACTTGGAGAAGACACTCGAGCAATTCATTCAAGTGACTGCGGCGAGAGATCAATCAACGCAGTCGAGTATTCAAGAAACGCAGTCGAGTATTCGAGAAACACAGTCAAGTATTCAAGACATGCAAATTCAGTTGGGGCAGCTCGCAAAGGCCGTTTCTGAGAGGCCTATGGGATCCCTCCCGAGCAACACCGAACCAAATCCAAGAGAGCAAGTTCACGCAATCACACTGAGGAGTGGACGAGATCTTGAACCTGCTGCCATGAAGAAGAAAGTTGAAGACGTTGAACCTGCTGCAGTTGTTCTTGAGGAGAAGAAGGAAGAAGAAAAGAAAGAGGAGGAGGGGGGCGCAGTCCCAAAGTAACCCGTTCCAGTCAAAGCTTACAACCCACCACTCCCATACCCGCAACGCTTAAAGGGGAAGAGTGACACTGAGGACTTCAACAAGTTTCTAAACCTCTTTAAACAGGTTCAAGTAAACGTACCATTTATGGAGGCGCTGAATCAAATGCCAAGGTACGCAAAGTTTATGAAGGAACTCCTTTCCAACAAAAGAAAGTGGGGAGAACCGAAATCGGTGGTGCTGAATGAAGAATGCTCGGCGGTGGTGTTGAAAGAGATGCCCAAAAAGCTCAAGGACCCAGGTAAGTTTACTATCCCTTGTTCCATAGGATGTATGATTTCTAATAATGCGTTAGCTGATTTGGGTGCAAGCATTAATTTGATGCCTTACGCTTTGTATGTGAAGCTTGCACTCGGTCCACTTAAACCAACACGTATGTGCATACAATTGGCTGATCGATCAGTTAAATACCCTCAAGGGATTGCTGAAGACGTATTGGTTAAAGTGGACAAGTTTGTGATTCCAGTTGACTTTGTTGTTTTGGATATGCCCCAAGATTTTGATGTGCCCTTGATTCTTGGAAGGCCTTTTCTAGCCACTGCTCGAGCACTCATAGATGTTGGGGAAGGGAAATTGATTTTGAGGGTTGGGGAGGAGAGAGTTACTTTTTGCATGGCCAAGCTGGCAAAACAGCCCTGTCAAGATGTTAATGAGTGCTTTTTGCTAGATGCCATTGATCCACCTAGAGAGGAGGGGGGGAAACCCCAACCTTTTAAAGAGACTGCTTTTGACCCATTCTTTGATAAAGGACCTGATAAAGTCCTAGACTCATTCCCGTGCTTTACAAGTGGCCCTAAGATGCACAATTGTTTTCATGAATTTAAGGTCTTACGCCATCTCATGGCAATTGTTGATAGGAGGTTTGATTTGTGGAAGACTAATTTTCTGAGCGGGAGTGTCTTTGACTGATTTTTTGATGAGGCGGTTGCGTCGGGCAAACGACGTTAAAAATAGCGCTTCTCGGGAGGCAACCCAAGCTTTTTTTTCTGCTTTTGTTTTTGCGTTTGCCTTCTTTGTTTTTTGGTTGTTTTGCTTTGTGTTTTTGTTGCAGCTCAGGGTCTTGTTGTAGGGATGATGTGCCGAGGATCATTGACTCCGTTTAGTTCTTCACCGACCAGCACCTTAGGGAAGTTTCTGCGACTCTTATTTTTGCTTGTTTTGTAAATGTTGACTTGAGTTGAGATTGAGCACGCGTGACCCTATCCTCTTTACCCCCTTGTGCATAGTGCATTTTTGGTCATCGAGGATGATGCCAAAGTTTAAGTGTGGGGGAGTGAATTGGGCATTCGGGCAGTAGTTGTTACATGTGATTAATTAGAGTTAGCATGCGCAGATGTTAGTTGTATATTCATAGGAAATTCGTGTCAAAATTTTTGAAAATTTTTCTTTAAACTGTGTCTTTGTGAAGTGGCTAGCATTTGACTATGCTTTTATAACATCTTTGAAGTGTTTAGACTTAATTTGCTTGCACTATAATCTGGTTGTTGAAAGGATGAAGGCATTAGTCACTCATGTAATGAATTAACAATTTTCCCATTGACCTGAATAAGTTCCTTTAGGAGAAGCCATTTTGAGCCTGACCGTTCTTTGTTACCCAATTAATTGAGCTCCATAGCCAAATGGCCTGTGTTTCCTTACCTGGAATATTTCTGACTTAGTCTTGATGTTTAGGGAACTAAGGGATTAATTTTCTAAGTTTAGGGAATTTGTGTAGGAGCCATTTTGGCACTGTTTCTATGCCCAAATGGGGTAAGAGCAGTCATCTTTTAGGAATATGATACTTTCGAGGATTGCATTGTAGGCATAGATTCACTTTGAAATTAATGAACTTTAATTGCTATTTTTCCTTGGTGAGGCCGAGATTAGAATGAGGTAATGTCTAGTGAGAATCCGAAAGGTGAAAAATTAATATAGCTAGACCTCTTATCTTGCGAAAAAGAGAATGGGAGCCCCGGTCAAAAAGCGTAAGATGAGACTTGGGTATCTTTCGAAAGAAACGGCGTTCTCGTGCCAACATGACAAGGAAAACTAAACATAATTAATGAATTTGGAGGCTATCTCAAAATTTAGCTTTAGTCCTCCGTGTACTTTAAGTATACGTCAAAGCACAAATGTGCCGAGACGGTTTAGCTTAGTTGTACACCATGTCTACTCTTTGCATAGGTTTAAATGATTATTCCTAAATTGTGGCCTACTGAGTTCCTTGATCCTAAGAATAGCCCTGAAGTTCCTGAATGCATTGAGTCTTTGTTCGAATATTCCAATCTCTCAAAAGAAAGGGACTGTTTATTAGCATTCATCATTCACCATCACCTTCACAAGTCCTTCTGATCAATAGCTAGTTTATTTGTGTATGCTGTCATTACTCTAAGGATGTTGTGAATACTTTGTCAAATAGTTTAGCTTGAGTACAAAGATGTAGTTTAGGGAAGAATTTTCTTGGTTTAGTCTGCCTGTTCTATGAATATTCCTTTAACTACGTGTGCATGCTAATTGTTTTGATTCCTTGTGGTGATTATCGTAAGTTCCGTTGTTTAGTTTGTTTGAGGACAAACAAAGGCTTAAGTGTGGGGGAATCTGATAAGTCTGTATTTAGACACGCATTTGATGCGTGTTGGGATCGGCTTTTGATGGTTTTCCTAGCTTTAAGGTGTTACAAGTCTCAATTTTAGCTCAAGTTATGTTTAACAGGCGTTGGTTCGAGTTTTGTGTCATTTGGAGTCAAAATCAGGATTTTAGAGTTCAACATCGGCACTTGAGGAGCAATCGGGATGATTCAAGATGCATTTGAGTGTTGATTTTAGAGCTATGGAGGCCACCGGTTGGTTTACGATGAAGATTTAATGACAAAAGAGCTCTAGGATTGGCTATGAGATCAAAAAGAAGATGAATGAAGCTTGAAAACGACGATTAGGATGACCTTTGGTCAATCGTTCAAGCATATCTCTTTGTAGAAGCATCCAATGGACACGATTCAAGTTGTATATGAAAGATAAATTCAAGGGCTACAAATCATATGAAGACATCTTTGCGAGAATCTGCGAGGAAGAAGGTGCAAACAGACGATAAAGTCAGATGATCTCTACTGCGATTTCAGAATGACACCTTTCCACCGTTTTGATCATATCTCTTGATTGGATGATTCAAATCACATTCGGCAAATTGGGTTGGATAGAAGACTTCATTTTCTACAACTTTCAGGAAGGAAGTTTTGTCAAATTCGGAAGTTTGACACACGTCGTGCGTAGGGTAACGCACGATCGTGCGTCTGAGGCGAGAAAGCAAGGGAGACACTGCCAGCAACGCACGGACGTGCGTAGCTCCGGGTTACGCGAAATTGAATCCCAATTCGGCCCAAATTCATATTTTCCCACCTTTTTCTATAAATAAGGCCCCCCTAACCCTTTTTAAGGGTTAAGAACATTACGGAGAGGCCTAGGGACGAATTTACATGCGTTTTTACAATTGTTTACTCCAAGACCCTGGGATTATTTGTAAATTCATCTTTTTAATTAATGACAATTATTTCTATTCATCCCAATTCTGTTGATTCTTCAATTATGAATTGTGAGTAGTTTAATTAGGGATTTGGGATTGATGAAGGGGTTAATCATGATTGATGGCTAGATTCTTGTCGGTTTAATTGCATGAATGCCATTTAATTTTTTTTTGAATAATTTAACTGATATCTTTTGTAACCTGGAACCGCGGCTAGAATTACAATTGCTTGTAGAATAAATTAAGAGAGATCTAGTTTATTCTAGGACACATTCACACACACTTAATCGTTCGCTAAGAGATTAGTAGCGATTAAGGAGCCGTAAGCTCGCTCGTCTTGGCAATAATTTAGGATCCTGTCGCATGAGAGATCAGCCCGGTCCCCTAAATTATTGTACTCTACGCCACGAGAGCGGTAAGAACTTAGTAATGATTAGCTAGGCTCAATTAAATCAATTTCATGTAATTAGGCCTGATCTGCCAGAAATCTGGTTACCCCGGAATCAATCCCTATTCCCTTCGTCATTAATTAATTAGAAACCACATTTATTTTTTATTCGCTCAACCGCATTAGTTTAATTTTCAAATCAACCAATCTCGCACGACGCATTTATTTTATTTATTTCATTTTTAATCGCTGAATTTAGTTAATCTTTAATTCCCTTTTGTCTGTCCCTGTGGAGACAATACTCGTACTTACACCACTATATTACGATCTATTTTAAGTGCGAGAAAACACACATCAACATACGCTTTTTTTCTAGTCTGAGCCCTGAATGGAAGAGGATGTTGAAGAATATAAGACAAAATTTGGATCTAGATGAAGTTGATCTCTACACCATCCATGACCATCTCCAACAATTCGTGAATGACACTGCAGAACCTGAAGGAAATACTGCTGATCCACTTGCTCTTGTGATGGAAACTCAAACGAGGAGTACAACTAAGATGCAAGGTAGAAAGTGAAACAAGGTGACAATTATTTCTACAATTCCAAAGAAGGTCTTGCTCTTTCGAATTCCAAAAGAAAAGATAGAGCAAGTTACATGCAATTTACTCTATCGAATTCCAAAGAAGGTCTTGCTCTATCGAATTAGACAATTTACTCACACTACTCCAAGAACTACATTACTCCGTTTAATGCAATTTACAAAAAAAAAGAAAAGATCAGAGGTAGAACAGCCTGCATTTAAAGAAGAAGAAAGACTGGAATAAGTTTAAAAATATGCTTCATATGTCAATAGAAAGTGAAACAAGGTCTCATTTATACCTTAGCCTATTTGATGTAGTTTCCTTCAACACCAAGTATTAACTTAAATCCATAGTTCGTAAACTAACATCTCCAATTGTAAAATTCTCTAGATATTAATTCCAAATCTTAAATACGGAGTATAATGTAGTTTATTCAAAAGAAGTATAATGGAATAGAATGCAATGAATTCAGCAAAAATAAATAAGAACTGAATAAGTTCAGAGATTTAATACCTCTCTGCATCATATTGATGGAACACAGACTAGTGAGTAGATACTGTTGGACTAGAGAATCTGATATCCAAAACCCAAACTCCTTTTAGGACTATCACATTTCTAGCACATGAGTACATGACCCGAAAAAATGCAGCTCTTTTATATGCCACTCCTTTACCTTTTCAGAAATGTTTCATGGTTAATTTATTAGTAAATCGCCACAGTCTAGAGTTCAGCCAAAATATGGTTTTCTTTAACGAAAACATTGACATCTTTAAGAAGAAGACATCTTTAAGAAATACAAAAGTATGTCTTTTATGTGTATTCATTGTTCACTTTCTAGATTCTACCCAAATTTCAAATGAGAATGATAAACTTTTCTTTCTATTTACAAAAACTACTACAATTTCGAAAAACTATTACAATTTCCGATTTACTTGATACTAATTTTAATTAAGAAAATGGTGTATAATGGCCACCTATTACTATTACTAGTGTATGACATTTTTCCTAAATGTTTATTAAAATAGAAGTTATGGACACAAACGTAATGAAAAACCACTGGGCACATACCAGAGGAGCGGTCGGCTTCAAAGACACAAGTCACAATTCCACATATTTCAACGATAAAGTCTACGTTAATTCATCGAGTGCAATAGGACTCCTATTGTAATTTTATTTTTAGTGCAATGTAGTTCTCTATTTTAGGAGCGGTTATATATTTTCTAGTCTTGTATTTATGGTTATATCTATGAAGGAAGGTCTCAGCCTTTAGAATCACGTTTTCTCCTTCCCAATTACGTTCTTCTTCCACTTAAGCATTCTTGTCAGTTTGTAGCAGTTAGACCAGGGATTTATCCTTTGGTACCCGAGCTGGATGGATTATCGTTGAAAACAAACGCATAATTTCGTACTCATAAGCTAAGCATTCTTGTCACTCAAATTCCGTACTCATTCGCTAATCGGAATGCTAGCTAGGGAGGTGGAGTTTGGAGTTCCCCGATCCCTCTCCCATGTGGCCATGTCCATTGATACCCTTCAAAAGGTACATTCAACAAGCCGCTGCTATGAACCACGTCACTAAACCCTCGTAATAGTCACTAGGGTTGTGGCAGTCTACCTCGCCTCTCAGAATCCGAGAGTATATCATTAAAATCTCCCATGATGAGCCATGGTTTATCTGCCACTTGTGAAAGCCGTTTGATTAACTCCCAAGAATCCCGTCTTCAACTCTGTTCAGCGAAACAATATATAATAGCCCGTAAATCGCCATTTCGGGTCATCTTCATCCAGCTACACCCAGTGTTCTAGAACTCGATAGGCGCTAGTCAGGCGGCGGAGCACCGCCTAGCGCCTAGGGCACCCAGACTCTGACTAGGCGTCAGCGAAGTATAATAATTGTTTTTGTAATTCCTGGAACTATTGGTAGTACAAATGGTAAAATAAAAATAATTTATGTCAATCATGTATTCATATAAGAGGTATAAACATAATATTATAAGAAGCCATAAACATATAGTGTAGTTGTTCATCAAAACAGCAAAAAACGAATCCGTCAAAGAGAAAAACATCTTAATCGTATAGTTTAATCACTACAAGAATTTTGACAAATTAAGATGACAAAATTCGTCACATAAAGTTCTTTTTTTGTCACTCAAACCTTTTTTGTGACGAATTAAGATTGTCACAGTGATCGTCATTGTAGCTCCGTGGCAAAGATAAAAGATATAGTATTTCTTATGACGATTTAGTTCATCGTAACCATTATTGATCACCTTTAGTGACGCCTAATGCGTCACTTTTAAGTTGATTTTGTTGTCACTTATATATGAATTTCGTCATCTATACTTGAGACAATAAATGACGAAATCACGTATTGTCAACAATACTGTCATTTTTTATGACGTTTTAGCTCATCGTAACAATTACTGATCACTTATAGTGACGCCGGCCTAATGTGTCACTTTTAAGTTGATGTTTTGTCACTTATGTATGACTTTCGTCATCTATACTTGAAACAATAAATGACAATATCGCGTATTGTCAACAAAAAATAATTTAAAGTGACAATTCAAGATATTGAAATTTTGTCATCCGTTTTTTCAGCCCTACGCGAGAAACACAAATTCCACACCTCGGTCGAGCTCTCCAAAGAACGCCACCCCACACCCCAAATCTTCCATAGCCTTGAGTTCTAAGCCAAAAGAGTCCAAATCCATCACTCTCTAGGCTCCACAACATCATCTTCAAGCTGCTTCTCCATCAAATTAAGGTAAAACGGCAAAATCCCCAATTTTATCAAATTTTCGAAATTCCTTTTTCTTTTTCGATTTTTGGACGAATTATATGTATATGATTGTTAAAAGTTGATTACTTGTGGTTATATGACAAATGTAGACATGATTCTTGCCAACAAAAATTTGAGATTAAAGTTGAGAATTGGGGGAAGATCTTGCAAAATTTTCATTTTTGAACCCTAGGTCGGAATGTCTTGTTTAAATTCAAATTATTTCTACAATTGATGACTTGAATGATATTGAAATACTTTGTATTGATATATGACCATTCCAAACGTCTTGGTTGCATAATTTGTGATTAAACTTGAAATTTTGGGGAAATTAATGAAAAATTTAGAAAAAAACTATACTTAGAATTGATGAAGTTTGTGGTGTTGTGTGTCTATGTTCTCTTCTAACCTTGCATGATGGCTCCAAAAAGAAAACTGTTAGTCCCTATTTCTAACAATCATACAACCATAAGAACGAAAGAAGAAGCAGATAGATTAAACAGAAATCTGGCACATCGTGTAATGGCCACTACTCTCCCTCCAGAGAGACAGAGCAGCCTGAAACTATTCTATTCTATTCTGACTCTATACTCTAATGCCTTAGGTTTTCTCATAAGTTAGCTTCCTTTTATAGGAGACGATGGCTAACTTATGGCTTACAAGAGAGGCTAATGGGCTAATATTAAATTGTGGCCCATATTACACATTTAACTAACAACTACACAAATACAAAGACATCTAACTAGATTGCACACCAGAAAAAGTCCTAACAAAAACCAAATGCTGGCGCATCAT
Source organism: Cuscuta epithymum (assembly GCA_945859915.1). NCBI lineage: Eukaryota > Viridiplantae > Streptophyta > Magnoliopsida > Solanales > Convolvulaceae > Cuscuta > Cuscuta epithymum. Next base: position 384,923 of record CAMAPF010000155.1, on the reverse strand, counting down.
CTTCCTCCTGTTCCAACACTCGTTTCACAGTTTCACTACCCATGCAAATGAGGAGTGGTATGAGGAAAGGAAGAAGTGGAAAATTGTGGAGGAAAAAATAGTGCACCCGGATATCGATGCGGATTTTCACATCACTGAAGTGTTCGCCCGGTTTGGATGGGCAATGATGCTTACTTTGACCGGAGCATGCTACCCCCAGTTGGTCCGGGAGTTTTATGCTAACATCACCGATAAAGAAACCGGATTCGCGGAGATCCAAACGATGGTCAAAGGAATAAACATCAAGGTTGACCCGAAGCTCCTCTCAAACATCCTCGAGATAAGCAATGCAGGCCCCACTTTGGAGTATAATCAAAGTGACATTCTTAGTGACAAAGCATACGATGAGGTGGCAGCACGATGTTTCTTGAGGCTCCAAACAAGCTTTAATACCAAATACCTATTGGACATCCACACACGCCTCATTGTCTATGTCATTGGTTTCAACGTTGTTCCCCATGCTAACGACCGCCACAAAGTCCGAAAGATTGATCTTTACCTTCTTCAAAATATGCTAGTCGGGCTAGGGGATATAGAAGGAATACCACTACCTCGCCTCATCATGAAAACGGTGGTACTCTCCAAAAAAGGTGAATTTTTTTTTTGTCACCCTCTTTTACTCACTAAGATTTTCAGGCACTTTCTGGTACATTTTGATGGTGAGGAAGTTGTGTATACCACCAAGTCTAATATTTTGGACAAAGAAACCATGAGTGCACTCAAATACAAATTGTCCAACTCCGGGAAGTGGTATTTCCCCGAAGGCATTGGTTTGAACAGAGATGGTAATGAGGCGAAAGAGGAACATGAAGGCAAAGCCATGGAAGGTGCTCATGATGATGGCGCCGCACCCGAGCCACCGGTGCCACCACAGCCACCACACACTACCGACCCCGCGCTAGCATACTTGGTTCATTCCATGGCTCGAATGCACACGCGGATGGACGAGCAAGAAGCACGCCAACAGAGGTTTGAGGAGCGTTTCGACACATTCACCAACTACTACTACTCCCAACATGGGTATCCCCCTCCTGATCCACACCATTGACTCCCCCTTGCTCTTATTTCATTTTCCCATAACATTACTTTCCTCTAAACACACTTTTGTTGTGGATGTTGTTGAAAGTATTTGTTTATCATGCATGATACATTGAGACAATGTATTATAAGTGTGGGGGGTGCATCTCATGGGTAGTTAAAACAAATTTTGTGTGCAAAAATAATTTCTTTTTAGGAAGGTAAAATTGTCATATTTCTCTTTTTTTAACGGGTATTTGGTTGAGAAAGTTTTTTTTAATTATTTACAAAAACCTAACATTTTTTTAGACTACTCTTTACTCTTGAAAATTATTCCAAAAAAATAAATTCTTGTGACTAGAAAGTATCTCCTTCCTTCATTTCCAAAAATGGTCAAATACTACATTCAAGCACCATTTTGGAACACAAAACCCACTATCACATCTCATCAAATAAATAGGCATCGTCAAATGACTTTCAGTAAATACTAGTTGAAGACCTTTTCAAATGAGTTAAAAAAGAAGAAGAAGAAGAAGAAGAAAACTCATGGTCTAATCTAGGAAGTTCAATTGATTCATACAACTTAAAAGTCAAAAACCCCAAAAAGCCATCCCACCCACCCAAAAAAGCATAGTCACAAATCATTCCTTTATTTTCAAGAGTACAAGTAGTTTTCTAAATCTAAATAATACTTTTTGTGTTTAATTGAAAAAATGGTTTTTGGACTGAGAATGATAAAAGAGTTTATATGTCATTTTTATCTCTCTTAAAAATTGATTTATTTTTGTTTATATCTTTGTTGAAACTAACCCAAAGCATACAAGGTGATAACATTGCTCGAGGACTAGCAACGCTCAAGTGTGGGGGAATTTGATAGACACAACAATTATCTATATTTTTTAATAGGCAATTATGATTATCTGTACAAATATTCAAAGATAAAACAGGTAAAAATCTATGTTGTAAAAACCGGACCGGTGAGCGACCCGGTCATGTGACTGGGTCACGGATCAACCCGGACCCAGAGGGTCAACCCGGTCCAAGCCGGAAAACCGCTCAACGATTATACGTCTATATAATAATAATAAACATATAATTATATACACTCCCATTATATATTTTTATTTGTATTGTACATTTATCACTAGTGGAAAATATGCTTTCTATAACTGACATTTAATATGGGTTGATTCTTGACTGTTATAGTATATCAACACGGGGTCAAATTCACAAATATTAAGAGCTCCGTGTTGTTTGGTGGGCTAAAAGTGTAAAAAGAAAAACTTTATCAATAACGGTTCTATGTTAACCCGCTGTAGAAAAGAAAAACGGGGTCATATTCATAATTTTTCAGAAATTCAATCTGATGCGGGGTGTTTTTTGAAATTTCAAATAAAAATTTTCCATGTCGGCTTGGTTTTTAACCCTTATAGAATGAATCCTCAAAATTAAAGCCTTCGAAAACGAGAAGGGTTTCTCAGGGTTACATTAGGTTTCTACCGACAGGAGGAAAGATCTGCCGCTACCTCAATTCGCCGCTCCTAGACGATGCCCTCACTCCGACGCTCGTCGATGACGCCCGCACATCGTCGATCCTAGATGACGCCCGCTCTCCAGCCCTCCTAGAAGATGCTCACACTTCGATGCTCCTAGAAGACGCTCGGACTCCATCGCGCCTATAGGACGCCTAGACGACGACCTCCGCACGGTCACTCCTACACGACCTTCGCACTCCTAGACGACGCCTACACCCTGCCGCTGCTCTCCTATTTTCCACAGCTCATCCACTTGCCCGATCTTCATAGCCCAAAAACTTCACTCCAGCTTATTGAAGTAAAAATATTTTTTTTACATATTAATTTTTTTCTACTATTGATTCTTGATTTATGTATATGTCTCATTCACTTTGTGCAGTTGAATTTAATTTGTTATAAACCGTGAAAAAAATTATTTCTATGTTTTTTAATTTTTCTAATGCCTACTAACTGTTTGTAAGAATGTCACATTGAAGTTTTCAATCAATTGTCTTTACATAAGAGTGATTATGTCTCAAAAACATGTTGTTTCTTTTTCTTTATACTCGTATCTAGTTTAATGTGGGTGATCGAAGTCTTTTAGTTTCAACTTTAAATTTTTGTTTGCGACTAAGAATTAACTTTAATTTTAGTTGATCGTGATTGTAGTGTGGTACATATTGAGTTTGTTTAGATCTGAAAATTTGCTTTTTATATATGGAAAGCTAAAAGTTTAGTTCATAATCCTGGTGCTTTAGGTATTTTTTAATTAGTTGGTCGTGTTAGCACATCTTAATACATAACGTGTCATTATTCTTTCAAATTTAAGCATTTTTTATGATGGTATATATTAATTTGACCTGGTCAATATACTGACACAAACTCAAACATATGTTATCATATCAGACACTGTTTCCATTTTATTTGCCCAACTTCAACATAAGCTTTCTCGGATTTGGGTTGATTCTCCCTTCATTTGGTGGCCGTGGGAAATGTATCAGTTATATATTCAAAGAAATATTCATTATTGTTTGAGTAAACAAAAACCTTAGCAAAAAAAATACTAGATTCCTATGGCATTTTCTTTTCCCCTTTTTTTTTAGGTTTCAGTTATTCTTCCTAGTCTGATACGAATAGGTTCTGCAAAAAAATAAGTAAACAAATGGGACTTAAAGACTATGATTATTTCATCAACATAAGTAAATTTGATCATAGCTCTAGAATATTGCACTGATTATTGAACCATAGAACATAACAGTTGTGTTTAATCAAAGCCAGTCACGACTACATAGCTCTAGAATATAGTGAGAGTATTTCTCTAAGACCTTTTTTGAGAGAGTAATATTTATGAAAAAACAACTGCAAATAGAAATGAATAATGAACATGAAAAGTATGAAGTATATAGTCATTTGTAGCCTATTTAGCCTCTCTCATTTACACCAGTCTTTCTTTTGCAGTATATAGATTTGGTGGTAATGTCACATAGTCTATAGTATCTACATAGCGAGTCATTCTTATTTTTTCTTTTTGTTTTTGAAAATTTTAATCATTCTAATGTGTTAAAATTTAAGCTCTTATTATGTTGTCGTATTCTTTTTAGGATTTAATTTCATGCTGCTGATGAGGTAATAGTATTGCTTTCTCTTTCTTAAAAAGATATAATCGTCATATATCTAAACTGTTGCACTCATTCAATTGTATCTGATTCCAAATTGAGTGATAAATATAGAGAAACGAGAGAAGACTTTAAGTGAGTAAGAGCCTCTTCTTGAGCTTCGCATATGCATTTGCAGATTAGACTCTTATTTGTTATTCTCTCTGTTCTACTCACTAATTTTCTCTGCTTCAGCTTGTCAATATTATATTACTATTTGCTCTGTTCTGCTCACTAATTTGAAGTCTCATTATTTCATATACCCCAGAGTATTAGTTTTGATTCAAATGCTAGACATTTGCATGTACTGTGTTTTAGATACATGACATAAATTTAGTAATATTATATTGCTTAATTCTTATTATGACTTTAAATTTAAAAAATGACTAATTTGAATTCTTCTCTTTCATTAGGCCCTGCAAATTCATCATATGATCAAAACTAAAAGAAATTCCACACCAAAATAGTTTAAGTCAATGGTAAGCATATTTGATTATATTTAATTCCAAGTGATACGTAGTATAATTTTTTTTTAATTTATATATTGTTCAGTACCAATTATATATAATCATCTCTTCCCTGTGTGCTATGGTGGTGGTTTGCATATAATGCATGAGCAGTCTATGAATAGCTATTGGTTTGAATATAATCAATGAGCATTATTTTATTTCTCCAGTTGGAATTTTTTCCATATTAATATGAAAGTGGTGTTTTATGTCTTCCGGTAAATTTTCGAATTCTTTTTTCTAAGACAGAAAGAATGTAGAGTACAAAAGATTTCGTGATGGTGCTTATAAAGGGAAGATATGAGTTATTAGACATAGGATTGCTACATAGGGTCTTCTAATTCTTAGAGGGTGGTGAAAACTTTTGTATTATGTTTGAGTTGTTATGTTTACATTTTTTCGTTCTAGCTTTTTTACTTGTGCTTGCCCTTTTATATTGTTTAGTTGTGCTTACTTCTGCTGTTTAACCTGTAGGTATTCAATGATCAAGACCCATTTTGTCACTCAACATGAACTTTGGTGACTCAATTACTGGATTTTATAGCAATTTATTGAATGTTATTAAAGCGGTATGTTAAAGTGATATGTAACTTTTGTAAGTAATTGTTGGTATGAAGTGTGATTTTATGTAAGAATATTGTATCTTTTCTAAGTAAGATCAATAATATGTTGTCATGATTTTCTTAAATATTGTGTTTTCCTTTCATATTTAATTAATTCCTATATAAATAATAGTGTTGATTAAAGGACATTTAACAAAACTGTGGAGAAGTAATTCTGCAATGTCGGGTCAAAATTTGAACATTTAATGACGGTTCAATTATAGCCGATATCAAAGTTGTTCTGCATTGGGATGACTTTTCATTACGGTTAGTATACTAAAGTTACGAACTGATACGGAAAACTTCTGCAAAAATCATTTGACGACCTTCCCGATCGAATTTTGAGCTGAAATTTGGTATGGACAAACTAGACTTGATGAGGAACATGCTCAAAAAATTTCATCAAAAAATTCCACCGGGAAGGTGCCCAAACGGGCTCGGCCGGACGGGGCAGCCCGTCAGGCCGGCCTGATGAGATGATTTCTCTCTTATTTCTTGTATGTTATTGTATTTTATTGTTCTTAGTTACACTTTTGTAACTAATATGAGCATTAGAGGCTAAGTTCTTAGCTAAGGCTAGGGATGAACTTCTATGCCCATTAGGTGTTTGATAAAAGTTCTAAACCAATAAATTGTGATTTATCCTTTACATTTTGATTGTTTATGACTATGGTGTACAACATAGAAGTATGTTAAATTTAGTTTATGCTTGCAATTAGCGATGAAGTCTAAACTATGAACATTAAAGGATAAACATATATATTACCGAGAATAGAAATATATCCGGTATTATATGATACGGGTGTGATGTCTTGATATTCAACGGAGTTTTCGGTAGATGAATGTAAGCCTTAACGGGACTTACATGTAACGAAAACCACGCTCTCGCTGCCTTAACTGGAGTTGAGAATATATTAGCGACATCGTATTCATAATTATTGGCAAAGAACTAATATTCAACCCTATGAAAGAATTTAAGTGATGAAATAATGTCAAGAATAAGACTCCCATGATTTCATTAGACAAAAATAGACCCTAATTACGTTTTAGACAAAAAAGAGACTTAAACGGATGCCAATTGTCTGAATTGTCCTCGAATCCCTATTTCCGTCTCTCTTTCCGCCCTCTGCATCCATCAACCTTCTGATCTCTAAGTCAAATGCGTGCATCTGCTACGGACCTCAGCGACGAATCTGTTTCAGCGACAGATCTGCGACAAATCTGCTTTAGCGACGGATCTGCGACGGATCTGCTTCAGCAACGGTTCATCGCACCTTCGACGACGACGAAGATGACTTCTGCGCTGCACTGAGCTCCAGCGATGGTGGTGAGCCATTGACATCGACGAACACCTCTTCTTCTTCTCCTTTCTCTGGAGTGCTCACTATTTTCTGTAGTTATGATTCATGGCGGCGGTGCGTAGAGGCACGTGGGGGGGGGGGGGGGGTTGCCAGATTGCGTGATTAGGGTTGGGGCTGGCAGATTCCGCGGTTGGTGTTACGGGGCCGACGACAACCATGGATGGGGCTGGGGAAAGGTCTGGAGAGGTGGCTGGGCTTGGGGGTGTGGGTTGGAGACATGGCCAGCGGCGCTAGGGGAGGCAGGGGAGGGGTGAGGATGCCGAGGCGCTGGGGTTCAGCTGTGGAGGGGTGAGCCTGTGCCTGCAGAGAGCCGCTGCCGTCGCTGGGGTTCGGTGGCCGGCGGTGGTGGTTACCGCTGGTGGTGGTCTCTGACAGTGGGGGGTAGCGATGGTCACTACGGAAGGGAGTAATTTTAATTATTTAAACCGAGTAACTATAGGTGAAACAGGTAATTGCAACGGGTTGGGTTGGATAATTGACCGGGTCGGGTCTTGTAACCTATGTTGCACGAAAACGCGAAAATCATGAGGCAACGGGAAACGGGAAACGTCAATTTTTTCTCAAAAAAGGCTTATTTGGAGAGTTTCCGAAGAGTTTCCGAGAGTTTCCGAAATGGGAAACGTACTCTTTCTCGAGAGTTTCTGTGCTACATAGCTTGTAACTATAACGGGTCATATCAGATAATTGTAATTGAGTTTTGGTAATTGTAACTAGCTAATTGGTTGGATCAGATAATTGTAATTGGTCGGATCAAGTAATTGTAACTGGACGGTCCGAGTAACTGTGACTGGTCGGATCTAGTAATCATAACTGGTCGGATCGGGTAATTGTAACTGGACGGTCCGAGTAACTGTAACTGGTCAGATCGAGTAACTATAACTGGTCAGATCGAGTAATTGTAACTGGACGGTCCGAGTAACTGTAACTGGTTGGATTGAGTAACTATAACTGGTCGGCTCGGGTAATTGTAACTGGACGGTCCGAGTAACTGTAACTGCTCGGATCAAGTAATTTTAATTGATTGAGTTGGATAATTATAATTTATCAATCAAGTAATTGTAACTGGTCGGATAATTCTAACTGATCGGGGAAGGTAATTCCAAGTAGATGGATGTGTACTTGTAATTGGACGAGTCAAATAATTATAAATCTCACTGGGGTCAAATAATTTATAAATGTCGGTCAATTTTTCTAATCGTGGAAAATGGTTGCGGCATTTTGAAAACTTGGAAGATGGAAATGCTATGATTCACAACGCACGTACGGAGTATATTCATTAGCAGTAGGGGCATTTTTGATCTTTCATCTAAAGTTGTTTAAATGTTCCGCACGGTTTGTCTCTTTTTTGTCCTCTACTAAAAGAAGTCTTAGAGTTGTCCATATCCTTCTAATTAGTATTATTTATGACCTAACCCCTTAAGTGATTCCCGAAGCCTTAGTCGTTGTTATCATTCATCTTAAACTCAAATTAATTAAAGTAATATCCTTGAAATTAAAAAAGAAGAACCAAGTTGTTGTTTTCACAACAACACACAAATCAAAATCCCTGCACTTTACTCATTTATTTATTTAAAGTCAACTACTCTCGGACTAAATTAAACAATGTTTCCCTGTGGATTCGACCCGGTATTTTACTGGAATTTATTACTATATCGGCACTTGAATTGTACACTTGCAAGTTCAAACCGGTCAGGTCTAGTGGTCCCCCTCTCATTTTGTACAACATTTTTATTTTAATAAAATACTGACAAATGTTCCCCGACATTTGCCCCATCGATGGGTGGTTTACCTTCCGGGTTAAAAAAATCGCTTTTTCGCATTAGTTTATTTTCCGAAAATCCAAATCTCGCACATCGCATTTTTTAATCACTGAATTTATTTAATTCTTGATTCCCTTTTTTTATCCATGTGGAGACGATACTCGTAGTTATATGCCATATACTGCTACATATTATTAGTGCGAAAAAACTCACATCAACACTATATATCGAATTGTAGCCCTTAACAAGAGGAATCTGAAACTATTTTGACCCGACCCAAATCGGAAGTGAATTCCACTCAAAATAATGTCCCAAATTAACCATTTAATCCAATTTTTAACACAACTTTCCAATAATATCTTTACCTGCTTTGTGTCGATGGTAACACCGAATTGCTAGTACTACTCCACAAATAAAAATTGCAGTAAATATACATCCAATAACAAGTTTCACCAGTTTGTCTTTCTTTTTCTTTGACATCAGAAGGCGGCGAGGGCGGCACGGCTGATTATTCATTAGTAAAGCATTCCCCGCAAAGGACGGATGAGGAAACCTCGACAGTGACGCCGGAATGGAGCCCTCAAAGCTGTTGTTGCTCTCGTTCAAACTCTTCAGCTTCATCAGCTTCCACGGGAGCGATCCCGTGAAAGAGTTATTATCAAGGCTCAGGGCCCTCAGCGCGTCCAACCGTTCAATGGTGTTTTCCGGTATGCCCCCGCTCAGCCCCATTCCCGGCAGATGCAGTTCCACTACCCGGCTGCCGCGGCATTTCACGCCAGCCCAGTCACTACATATTTGGGCCTCCCTGCTCCAGCCCAGTTTCTCCCCCCCGCCCACCGCAGATGCAAACTCTAGAAGAGCTTCTTTGTCGGCCTTCAAGTCCGCCACCACTCCTTTGCGGAGGATGAAGATATGGATCACAAGGAAATAACAAATAGCTGTTATGGATATACTCGTCATCATGCCTGTTTAAACTCCGTTCTGTAAGAAATAAAAAAAGATTTATTTGGATCAATATGGAGTGTTTGCCTTTGCTTCTACAACTCCGGTACCTTTTTAAAAAATGGGGTACCGTACCTAGTACCTATCATTCATTTGATTGGACCACATCACTTTATCACTTTTAATTTAGATTTAAATAATTCAACTGCTACATTCTCATTGGTCCATGTGGACAAAGGTATGGTACCTTTTGGGTACAATAGAATCTACCTAAAAAAAATGATTTTTTAAAATGAGTTTGGAGAAAGTACTTAATAGTAAAAGTTGGTATTGTTTAATAAAAAAGTGATTCTGAAAAAGTAAAAGTTGGTAGTACTTGATAAAATAAGTGTTTTTTATGTAATAGAAAAAGTGAAAAGCAGTTTAAAACACTCTTCCACCTGCTTCCAGCTTTTAAGTGATTAATTTAAGCAGAAGCTGTCATTTGAAAACACTCTTTTCAGCTTTTTTAAAGTCAAAAACTGAAAAACCTTTTTTAAGTAAGTGCAAACACTCCTTAACTAACGAGTTAAGTTCTTAAGTAGGACAATCATGCATGATTTGGTGAAAATATAGAAGACACAAATTGCCCTAAATAGCAGTACTAGCATTCCCGTGTTACCAAGTTCGAAATTTAAACTTGGCGCTGTGCCATAGCACTGCCCACACTTGCTGTGGGCCGGCCCTGACTAAGAACAACATGAGAAGTAGAAAAGTATGGCATTTTTGAATTATTAGTCCAATTTCCAGCAATTCAGAACTAGATAGAAACATAAAAACTGAGCTACACACAAATTTAGTAGTCCAATTTCCAGCAATTCAGAACTAGATAGAAACATAAAAACTGAGCTACACACAAATTTAGTATTCATCAATCTATATAAGCATAACCAAAGTAGAGTGATGATCGAATAGCACCTCAAAAAATGCAAGCACCACCAAACAGCTAGAGGTGACCGAAGACTACACAAAGTTAATAGTTTGGGAGCCTATCGGTCGAGATTTTAAACTACAAAAAGTGAATGCCTAGAGAGGATTTCAAGGACAAGTTTTCTTCGTCAAACGTGAACTCTTATAGAAAACCGATGTAATAATTATTACCCCAAAAATATAAACTCATATTTGACGATAAGAGAACTAAAAAATGTAATTAACTAATTACCCTCCAACATTTGATACGGCTTACGCCCTATATAATCTACCGTTACACGTATTTGAACTTTTGAAGGTCACCAAAATGCATTATTAAAAATGGAAATATAGGAAGTTTCACAAGAGTTAAAAAGGGAGAAGGTGACCAAAATGCCCTTCATGAAACCCAACAATTAGAAAAAGTCTACTTGCTATCCAAATGCCATCATGCTTGAGTTATTTCCGGGGATGACTACTTTCTAATCTTATGACTCGGCACGGTTATTAATGAAGTAGTTGAAAAAGTAAAAGTTGTGGTTGAGATTTAAGTTTAATAAAGTGAAATGTGGTGTAGACCACATATTTCTTTCCAAAAAAGAAAAGGAGACACTTATTTTGGGACAACCCAAAAAGGAAAGTAGAACATGTAAAATGGGACGGAGGGAGTATGACATTTTCGAATTATTAGTCCAATTTCCATCAATTCAGAACTAGCTAGATAGAAACATAAAAACTGAGCTACACACAAATTTAGTATTCATCAATCTATATAAGAATAACCAAAGTAGAGAGATGATCGAATAGCACCTCAAAAAATGCAAGCACCACCAAACAGCTAGAGGTGACCGAAGACTACACAAAGTTAATTAGTTAATAGTTTGGGAGCGGGAAAACTGTCAAATAGGTCCTCGAACTTTCATAAAAAGGTCAATTAAGTCCTTCTATAGGAGGTTCTGTCCGGCCGTCGCGATTTGGGACAGTTCCCGGTGGAATTTTTTGATTAATTTTTTTGAGCATCTTATTCACCAAGTCTTGTTTATTCATACCAAATTTTAGCTAAAAATTCAATCGGGAACACATCCAAATTAATTCTTGAAGATAACTGCGCATTTTTGCGTTCTCGAATTAATTTGAATGCGCTCCCGATTAAATTTTTAGTTGAAATTTGGTATGATTAAACTAGGCTTGATGAATAAGATGCTCAAAAAAATTCATCAAAAAATTCCACCGGGAACCGCCCCAAATCGCGACGACCGGACAAAGTCTCCTATAGAAGGACTTAATTGACTTTTTTATGAAAGTTCGAGGACCTATTTGACAGTTTTCCCTTTGGGAGCCTATCGGTCGAGATTTTAAACTACAAAAAGTGAATGCCTAGAGAGGATTTCAAGGACAAGTTTTCTTCGTCAAAAGTGAACTCTTATAGAAAACCGATGTAATAATTATTACCCCAAAAATATGAACTCAAAAAAAAAAATATGAACTCATATTTGACGATAAGAGAATTAAAAAATGTAATTAACTAATTACCCTCCAACATTTGATACGGCCTATATAATCTACCGTTACACGTATTTGAAGGTGACCAAAATGCATTATTAAAAATGGAAATATAGGAAGTTTCACAAGAGTTAAAATGGGAGAAGGTGACCAAAATGCCCTTCATGAAACCCAACAATTAGAAAAAGTCTACTTGCTATACAAATGCCATCATGCTCGAGTTATTTTCCGGGATGGATACTTTCTAATCTTATTTCTCAAAGTAGGGTATTTTAAACTTATTTCCCAAATAGGATCATTTTTGCTTCGTCATCGTTCCATGTCAGCACCGAAACTAAATTCTATTTCCATGTCATTTTATCTGCCACCTCCCTATTCGAAGTCAGCACACATATACATATACACCATGTATCATTCAAAAAACAAAAAACTGAGGCTTGTGAGAATCGAACCTATGCCCAAGGACGGTAAATTCTGAGCCTTGAAAAAGTAATTTTTACATAGTGCGTAGTACTACGTATATATAATTAAAAAGCGATCTTTCAAAAAAAAGAAGTGAAAAACAAAGACGTCTAACTTTCAGCTTTCAGCTACTTTAACTTTACTTAGAATTTTAGATGCACTTGAATAATGAATGCACCTATTAAAATAAGAAATACTAATAGGCTAGGCATGGAAATTTTCAAATGGAATAATATTCTTTTAACTTTATTCGCTACTTGCTTTAATACCCCATTTTCAAATGCGATGAAAGACAAAAGTATGTCATTTATGTGTATTCATAATTCACTTTCTAGTTTCTACCCAAATTTCAAATGAGAATGATAAACTTTTCTTACTACTCAGAAATGTGTCTCTTGGATTTCGGAAAACTATTACAATTTCCGATTTCGGACTCAGATCGTAATTTTATTTTGGGTAGCTCTCCCGTGCATTCGTGTTGTGGAATGTATTGATGCATTCCACATGTGGCTAAATATAAGTGGAAGGCATTCCACGTAAGCAATTAGTGAGACATTATCATCAAAGTAACATCTTTCATTTATATACTACGTATACTCCGTATTAAATTCTATCTGTTTACATGTTAGCCCTTAACTATATAACATCTTTCTTATCTACCCATATTAAATTACAATCTTACTTCTAAAACATACGGATTATTTATTTCGTACTCCGCTTTAATTCTTTCCTTTCTGTTTTCCACTAAAATCTTTGCATTTTTCTTTCCAAAACAAGGCCTAAATTCAATTTACAAATTGAAATATCTATCAAACAACTTTCATACAACGTGTTTTTGAGTTTTTTTGTTCAGTTTTGTTGTGGAAGACTTGAAGTATCAAAACTCGGTGGCGGTAAATAACTTACGAGTATGTTTTTACTTGATTTGTATTTAGTCTTATCTCTCATCAGATTAGAGCGATGTTTTTACTTGGACTGAAATTTGCTAGTCTAGTTTGGTCTGGTCTGGTCTGGTATGTATAAGTCTAGTCTAAACTGGTCTATTTAAGTTTTGAAAAACTTTTTCCAAAAATCTGGCCTATTTTCCGGTCTGTAAAAATTGTGTTTAAGTCTGTAAAACTGGAGAAAGGAAAACAAAAAATTGTGTTTACCAAATCGTTTTTTTAAAAAATGAGACATGTCTCTGTTTTTCTTAATGAATTGGAGAATTGACTTTTACTAGTTTTCCAAATTCGAAAAACGCGGATGCTGCAATGAATTTGTATACTTATGCCTAGTGTAAGTCCCGATATGGTCAAAGACCCGACGATGATCATCATCCTGTCCGGACGATCACCCGGTAGTCTCCGTCTTGTCCGATCAACAACCTAACGATCCCTATCCTGTCTTCCAATTGACCCGACGGTCTGTGTTCGGTCCGATCGACAACCGGGCGGTCCTGAGTCAGTCTCGTAAACAACCTTGTGGTCCCTGTCCGGGCCGGTCTATATGACCCAGCGGTTTAGTCTCGATTTTTCGAAATCATTATATTTTTTAAAGTGAAAAGTTTTATCAAACATATGAAGCTTGATCTATATTTTGTTCATGAAAAGATATTTCACATACATGAAGCTTCAAGTTCTTCAATTTTTTTGGAACATTCTTCTAAAACTATTATAGTATATGAACTCTTCTTTGGGAGATCAACATCGATGTCATCAAACCACAAAGTACTTGGCAAGCTTCGAGTTCTTTATGTTCCTGCAATTTATCAGGTACCTGATCTGTTGACAAAACCTCTCTCAAGCACCAGATTCCTTGAGCTGAAGAACAAACTTAGTGTGATTGAATGTCCCATCATACCATACTAAGTTTGAGGGGGGATAGTAAGAGTATATATCCGGTTGCTTGTAATTAGCCATGGCAATGGGTCAGGTCGGGGTGGATACTGCAAGACCCCGACCCTCCCCGTGACTTCACTGGGTGGACCCGCACGGGTCCAAACTTGGTGACCCGCACTGGGTGGACCCGCACGGGTCATAACCTAATTAGCTAGTATGTATTTTTATTTGTGGGAAGTTGTTACTAATTGAATCTACATAAAGTTTATCTCTAAATAATTATTAAAAAATAATATGTTAAATCAAATTCACGATTCACTAAGAATTTCAAAAATTAATACTATACACACAGCTACTATAAATACCTTGTACTGAGACACACTGGATCAATAATAATAATATACTTTCGGTCTGCTATATTTCTAATAAGTTGTCACCTAATAAGGAAATGTGAAAAGAATTCATCAAACTAACTATTGAGATCGACAGGGACCGATCAGTTTCGGTCCCGACTTTCCTATAAGTTGGACCCAATACCCTACTTGGGTTGTACTAGGTTCAGTTTCGGACATGGACCGTACTTTCAGTCTTTTGACCGGTTAAAGAACTGAGTGAAAAGAATGAATCAATATGTTTTCAGATTTGAATAGAAAACTAAAAAATGAAAACACAAAATGGAAGAAGGAAAAACATAAATAGAAAAAATGGAAATATCTGTGTAGTAAAGAAGCCCTAAACTTTTTGTATTTCAATGAAGTTTTATCATGTTCCGTGATTATTATTTTTTAAGAAAAGGGGGGCAATGTGTTATTTTAACTTTCTGTTTTGCTAGAATATGCAAATGTACGCAATTTCCACAATTAATGCTCCGTATGAATATGTACTAAATTGCAATTTAGGCTATTTAATCGTATGTAGAAAACACGGGTACTAAAGTACTGCCAGGTGTGAAAACGCACCAATACATCCCTTAAGATGATGCACCATAAAAATTTCCTTTTATTTTTAGTGCAATATTCTCTGTTAAGGGAAATTCTATCGTACCTTCCTAAATAAACACCCTAGTTATCAGTTTTATTATTTTCATTTTAGTCCCTAGTAAAACAGTTAACAAGTGAACGGATCGGTTCAGCTCCGATCCTAAGATACAATCTCAGATTCCCGACCTTAGATCTTCCCAATGCCAATCCTACCTAAACTCGAACCTCAGTTGAACCTCATAAAAAGACCCCTATGAATTACAATTTTATGTAGCATATTTTTTTTTCAAGTTAAAGATGTATCATCACAAAATAAATAAAATTCTTATATAATACAGAGTATAATGTTACAATACCACATGTAACAACTCTTACATAATACAGAGTATAAATATAACAACAACAAATGTATTAATTTGTCAACACGTGACTTCCTTTCCCTCTTTTGAAACCCGGACATGCATTTGGGAGGCATATATGGTACTAAAGATAAATAAAACATAATTTACTGAAATCATATACATACATACACACACGTGTGTGATAATATTAGTTTTTTTTGCGACATATCCTAATATTAGTTAAATAAATGTGCTATATAATGCATTCTTGTCTCTAATTTAGAGAACATAACCTACTTCAAATGTAAATAAATATGTAGTATAAAAAATTGATTTTTTTGACTATGCATCCACTAAATTAGAGAACAAATCATTTGAATATTCAATATTAAGTTCAAAATTAATTTTCTAAATGTATGGATCAGTCAATATGATCTCAAATCAACCGTGGAACAATTTATATTTATCTCCAATTAAAACAAGACAAGGTTTTTTCATTGTGCAAAAGAAATTCAAAATGGACGAAATAGTGCCAATATTTAATATTTTAGCAGCGGTTATTTTCTAGTCTTGTATTTATGGTTACACATATGAAGGCAAATCTCAGCCTTTAGAATCATGCTTTCTCCTTCCCAATTACTTTCTTCTTCAGTTAAGCATTCTTGTCAGTTTGCCGTAGTTACCCCAGGGATCTATCATTTGAGACGTTTTTACTTGGACCGTTTACAGTCTCAGACAAGACAAGACCAAATTTAAACATACCAGACCGGATCAGACTTGACTTCCATGGTTATAAAATACACAGAGACGAGACGTTTACCAGACTAGACCAGACCAGAACAGATTTAAACAGACCAGAACAGAACAGATTTAAACAGACCAAACCAACAAATTACAGTCTAAGTAAAAACATCATTGGTATCACATCATGATGGATAACTGCGGGAAAACAAACGCAGAACTCCGTATTCATAAGCATTATTGTCACTCAAATCCCGTACTGATTCGCGAATCACTTTTCTAGGGAACAACCTAACTTTCAGGTGGACAATTCTTTTGCTGATGAGCATCTATGGAATGGCCCGCACCTTCATGATATCAAGGAACAATTTCCGAAGTTTGGTAAAGGGGACTTAGCCCGGTGCATATACCAAGCGACACAATACTCCGATTATTACAATGTCACTCCAGATGTGAAGTTAAGGCTCAGGCCTTTGAATTTGGAGAGGCTGACCCTTCAATGGTACCGACAGTTGCTAAAGCGAAGGGGACCAATCATGTGGGATGAGTTTGTTAGGGCTATTTGTCCTTGTTTCGGTCCTACAAAGTTTGCCGGTCCTTCTGAAGATCGGTCCAATCTGAATCAGTCTACTACTGTCGCATTTTACCTAGAAGCGGCTTCACAATTATCTCACTAGATTGATGATTTGTCTGAGTCTTTTCTAATTGGGTCTTTTCTTGGGGGCTTTCGGGATGAGTTTCGGTTGGATGTAAACATACGGAACCCAAGAACTCTAGATGAGGCTTTCGAGCGCTCAAAGGTCCCTATCTACACGGGCACCACTACCAAACAAGCCAACCACCACGGGCATTCTAGATCCTCTTCCAGTTGTTTGTACAAAATTAGTGAAACCAAGCCCACTAATTAAAAGATTGTCATGGGAAGAGAAGCAACACAGATGATCATTTGGCCTTTTCTTCTCTTGCAGCGAACAACTTGCATTGGGTCACTGTTGCAAAAATCCACAACTCATGCTACTCGAGATATGGTAAAGTCAAGTCGATCATTCTGAAGAAGCTATATATAGCCATGCATGTAACCACCCTTCAGAGATTTCACTTCATGTGTTGATGGGATGGACGACATAGTAAACGTTCGGGCTTAAGGCATCTGTTGAGGGATGAGATATTATTGTACTGGTTGATACTGGGTCTACCCACAATTTTATCCGAAATAAATTGGTAGAATCCTTGCAATTTCTTTTCTCACCTATGCCCGCATTCAATGTTAAATCGCCTACGGTGAGCCCCTGCAGTGTAGCAGGCGGGTGGAATGTGTGGCATTACAAAACTATGACCCACAGTTCAAAATCACATGTTACACATTACCGCTCATTAGAATCGATGCAATGTTGGGAATGCAATGGCTGGAACAATTGGGGCTGGTGCTGAATGACCGGGAACAAAAAAACATGTTTTGAAGCGATAGTAGACAACTGACTGTGATGACTATCGGCGAGATACACGAAGATGGTGCATATTTTCTATTGTCTATTGCAGCCAATTCTGACACAAGGGATATCGAGATGGAGTTAGGGGCCTTGACAGAAGAATATAGAAATATCTTTGCAGAACCAAATGGTTTGACCCCTGTCCAAGAGATTGAACATCAAATTGTCTTTAAGAAGGGGTCAGAACCGGCAAGTCAATGTTTGACCTTACCATTGCACACACTTCCAAATGGATGAGATAGAATGACAAGTCACTGACATGCTGGACGAGGAATCATACAACCAAGTACAAGTCCCTATTCATCGATCCTTGTTTTGCTGGTAAAGAAAAATATGGCACTATTACGCCCTTACGACAAAGGACCAGTTCTCAATCCCAACCATATAGATCACAATATGAACTGCATATAGCAGACTTCAAACATTTGGAGTTGTGCTTGGGGTATCATCAGTTACGTATGGGACTCGATGACATTTCTAAAGTGGCTTTCCGCACACACAATGGTCATTGTGAGTATCACATCATGTCATTTGGGTTTTGTAATGCTCCGCCCACTTTGCAATCACTTATGAACATTATCTTTCTGCCTTATGCATAAAAATTCATTTTTGTATTCTTGGATGACATACTCATCTATAGTCCAACCTAAGAAACTCACTTGGAGCGTGCATATCCGTGAAGTAAAATTTTAGTTCTCAGAAGTTAGAACATATCCATTCTTTGCTAAAATTTTCTAGTGTGGTTTCAGAACACATCGGGTATTGGACACACCCGATCAGGTGTCTGACCAAATCAATTTTTCTTCTTTCATTGCCTTCCATGAAGCTTTCTTATGCTCCCAAGTGATTCCCTCCTGCTTTTTCATCATGTTTCTTGCTTATATGTAAAACCTCTTAATATCTAGCCACTAATTCATGTTTTATTTTAGAAGATAAAGATTACATCGTAATTGTACACAAGCTAAGTAAATATAATGTAAAATCATTCTAAACTGTGGTGTTTATACACTACTAAATAGCAAATATAAGAACCTACCCCTAGACACATCTCAAAGTCTTGTAAGTGAACTGTAAATTTAAGGATAATGTTTTCTAGATGGTAAAAATATTCCTAATATCAAGCGGCTACCAAATAATATACCTAAAGATCTGCATCTACTAATAACAAAACCATAGTCCCTCCGTCCCGAAAATGTTGGCCAAATTGACTTTTCTTGCTCAATGATACTCAACTTTGACCAATAATATTTTTAATACTAGGTACAAAATTATTTTGAATATGAAATTATAGTAAAAAAAATTCCTTTTTAAAAATATTTTAATAAAAATATAAAATTTATAAATTATATGCAAATATAATGATTAAAATTATTGCCTAAAGTTTGTCATAAATGGCCAAAAAAGTCAATATGGCATGCATTTTGGGACGGAGGTAATAGTTAACTATAATTAACACATCTGGATAATAAACAAAGTTACTCTTATTTGTACTTGTCAATATTTTATTCCTATTTGAAGTAATTTTCTAAAAAGTAAGAAAGATATCAAATTAGGTGGACTCAACTTTTATGAGATATTCTAAACAGTATTACCTTCGTCCTGATGGACTTTGCCAACTTAGAATTAGGTGAAAAATAAGTAATGAGGTTTTCATAAAATAACAATATAATAAATCCTATGGACGAACATAAGACTACTTCCAAAAAATTCCAAAAATGAGACTAAACTACTACTAGTGGTCATGATCACCAATTCGACCAGTGACCAATTCGACAGTGATCAATTACCCAATCAGTGACCATGACCAACCTGACTACTGACTAGTGACCAACTCGACCAGTCACCAATTACCAAATCAGTGATCATGACCAATCCAACCAATGACCTATTACCAGATCAATGATAATGACCACTTCGACCAATGACAAACTCGATGAGTGACCAATTACCCAATTAGTGACCGTTACCAATCTGACTTGTGACCAATTACCCAATCAGGACCATGACCAATCTGAGAAGTGACCAACCCTACCAATGACCAACCCGGCCATGCCAACACTAGTCCCATTCCCCTCCCCAACTTTAGCTCTCCGTCTCAACCCCTTCCATTCCTGGCAACCCCCTTCCCAACCTCCTTCCATTCCCGGTAAGCTTCCCTTCTCAGCAGCCTCCTAAACTGTTTGAACCCTTCAAAAAAATTAGATCTGTGCACCCTAAGGTTAACAACAGATTCGCTTAGACCCAAGGTGGAAGACAGATTTTCCCAAGCCACCAAAGTCGTTGTCGACTACCGGATTTGGCCCAATTACGAAAGCTCATCATTTGATGGAAGGTGAAGCTCAAACCACTACTACGAGAGTTGGCATCGCTGACCATTGATAATAGAGGACGGGGCTAGCAGGCTATGACGTTAAGGTCTACCGCAGATGGCTGGAGATGCTCCTTTGTCTTTTGTCGCACAAACAAGCAGAGAAATAGAGAAGGATTGATTTAGCTTGGTCTCTTATTTGTCTTTCCAAAAAATAGTCCTATTATTGTCTAGGCTAAAGTCCCAACTCCTGTTTTTGACATTATTTCAATAAGAATAGTAAAAATTGTATGGTTGAAGTTTGTGTAGAGAAGATAGAAATGAGTAGAATCACAAATCAGTTATTTTAATCGGAAAAACAACATATTTTTTGACATTATTTCAATAAGAATAGTAAAAATTGTATGGTTGAAGTTTGTGTAGAGAAGATAGAAATGAGTAGAATCACAAATCAGTTATTTTAATCGGAAAAACAACATATTTTTTGGAACATTAAAAAGGGAAAACTAGCAATATCTAATGGGATACGCTAATGACTTATTTTTATTTCCAAAGTAAGCTGAGACACAGCTGTAGAGGTGTGGCTCCTTCTCTAGAAATCTGGAATCTACGACTTTCCTAGTCTTGTAAAAGTAGTGTCTTTGGTTTTCCTTCGAGTTTTTAGATCCCTAATAGTCATTTTTTATTTTCTTTTGCAGTACCTCTGTCTCATTCAAAAGTTCTCGTACACTATTGATCAACTTCAATTCTTCTTAATTTTTTACCTATATATCCAACTTTGATCAAATTTGAGTATTTCTTTTACTACTTTGTAAAAAATTTAATGTAGTTTCTGAATATGTAAATTTTATTTCCTAAAAAGAATTTAATTTAAGAAAAAGATCAGTTAACTTTATCATCAGTCAAACATCCCAAATCGCGTGGGAATCTTTCTATTACACACAGAGAGTAATTTATTTTAGGAAAAGTGCTAAAGTAATACTAAGTGCATTATTATCCCCTCCATCTAAAAAATATTTAATCAGCTTCTTTTCAAAGGAAAAATTTGTCCCTTTATAGGGCTCACGTAGATTTGCCAAGCCCTTGAAAATGGGGATTTGGATGTCATTGCCGCTCAATAGGGTATTTGTTAGTGTTTGGTGTAGGAGAGGAAAACATTCACTACTACAAATATGAGATACCACGTCACACATTTAAGGGCGGTTTTTAAATAACTGATAGAGTATTACACGTCAGTTGTGTACAAGAACGGACGTAATACCTATCTTAATAAAAATCCATTTTACATCTTAAGACGGTTTTAAAAGGTAACCGTCGTTGTAATATTAGTACTCGGTAGCCCGTACTTCGCATATATAACCTGAATCGGGGTGGGCAAAAATACCGAAATACCGGTATACCGCACTTACCGTACCGAAAAATACCGGCAAATACCGAAATATTGGTATACCGTCATTTTTGGTACGGTATCATACCGTACCGATCTATTTCGGTACGGTAACGGTAAATGTTTTCAAATACCGCGGTATACCGGTATAATACCGTACCGACTCCCTACTCAACAATTACTTTTAATTCTAATATATTGTAGAAATCCATTACAATTTTGAAGCCCAAAATTAATACTTAAGTTGGTTACAAATACAAAAATACAAAAATAAAGGCCCAATTTCTCAAATCCACTATAACCTTATAGACTTCTACTACGCTAACCTTAATGACTAATGAGTAATGAGTAATGTACAAATGTCAAGAAACAAATTCATCTTGTTCCAAGAGCTTGCAAGTCGTGATGGCTCGACTGCTAAGTAGGTGACGAGTGAAGAGAGATACACTTATGTGACTAGTGTATCTACATAGGGATTCCGCGACTCGAGACACACAACTTTGTCCGAAAGTCTTATTCAATTTTAAAAAATTATAAAAATGACTAAATACACAATATCATATTAGGAATAAATGATTTTATATCTATATTATTTGAATAATTTTATTTATTTTGTTAGAGATCACTATTGATTTAATTATATCTATATTAAGTTATTTTGGAGAATGTGTTACTTTTTAATATGTGGCATGTTGAACTGCTTAAATATACTGATAATAATTATTGTTCAATATTGAATTGACATCAATAGATTACTAATTGTATTTTGTAACATATTAATAATAGAGGATTTAATATGTCGCTAGTAATAATGATTTAGTATATTTCGTTAGTCTATGATAATTTTTTGTATTGGGAGACATGCACGGTAATTTACCGATACCGTACCGTTACCAAACCGAAACTTCGGTATACCGAAATGCGGTATACCGAAACTTCGGTAAGGTAAAGGTATGCAAATTTTGCATACCGAAAATTTTGGTACGGCAAAGGTATGAGAAAAAATATAAGGTATACCGTACCGAACCACCCCTAAACCTGATTACTTCACCAGGTCAACCTTATAACCCTAATAACCCACCCATACACACATACAGTTGAAGCAATCAACGCTCCATGGATCTCATCCAAAATGTTCGATGCTTCTTGGGGCTTCTTTGGAGACGATGAATGACCGATGAATTGCCACGCGAATAGATTAGAACTGAAGGCGGCTGTTTCTCCGCGGCGGTACGGACCCGACTCGCTCCTCCCTTTCGATTGATACACAGTTGAGGAGACCGACCACAAAAACTACAGGTCTGGGAGGGGAACTCGATCTCTCTGGCCTAAATGAATTCGCACGCCTCTCTCCACCTCTTGGCAGCATCTTTAATATCTCTCTTTCTCCATGTTTATGTGTGTTAATTTAGGATGAAATTTCTTAAATTACTCATCGATTTGGAATTTTATTCAGCCGGATATTGCTTGATTGTTAAGTCTAGGTTAGTTTTCAACTAATTATTGGCGATGAATCATGTTGTCTGGTTTTGTAGCTTTTTCACTGGATCGACTGTAATCTGCATAGATGGAAGTGGCTACCTTCAATACTGGTGATTATAATAGTTAAGTCCATTGCTTCTCTCTAGATTTCTGTGTTACAAGACTTAAAATGAGTTATAATAATTATTAAATACAGAGTACAATAGAATCAATTGTTATCCTACAATTACTATGATTTTTGGGAAACTTCTGTTTAGCTTACTTTTCCCATGTTGTGAATCGAAAAATTAAACAATGGCTGTGTTAATTTGATGTTATTTAATTAATACTGAGAAGGAATTGAAGCACCTCATGAGGTTTGATAAGTTCTTCACACTTCACAGTTGCTAATATGTGTTGACAGTTGAGGAGACCGACCAAGAAAGCTACAGGTCTGGGAGGGGAACTCGATCCCTCTGGCCTAAACGAATTCGTGAGCCTCCCTCCTTGTGGACCTCCACCTCTTGGCAGCATCTTCAATTGCTCTCTTTCTCCATGTTTATGTGTGTTAATTTATGATCGAACTTCCTAAATTACTCATCGATTTGGAATTCTATTCAGCCAAATATTTCTACAATGTTTTTATTATTATGCAGTTTTAGATTTAAAATTATTTTGTTTGTTTTGACTTGCAGGAAATAGAGTGACACTGTGCCTTCTAGGTCTCATTATGCATTTTAGCTTAATAGTAAGTTAAAATTTGTAATGCACTAACTATTAAGTTAGGAGCTAGCTGTGTACTAAAACTGTTGTCTGCTGCAATGTGCTTTTAGTATGATACTTTGATATGATATGATGCATATTAGTATCTTGGTAATTGCTTTTGAACTACTATCACCTATTATTCTAATTATGCTAGAAAATGGTGTACGAGAGTTGTTATCTATGGATACTGTATACTAGAAACTAGCAGTAACAGAGAGTATACAGCGAGAGTTCAAACTCTATATTGTGTATTCTTATTGTTATTTGCTAGAAACTGATTCTTCATTTGAAATTAAAACGTATGTTTAATCCTTTGTTTCACATGTATGATAGCTGTTTCTTTTAATCTCTTTTCTTGTTTTAGTTTTATTTTCATATTATTAATATATAAGTAATTAGCTTCTGCAGCCCAGACCAGTTAGCCGATTTAGGTGAATCAGCAGCCCGCCTGCCTTGAGCTCCTGTCGGCCCATCTATGGATCTAACATCCCAGCCTAACTGCCCAAGTGTGAAGTGCGGCTTGTGTTTTGACAGCAACATGCCAACAGCAACCCCACGACGACTCGGTGCTTTCTGCAGGCAACGGCGGCAGCAAGATCACCGCTCACCACCCCTTCTTGTGAGTCCGCCAATGACTTGAAAATATGAATTGAAGATATTTCATATCAAAGCTGTATTTCTCCAACCTTGACATGATTTTAAGATTATTCCTTTTGAAATTGCGAGTGAATACTTTGATTGTTTTTCCTTTTTATTTTGGGTCATGGTTTCAGCTTGGTTGCCTAGCTGGAAGGGCAAGTTATCAGGTATCTTGTTGCAACATTTGTCAATTATTTAAGTGATGTTAAAGTATGTTTTCAAAAATAGTTTTACTTTCAAATTAATACAAAGTAAAAGATAAAGAAGTTTCTTGTTGTTCAATTGATGCACTTCAACAGCCTTTTGACATTATATGTATGCACGTACTACGACATTGAGGAAAGATCATTTAAGAGATTTGTTGAGGCTTGCTAGGAGACAGTAGTTGTTTTTGTAGACCATAGTAGTCAATAGCGCCTTTGGCGATCGCCATTTAGCGCCTTTGGCGAATTAGAACGTCTGCGCCATGAAATATGGCTATTGCGCTGGGGATACAGTTGGCGTCGCCAAATATGCGCTATCGCCTCGCCTTCGCTTTTATGCGCCAAAAGTGGCACTAATGTAAAAAAAAAAAAAAAGAATAGGCCCAGAATAATTATGGACTTTGCGTACATATGTTGACTTCCCAGCCCTACTTCAGTAAGTAACGTGACTCTTTGAACATAAAAAACAAACGACTTCTAAGAATCACTCTTATCTCTGTATCTGCGTTACTGTGCGTGGAGTGTGGACGGAGCTGCCAGATAACTACGACCACCCAGCGCTCATCCAACGACCACCTAGCCTCAGGCGACCACTCAGCACCCATCCAACCACCCCCAGCCTCCTGCGACCACCCAGGTGTATTATCACTATTATGTATGTTATTGTCTTTTGTTTTTGTATGTTGTGGTCAGTGCTTAAAAGAAAGGGAATTAACGTCTTATTCCTCTTAAAGTTTTCTTTTTTATGGAACGATTATTCCTTTTGTTTCTTTTTCATATACTGTGTTATACGAATATGCTTTAATGTATGTAATGTTATTATACTCTTCTATATTGTTATGTTATTATACTAATTACTGTATTTTATATTAAGCATTTAATATGTTTAATATGTTTAATACGTATATTAACTTATTATGCATAAATCATAATGCATCTGATGTGTTTTACTTAATTATATTGTTTTTGAGAGTTTGGATTATTTTTGGTACTACTTTGGTTATTTAACAATTTCACTCTTTAATTGGTGGTTAAGTCATACACGTATATTGTCTATATGTTATGTTTAAAGTTTTTTAATGTTATGTTTTACTGGAGCGCCATTTGAGCGCCATTCTGGCGCCATCGCCAACGCCGCGTGATATTACCCCTGCGCCAAGTCCGTCGCCGTGCGCCGTGACTACTATGTTGTAGACCATATGCGTATAGAGGTAACTAACTATAAAAGAGTTTCTTGAATATATTACCTTCTATGGTTTGGCTATCTATTTTTGTCTTGCTAAATTATACTCTGAAGATGTTAGCTCAAGAGAAAAATATGAAGTAAATGAACAATTTAGGATGTTTACTACATTTGTGCCCCTCCAAGGTAACCCGGGCTTGTTCCGCCACTGATTTTGGGTTATCCTTTAATGTGTTAAAAGTGGAATTAAAGGTCCAAGTCTATTTTTGTATTCCTTATGTTATTATTGAATTAGGAGAATATGTATTATATATATATTAGGTTACCTTTTAAAACTTCTAATTCTGATGTGTATTTATAAAATCTACTAGTTACTATACCTTTTCTAGCTCAAGCATTACAAAAGCGATTGACTTGTTTTTTTGTTGAATTGATTCAATTGAAGGTTGAAAAAAATGAAGAATTACACTGGCGAATATGATTTCCGGGGAAGCAGCCACTTTTGATGCAGCTGGGGGCGAATTGGTTATTGGCATTATATAGCTACATACTAGAAAGTTGAAGAGTCATACATTCTCTAGTTTAGATTGGGGTTGTTGGTTGTGTTTGTTGATTATTTAGAAATACATCGTAGTTGGCCTTATAATCGGATATATTCCGTATGGTACAACAATTTCTTTTAACCATTAAATAAAGTCATGTTTTACTTTACGTATGTAGTAAAGAATTGTCTAGTGTGCTGTTGGAGTGTCTAGTTTATTTTTATTTTTAATTTTTAAAAGTACATATAACGTCGGTTTTTAACAAAAAACTGACGTTATATGCATTTTTTTTATTATTCATTAAACCTTTTCATGTCGGTTTACAAAAAATGACGTGGTAGGGGATTAATTATTTTAAAGACCCCGTCGTTTATTACGGCGGTTTTACATAAAAACTGACGTGGTAATGTAACTATTTTGTGCATAAAAATTGATGTGGTAATGCAGCTATTACGTCGGTTTAGTAACCGACGTTATATGTTCTAACCTATTATGTCGGTTTAGTAACCGACGTTATATGTTCTCACCTATTACGTCGGCACTTTCCTCGTCACTTTCAAAACCGACGTGAGAGTAAAAATAACCGACGTGAAAAGCCTCTTTTGTAGTAGTGATTGAAATTTCTCATCAAAATGTGAAATTATGCGTGATGTAATCATGTAATAGTAAAAAAATAATTAAAATGTGCACTTGAGTAGCCTTTGTTTTTCAAACTTTTTTATTATGCGTGATGTAATAGTAAAATAATAATTAGTTTTTAGTGAGACTATCAAATAAGTTGTATATTTAAATAAGAAGAGGGAAAAATGACCCCAATATTAGTAATTGGGCTTCTAATGACACGAATAGTACCACTTTCTATTTTTTCCAATAAAGCGAGTTCATTTAAAATTTTAACGTTATTAGTTTACCTTTTTTTCTCTCTCATTCAAGTCACCGCCATTCGCTCGTTTTTCCTTCCGTTTCGTTTCCGATGCCATTTTTCTCTTCTTCTCCTCTACATCAATCCATCATGCATTGTCGATTTCTCATCTAGACGGGAAAGCGAATTTGTGAAGGTAATTGTGCCATTGAACTTTATCTTTGTGCTTTCAATTTTCCATCTCCATTGTCAATTCAATTGACATTGTTGATTTTCGTTCATCCTCAACTAAATTTGTTAAAGTAATTATGTAGCCGAACTGTTTGCTGTGATTTAAGTTTCATAGCTCCATTGTCGATTACAGAGTACTTGTTGATCGTATGATCCTCGTTCATTAGTACTTAGGTATTTTGCTGAAAGTATTTCAACTGTAAACTTCATTCTCATGAATCGATAGCTTAAGATTTGATATCTATCTCTTGTATTATAATATGTGGTTTATTAAATGTTTAAAATACAATATATTTGTCCACTTATTGAATTCCTTAGGCCAATGCATTTTAGTTTTTTCTAAGTTATTTATGTTGAACAAGGTTATACTTTCCATTTGGAGTTCAATATACCTTTTATCGAAGATATTTTGTTTGCAGACATGTGTGACAGTGATTTCACATCGGTACCCAATCCAACACCGCAACGACGTTCTAGTCGTTTATCATTGTCACATAGGCCACAATCTGTAAGTTTTTTTTCTTCCATGTGTACTTATTCTTATATGAAGTTAAATAAAACAAACTATTACATGCACATTCTGAATTGCTCTGTGCTTGTGTTATTTTTCAGACTTACAAGAGATTGGTCAGCAAGGATGTGGTCTATAGTGACACAAAAAGCAGGAGGGTTAACACTTTTTCTAGACTTTATGCCTCAATAAATCTGGTTAGGTCTAAGCTACTTCCTGCTGAGCTTGATATGTTTAAGAAATCAGCCTTTGGAAAGTTTTTAGATGCCAAGGAGATGTCTTCTTGTGGGCAACTCCTCCATTTCCTTATTGGAAACCTAGTTGAGATGGAAAAAGAGGAAAGAGCTTTGTCTTTTGAAATCTAGGATAGAATCATAACATTCTCTTTTTCTGATTTCACTGAAATTATGGGTTTGAAATTCAGTGTCCCTACTTTGGAACATTTAGTAGGTCAAAGGGGAACTTTATGGAAAAAGTACTTTCCACAGTTCAAAAAAACGGTCAAACGTATTGAAATTAAGAAAGTCTTTCAGTCTATTCAAAGGGGAACGGAACCACCTGATGACATAGTTAAGATTTCCCTTCTTTTTATTCTCACTCATGCTTTTTTAGCTGCTGAAGGTCAAGTCTCAGTTAATAACACTTATCTGAACCTTGTTGATGATCTACCTGCTTTTAATTCTTATCCATGGGGAACTGTCATTTGGAATGACATGCTTAGTTATTTTACTGATGCCGTACGTAGTCTGTCATCCAATCCTTTGCATTACAATATCTATGGTTGTATTGTGGCCTTACAAGTCTGGGCTTTTGAGTCATTTCCTGTTCTTAATGATCTCGAGATAGCTCGAATGGTTGACCCTAGTGCTGTCCCTAGGATTCTAAGATGGTCCTCAACAGCTAAGGCAAGCAATGAGACTCTAAAGGAGTGTATTTTCAGCAACAAGGATGTGAGTTGTTGAGATATATGTATATAACGCTTATCACATTTATTTTTCATATTCTGAGATTCATTGTGTAGTAAACATATCTTTTAATTTTAGTGCATGCTTTCAGTTTATTTTCAGTGCAATCTCAGCTTCCACCAGTGCTCACAATTTGAATATTGTTCCCCAATCACGTCATTTGAAGAACAAATCTTCAAGAACACCCCGAACAACCAATGCAGCTTCCTCCTCTATTGCTCATACATCAAGAGCAATAGCACCTGGAAATTTCAGCCCTCATATTGATGATACTAGTGATCATGCACCAATTTCAAATTCCAGAGAATGTTCGGGTGAAACCCTGTTTCGGGATTTGACTGGAAGCTAGAATTTCTTTCCTTGAAGACGAATTGCAAAGATTACGAAATGAAGTTTCGGGATTTGATGAAAAGTTTAAAGAACAACAAGAAATTATTTACAACCTCAGAGCTGTGGTTGATAGTTCAGAGAAAAATGTGCCTCCATACCAAGCATTTCCTCTGCATAATGACCGTAGGGAAGCTGATCTTGATAAGGGTGCTACTCACACTGCCTCACACCCTGTTGAAAACATGTTTCCTGATGTTAATCTACCTGACTCCAACACTGAAGTTGCTACTGGAATCACGGACGATGGCGATGGAGTAAGTAATATGATAAAAAATGATGTAGAAATTGGATTGACACAGATCTTCGAAATTGCCTTTGACATGTATATGATCCTAAAGTATGTCCACACTTGTACCCTTGTCTACTTCTGTACAGCTTCTAACATGATGATTTATCAGTATGTATTAATTATTTTATTTTTAACTTTCCTCAGCCACCCATATTGGCTGGAAGTGCTCCAGTTATTTGTCCTCTAAACAATCCTGAGGTGTGTGCACTGGTTTGAAAGGCAATGCTTAGTGTTAAAACACTTGCATTTTTTTCATTTTTAACTAATAGTTATTTTATACTATTAATGTCTAGGTCGCACCTCCTCACAACAATGGTGCTATCGTTGCTATTGAAAATGATGATAGACACTTACAGCACGCTAGACCAAAACGGAGTGCTCGTTCACCTTCCCGATACACTCCAGGATCTGATGCTATAAGAAAGGGGAAGAAACATCGAACTTTCCAAGTAACTTGCCCCTTCAGTCATGATCCATTTGCCCCCTTCAAGTCAGATTCTAAACGAGCAGAGATTTCTGATTATATCATGGAAGGTGTAGTCAGAGGACACAAATCATATTCCAAGCTGGTTAAGTATGCTCCTGCACATGAATCCAATATTAAACTTGTTCTAGAACCTGGTTTGCAAATTGATAAGAAATCGTGGCTTTATCGACTACACGAATCAGGCCAACGACTTGATGCTACGGTGTGTTTCGTTTATTTTATCATTAAATCTAATGCTTTAATAGTTTTATTGAAGAAAACTTTAGTACTTTCTGATATTTGTTCATTTTTCACATTTCAGCATGTAGACACTATTTCTTTTTACTTGCGTGTCAAAGCGGCAACATACAATTATACTCAGAAGTTCACAACTTCAGAAACATACTTCCTTGGATATTTGAATGAGTTGTATGATTCTTATACCAATGGTAAATGCCATCCATCTCAAATTGGCAAGGACTTATATTTGAAAGACACTCTAGGAGGAGATGACTCTCTGTTTCTACGCCCGTGGCTAGAGTGTGACTACATCTACTGCCCTCTAAGCATAGACTCACAACAT
Organism: Cuscuta epithymum; assembly: GCA_945859915.1. Lineage (NCBI taxonomy): Eukaryota > Viridiplantae > Streptophyta > Magnoliopsida > Solanales > Convolvulaceae > Cuscuta > Cuscuta epithymum. Next base: position 354,457 of record CAMAPF010000155.1, on the reverse strand, counting down.
TGGATTCTAGTCGTTCTTGACGTTCAAGCATACACCTTACGTGTCTACGATACTAACAGTAGACGTGGTGCTTTTCCTAAAAGCCTGATTGATGAAATGCGTGGGCTGATTCATTATCTTCCCATTATATTTTCCTACTTTAGAGGGCGTGGCAACAAAGCTAAACTTACTAGTGTGAAGCCGTTTAACATTCAGATGGTTCATGGTGTACCACAACAAGAAAATGGGTAACTAGCATTTTATCACATTTTAAATCTTAGTGCCTTTATATACAAATCATCTGTAGGTTATTCATGTTAGATTTAATATGTAGCTGGAATACCTTGTAAGTTGTACTGGCAGTGACATAGACTTCTCATGTCACTAGTACATTGTGTCAGTAATTTGTATTTGCTACTTGATTTTTTTCAGGGGTGATTGTGGCTTTTTAATGATGAAGTTAGCTGAGGTTCTTCAGATGGACATGGATATAAAGTTGGTATGCCCTGAACAGGTCCCAGATTATCGAGCAAAGTGGGCGTATGACCTTTATGTTCATGGCTCAACAGATGGAAATGACCGACCAAACTATACACAATGTAACTACAAGAATTATCCAACTAAAAGTCACTGGAAAAATGTAACTATGTAACTAAAGTTACGTAATGACCGACCAAACTATACACAATGTAACTACAAGAATTGTCCAACTAAAAGTCACTGGAAAAATGTAACTATGTAACTACAGTAACACAATGATAAAGGAAACTATACACAATGTAACTACAAGAATTGTCCAACTAAAAGTCACTAGAAAAATGTAACTATGTAACTACAGTAACACAATGATAAAGGAAACTATACACAATGTAACTACATGAATTGACCAACTAAAAGTCACTGCAAAAAAATTTAAGTAAGAAACTACAATAACAACAATGATAAAGGAAACTACAGTTACAACTCCTTCAAATTAACCTGAAAGTTGCACTGTTGTTCATGTACACTTTTAAATTATCTACTTCGAATGTGACTGTTGTATGAAATCTAACATCAACACTATCTATTTTAAAAGTTATCTAACATTAATCCAGTTAGATTATGTAACAACGTAATTAGTAAACATGTAAGTGACATATCAATGGTTGTTCTCGTCCACAAATTCAAATCTACTTACAAGCTTACAAGTTTAAGAACACATTATACTTGATAACTATACTACTTTAACAAAATATTCTGTAACTAAATGATACATAAGTGCAGACATTTGTGACATCTAAATTCTTTTAAAACTATGAATACAAATCAACAAACACTAGCAACAAATTCATCGGTAATTACTATTGTTTGAGTTTAAGACAAAAAATCATGTTACTTGCATATTGGTGTAACTGGCATATTTGTGTAACAGATCTCCAAAAACTAACATGAAATTCATTTTAATATGAAGAAACACGATTTAATACGAACATGTCAATCAATTCAACCGCTCAAATTATATTGACATCTCTAATAATATCAATATAAGTTGCGGTTCAAAGCATTAAACATACCTGATATGCGAAGCTTGATTTTCGATGCTAAACTCTCCTTTCTTCCTTGAAAAACTCGATCTCCATTGCTGAACTCGATTTTAGACACGAAGTGAAGAGCAGATTTGGAAGCCGTTGTTCTGGATTCTTTCTAATAGGAAACTCTCGAATGATGTATGCCACGTGTAACTTTAAAATTTATTCGGAAGAGTTGCCGTTCTTAACTTAGGGGCCGTGATATTGTTTCCAAATTCCAATTATGTTAACCGCTAGGTCACTTTTCCGGGTTTTTTAAATTGGACTCACTTTCGTGGATTTGGGCCTCCTAATACTAATATTGGTGTCCTTTTCCCTGAGAAGAGTAATAGAATTATTCAATAAAAGAAAAAAAATTGAAAATATTTTATTGTAGAACATTATCATGAAAATATTACTAACAAAGAAGTTAGTACGAATTAAATAAATAAAAAATTGCTTATGAGATCGAACCACTAATTACCACTAATTAATGTTATGTTTTCATAATATCAAACTTTAAAAATGACATTTTTTTTTCAAATTTAACGGTAATTACTCGTATTTTAAAAACAAAAACATGAGCCTATTTGGGAAGTTTTAAAGATAATGGCTGTGTTTGGATAATGGCGGATCAACCATTTTTGGCGTTTCAAATGATGTTGGCGGTTTGACTTTGATCAACCCGCTAAAGAAGGTCGTTTGGCAAACGGCAGACTGGAGCAGCGTTTTGATTCGAAATTGCCAAAATTCAACACGCTGCTTTGAGCAGCGTTTGAGTGCAGCGGGTTTGAATAATTTACGTAAAGTCTATTTAGCCCAAGTCACTAGAGAAGAAACTTCAAGTAAAGCCGTAGGCATGTACGTAGCAGCAACAACATAATTAACTGTGGGTCCTCTCCTACCATACTATACTAACATATATATGTTGTAAAATCATGGGAATTACATGTGTGAATTATTCATCCTTGTAATGAGCCTAGTCATCAAATTTCAATCCTTGTAATCAGGACACTAATCTAGCATCAATCCTTGTAACCTAGTTTGAACAAATGGCTCAGTTTGTTATTGCCACCAAATCTGTAGAGTCATCCTTTAGATGACTAATCATCAAGCTCAACCACTATAAATAGGAGCTTGATGAAGCCTTGTAAATTAATTCAGATGAATTCAGAAAATCTCAGTTATATTAAAAAGAAGTTATTCAGAGCTTATTTACAATATATCTATCTCTTAAATCTGTTCTGCATCTTCTTCATTTCACAACACGTTATCAGCACGAATTTGCTCAAAACTCTTCAAAAAATCATCATCTCCTATCTCCTGCAGGTATATATTAGCATCAATATTTATTATCTTCTTTTAATATTCAAACATCAAAATTATTTCTCTGTTTTAAATAAATTTTCTATCATGAACGAAAAGAAAATACAGATATACGACATGTGGACATACCTTTAAATATTTCTTGATCAGTATGAACTTTTCATAATAGAAATAAGAGTGATACACCATAATATAAAGAACGAATGAGTTAAAAATAGGTGAAAACATCTCTGCACTTGTAGTATGCAGCTAACGTAACTCTGCTCTAAGAATTGGCTTAAATCATGATACTTTATTCTGCGTAATAATGATATCTCTAGTCTATATTCACTACTAGAAAAAGGACTTTTAACAACGAAAAATATTGTCGTTATAGGCCCAAAAGTTGGTCGTTATAGCTTTTAACGACCACATTTTTTTCGTCGTCAAGTTGTTGTTATAGCCTCCGTCGTTATTGATTTTAACGACAAAGTTCGTCGTTAATAATTAACGACGACACAAAACTCGTCATTACTTATTAACAACAAGAAACTCACTCGTCGTTACTTTTTAACGACAACATAATGCTTCATTTTGTTACTTAAAAACAACAAGACATTTAACCGTCGCTATTATGTAATATGTATACAATTGTTAACACCATTTCTTATACAATAACAATAACGTTTTTATAACAACAACCAGAACCCAAAGAAATACATGTAGTTAAAAAAAATTATAAAATATTGATAGAATACTGTTTTATTGATTATATTTCCATGCAATTAATAAAGTACTTGTGCATTTTAGCCACAAATATATACTAAACTTCTAATCTTCCAATAATTGTGAACAATGGACAAATATCTTTTACATATGAGAAATGAAATACAAAATCACAAATGTAGTAACTAGACGGCACTGCTCCAACTTGTCAAAGACACTGCTGCAACTTCTCATCTTTGAAAAACTACAAAAAACGAACATAGAATTCAGATTTTCTAGTAAAATGATATTACGTAAAGGCTTATTAGAGAAACAAACCAAAATACTCCTTAAACAAGTTATACGTACTTTTTCCCAATAGCAGTATGCATCACTTAGGCTAAAGTATTAACCGCTAAGAAGTGGGACTTTAGTATTTACTAGGAACTGAGAAATTAAGAAGAGTTACCTGCTAGGACTTTACACAAACCCTTACTGTAACTGCAGAAATTGAGCCTATAACGATGATATCTTCCATTCATAACATATGTATCGTTAACAATGTGAAAAAGTGAATACTAAATAAAGTAGTAATAATTCTAAAGGCATCACCGCAATTTCTCAGCTTCAAATACCTACAAAAAGGAACAATTAAACATTTAAATAAAAAATGATTATAACACCCTGATATATCTAGCATTCAGGCTATGGAATAAAATATGAGCGGATAACGATAAGAGAGAAACAATAAAACTAAAGTTACTCATTTGATTAAAATAGTTAATACTCAAGGATTTAGATTCAAAACAGAATTAGTTATTGACTGGTCACTGACTAGTCATTGATTAAGATGAAACTAGTCACTGACTTGCAAACTTGATCAAGGATTCAGATTAAACTAAAACTAGTAACTGATTTTAATAAAATAGTTGTATGAGTTAAGATATACTCCATATGAGTTAGATCTATATAACTATAAATACTTGTACTCTCAAGAAATTAAGATTGTAAAAAGACTACAAATTCATATCTGCATCTTTATAGTTTTAAGGAATTATAATGCCAATTTTGGTTTCGTGAGAATAAAAATAGGCATAATGCTTTATAAGCAACCATACATATAGTCATACTACGGTACGAGGTAATACTTAACCATGGAGAGCACGATGCATAACTTAGAAAATATGAGCACATACCGCTCTGTCTGCGACAGGAGAAATACAGAATGAGAGTTAGAGCACAATTGCATGAGCCAAGCAAAAGTGGAGAACAAAGAGCAGGTAGCTGGCTAGTATAGTAACAGATTAAGAAAAACCAAGAATAGATTAGGAGAGAAAAAACTTACGTATCATGATAGACGAGACTCTTGATGCACGAAATCTGAGGGTTAGGAGAAGGGAAAGACCAGCCATGGACTCTGAGATGTATATGACCTTATTTAAATACTGTGCAAAAGAGAATTTCATTGACTCGTGATATGAATCTAGCGAGTCTGAATAAGTACCTTTTCGTTTACTTATTTAGATCAAATGGATTTCACCAAAATTTGGCAAATTCAACCATTCCAGCTAAAATTACTCCAACCAAAACTGCTATAATCTCACCAAAAACATATATTATCCACAAAAGAACTTACAAAGAACTTACAGACCTGACCAACACAAAGAGTCTTTACAGCAACATAAGTTCCCATTTGAAATATGACCAAACTTTTTTCTTCAAAGCATGTTCTGAAAGCAAAGCAACACTTCCTGCTTAATATTCTGAAGAAGAGGAAAAGTGATCAATTGGTTCCATGAGGGATTAGATTGTCAGGGATCAAGAAGCAGCAAACTCCCCATACAAAATCCTCTTAGTATGGAACAATATGCAGTAACATTATGTTATTAAAAAAACTAATCAAAAAACCTGGCTCGCCACCTATCACCACATGTCAAAAAATAATACTATACCCATGAACATGGTTTAGTGTAATATGCAAAAGAATAAATTCCATCCAAACCTTGCTCGCCACCTGTCATCACCTGTCATACATTTAATATGAAAAAAATGGTTTAAAATATTATATGATAAAAGCAAAATTAACTATAAATGAAAAAACATTACCATTACTTATGAAAAGAGCATAGAGTTATTAGGCATGGGCAACATCTTAGAAGAGTCTGAAATTCTACCTTCCAGAGATTGTTGCACCGTTATACATATGGAACCCTTTAACCACAGTTATGTGTCTGGTTTAAATACAACCCCTATAGAGAATATGTTTGTAATCATTCCCTTTACACAGCCTCCATGGGTATGGCACTCTTGGACAGTAGCATCCCATTTCTCTTTATCCTCCAGTTATAATTTTTCGAGTTATTTTTCTATTAGGCATTTTACTTAAATTTGCACATCTTTTAATTTTTAGTAGTTTATATTTCAACTATAAACTCATCATACAATATCATTACTGATTATACTCAACTGTATTAATCAGATTTTTTTCCCTGGTATGATGTATTGTAATATATACTCATTCAACCAAGCGAATCAATGAACAAAAGCATTCAGACAAACCAGGCTTTAACAACCAATTCAATAAAATTACGAAAGAACCCTATAGACTCATGAAGAACTTATTAAGACAATACTAAAACAGATTAAATTTACCTGGAGCAAGATGAGTAATCGAATGACTGAATGAGAATCTGAAACCTGCTGGTAGATGGATTGAGAGAGAGGAAACATAGCCAATCGAACATAAAAAGCATACGGGAGAGGGCAGAGCGATTAAGCGAGAGGGCATGAAAGATCCAGCGATTGATGTTTCTGAGATTCCTTCTTCCGGCTGGAACGATCGAGCGAAACGATCGAGCGAGTTCTGATGAACGATTAAGTGATTGTATTCTCTGAGAATAGTTTGCGGCCGATCGAGCGATTGAAATTAGAAGACGAAGATTAGGGCTTAGCGGTCGATGTTTATTTCTTTAACTTAAGCGGGTAACTATGGAAACTTGTCAAGGAGCGAATATTTTTTGAAAAATGTTTAGGAGCGAATATAATAATTGGGGTTGAAATTTTGGCGCCCATGTTTTTTGTTTTGAACAAGTCCGTGCTTATTGTTTTAAAAATAAAAATAATCTTATCATTATTGAGCTTGGTTCTTTTTAATGATTTTTTTTTCTGCAAAACTTTTTAACGAATAAAAAGACATTAAAATAATTCAAAGCAAATTAATCAGTAATAACGACGATTACACATTGATTAATAACGACAAGTTTTCATACATTGTCGTTAAAGCTAAATTTAATAACGACGAACAAATTAGTTGATGTTAAAAGATACTTTTAACAACGAATTTCGAAAGTCGTCGTTATATATTGGTCGTTAAAAAGCATTTTTCTTGTAGTGATTGAAGAGAAAGTAAAAGAAAGATAATACGGAGAATATAGAAAAATAAACGGTAGAAAAGATGAGATATATAACCATGTAATCAATGGAGGTAGAATCTAGCTAGTTCTAACTCGATAAATAATCAAGCCCCATATCAAGATAGATGCTAGACAGAGTCACGGGTTCTTCAAAATCTGATGCATAAATCCAAATATTATTATAATAAAATAATACTACGTAGTAACACTTGTCACTTAAATAATGCCATGCATCCACATACTAGTCACGAGACATATTTTGTTTCTTTAAAAAATAGTTAAAGTCTTGCAGACATGTAATCAGTCTGAATATTTGCTTATTGAGTTCCAAGTGTTACAAGTTTTAAATACAAATAATTTAAATTGGTAATAAATGAGTATTTGACCCTTTAATCTAAAGATAATCAAATTTGTTTCTTCTATTTATAACTAGTACGATAATGGACAAACTTCCAATTTTATAGGTACCATTATATTACTAAGTCATATACAAATTTTACATATAGTTTATCATTGTATTATTATAAAGTTTATTAAAAATTACGATTGACATTTAAAGAATAAGTATATACACACACATACGTATGGTTTTACTTGTTCTGATTAAATCAATAATTTTGTAGTCTAAAATGGCCAACATTAGCAAAAGAGAATTTGACGTTCTTGATCTGTCCGGTCAAAAATATTTGGAATGGAAAGTCGATGCTTTGGCACATTTGAAAGCTAATGGTTTGGAGGACACTATTGAGGCAAATCTATCATCTTCCCAAGACAAAGCGAAAGCTATCATTTTCCTCCGTCATCACCTCTATGAAAGTCTCAAATCTGAATATCTTTTGGTTGATGATCCAAAAGAATTATGGGACAATTTACAAGAGAGGTATGGCCACCAGCAAAAGGTACTTTTGCCGAAAGCTCAGTATGACTGGATCAATTTAAGATTCCAGGATTTTAAATCTATCAGTGACTATAATTCTGCTATGTTCCAAATAACATCAAAATTAAAGTTATGTGGACAAAAAGTCACTGATGCTGATATGTTGGAGAAAACCTTTTCTACAATGCATATTTCTAATATGCTGTTACAGCAGCAATATAAAGAAAAGGGATTTAAAAAATACTCTGACCTTATATCAGTTTTACTGGTCGCTGAGCAAAATAATGACCTTTTGATGAAGAACCACAATTTAAGACTCACTGGTTGTAGTCCTTCGATTTATGGTCCATCTAGACATAATATAGCCACTGAATCAAACGCAACACACAGTGGCACGAGAAGGCATTTTAAACGTGGGCATTTTAATGGTCATAAAAACAAGTCACACCGAGAATACAAATAGGTCGAAAGACCAAATTTCAAGGGCAAGGGCAAACAAAAGGCCCATCAAATAAATCGCCCTCCAAAATCCTCGAGAAAATTGACTTGTTATAAATGTGGCATGACAGGGCATTGGGCTAATAAATGTCGCACGGCTAAACATCTTGTGGGGTTATTTCAAGCTTCCATGAATCTGAACAAAGGCAAAAATATGGAAGCTAATTATGTCAATGACACAACTCCACATATGCCAAAATTTGACGTTTCCGACTTCTTCGTGGATGATGCTATTATGGACGATTTTTTTGCCATTAATCAAAATGCTACAAAATAAAATATTAGACTCATGATATTGTAAAATACTAGTTTTATGTACCTTTTCTCTCTTCCCCTTTTTATCTTGTTTTTAAATAAATGTGTGTAATATATGTACTCTTATGTTAAATAATATGCATAATTTGTGGTCAAGCTTATGTTTATTTACATATATTGAAGATATGGATCACTCAAGTGATAAAGAGCTATGTCTGATAGACAGCGCCACAACGCACACCATTTTGAGAAATAAAATATATTTTTCTCAAATGACTTTAGTTGAAGCTAAAGTCAATACAATATCAGGTGTTGCAAAGCTCATTGAAGGCTCTGGGAAAGCATATGTGATGCTCCCTAACATGACAAAAATAATTATAAATGACGCTTTATACTCCAGCAAATCGTGGAGAAATTTATTAAGTTTTAAAGACATGCGTCAAAATGGTTATCACATAGGAACCATGAATGAAAACCAAAAGGAATATCTTTGTCTTACGACAACTAAATCTGGCACTAAATATATTTGTGAAAAAATGCCAGCATATTCCTCAGGACTATATTTCACTTATATTAGTCCATTTGAAATAAATTTGGTTTCTAACACAAAGTTAGATGATCAGAAAACATTCATGTTGTGGCATGACCGTTTAGGTCACCCAGGCTAAGTAATGATGCATAAAATCATTAAGATTTCACTTGGACACCCATTAAAGAACATCAGGGTTCTATTATCAAGTGATTTTCCTTGTAAGGCCTGTTCTCTTGGCAAAATGATCATCAGGCCTTCTATGAACAAAATTGCAACTGAATCACCTGTATTTTTAGAAAGGATTCAAGGAGATATTTGTGGGCCGATTGCCCCACCATGTGGACCATTTCGATATTTTATGTTGTTGATTGATGCTTCAACACGTTGGTCACATGTTAGTCTTTTATTGACTAGAAATTTAGCATTTGCTAAACTCCTTGCTCAAATCATACGATTAAGAGCTCATTTTCCGGATCATTCTATAAAAAGAATCCGACTTGATAATGCAGGAGAATTTACATCCCAAACATTTAGCGACTATTGTATGTCGATTGGGATTGATGTGGAGCACCCTGTTGCTCATGTCCATACACAAAATGGTCTTGCTGAATCTTTGATTAAACAATTACAATTAATCGCTAGACCATTATTAATGAAGTGTAATTTACCTTCATCAGCTTGGGGACATGCTATTTTGCATGCAGCAAATTTAATTCGGCTTAGACCGACTGCATATCATGAATATTCCCCAATGCAATTAGTTACTGGACAAGAGCCAAACTTAGCACACATAAAAATATTTGGTTGTGTTGTTTATGTTCCGATTGCTCCACCTCATCGTACAAAAATGGGTCCTCAAAGAAGGTTGGGAATTTATGTTGGATTTGAATCTCCCTCAATAATCAAATATCTTGAACCGATGACTGGTGACTTATTCACCGCACGGTTCGCTGACTGTCATTTCAATGAGACAGTATTCCCAACCTTAGGGGGAGAAACTAATAAATCGGACCCTAGTACGAAAGAAATAACATGGAATGCAACAGGATTATCACACCTTGATTCTAGATCAAATATATGTGAGCAAGAGGTGCAAAAGATAATCCATTTACAAACTGTTGCAAATCAGTTGCCTGATGCATTCACAGATACAAAGAAAGTGACGAAGTCACATATTCCTGCAATGAATGCCCCTGCCAGAATTGAAATTCCAGCGGAGAATTCTGAAAAATCTCTTGCAATTGATTCTTCTATACGCAAAAAGCGTGGCAGACCACTTGGATCAAAAGATATAAAACCAAGAAAAACTAAAAGGTAGGAATTGATCTGTGATGCCAAAGATGTTCATCCTTCTGAACAAGAAAATGAACAATTTGAAAATACTGGCAGAGAAAATGATATTGACAGAACAAACATCTCAAATAATGATCCAACTTCCTTAAATGAGGAAGATATTCCAGATACTGATAGAAACGTTGATAATTATGAAATTTCAATAAACTACGTTTCTACTGGAATGCAATGGAATCGAAAAGATATTGATATTAATGAGATATTTGTCTATGCCGTTGCCACAAATGTTATGAATGAAAACAATGACAATGAGCCAACATCAATTGAAGAATGTCGGAAACGACAAGATTGGCCAAAATGGAATGAAGCTATTCAGGCAGAATTAAAATCACTTGAAAAACGTGATATTTTTGGACCGATAGTCCCTACGCCAAAAGGCGTAAAGCCTGTGGGTTTTAAATGGGTATTTGTGCGTAAACGCAATGAGAGAAATGAAATTGTTAGGTATAAAGCCCGACTTGTTGCCCAAGGTTTTTCTCAAATGCCGGGAATTGATTATGAAGAAACCTATTCTCCAGTAGTTGATGCGACTACATTAAGGTTTCTCATTGGCATGTCTGTTTTTGAAAGGTTGCAAATGCGCCTAATGGATGTAGTGACCGCATATTTATACGGTTCACTCGATACAGACATTTATATGAAAGTTCCCGGTGGATTTAAACTGCCTGAAGCTTATAGCTCGAAACCTCGAGAAATGCTTTCCATTAAACTACAAAAGTCATTGTATGGACTAAAACAATCTGGACGAATGTGGTATAATCGTCTCAGTGAATACCTTCTCAAAGAAGGATATAAGAATGATCCAATTAGTCCATGTGTTTTCATTCGGCGATCAAATTTGGGATTTGCCATAATTGCAGTATATGTTGATGACTTAAACATTATTGGAACTCCCGATGAAATTGAAAATACTGCAAAATATCTTATGAAAGAATTTGAAATGAAAGATCTCGGGAGAACCAAATTTTGTCTCGGACTTCAAATTGAGCATTTGAAGAATGGAATTTTCATCCACCAATCCAATTACACCGAGAAAGTGTTGAAGAGATTCTATATGGACAAAGCTCATCCTTTGACTTCACCAATGGTCATTCGTTCTTTCAACATACACGATGATCCATTTCGTCCCCGAGAAGACGAGGAAGAAATACTCGGTCCCGAAGTACCATATCTGAGTGCTATTGGAGCTTTAATGTATTTAGCTAATAATACTAGACCAGATATTGCATTTTCTGTAAATTTATTAGCTAGGTACAGCTCATGCCCAACAAGACGTCATTGGAACGAGATCAAGCACATATTCCGTTATCTACGTGGTACAGTTGATCTCGGCTTATTCTACCACAAAGATGCAAAAGCTTCTTTAATCGGATATGCAGACGCTGGATACTTATCAGATCCTCAAAAAGCAAAATCACAAACCGGGTACGTATTTACTTATGGTGATACCGCAATCTCGTGGAGATCTATGAAACAGACGTTGACAGGTACATCATCAAATCATTCGGAGTTAATTGCACTATATGAAACCAGAAGAGAATGTGTATGGCTGCGATCTATAATTCAACACATCCAAAATGAATGCGGTATAAAACCTATTACTTGTCACCCGACTGTGATCTATGAAGACAACACCACATGCATAGCTCAAATTAAAGAGGGCTATATCAAAGGAGACAGAACAAAACACATATCACCAAAATTCTTCTCTACTCATGATCTGGAGAAAGATGGGACGATCAACATTCAACAAATCAGATCAAGTGAAAATCCAGTCGATCTCTTCACCAAATCTTTACCCCCGAAGAAGTTCATAGAACTTGTACAGAAAATCGGCATGTGCCGCCTTCATAATTTATGCTAAATTCAGGGGGAGTATTTGAATGCACTGCACTCTTTTTTCCTTCATCAGGTTTTTATCCCACTGGATTTTTCCTGATAAGGTTTTTAACGAGACAGTACATCCAAATACAATGACATTATAAGTCATAATTTTTACCCCTTAATTTTCACACTAATCTTCACAATAAATTTTTAAATACAAATAGCTATTCTCAAGGATGAACATTCAAGGGGGAGTGTTGTAAAATCATGGGAATTACATGTGTGAATTATTCATCCTTGTAATGAGCCTAGTCATCAAATTTCAATCCTTGTAATCAGGACACTAATCTAGCATCAATCCTTGTAACCTAGTTTGAACTGATGGCTCAGTTTGTTATTGCCACCAAATCTGTAGAGTCATCCTTTAGATGACTAATCATCAAGCTCAACCACTATAAATAGGAGCTTGATGAAGCCTTGTAAATTAATTCAGAGGAACTCAGAAATTTCAGAGATTAAGAAGTTATTTAGAGTTTATTATCAATATATCTATCTCTTAAATCTGTTCTGCATCTTCTTCATTTCACAACAATATAATCATTATACTTCATTTTTATTCACTGCCATGCTAGTTATATACCGAGTAGCATGGCAGATATATTTATTTTTATGTAAAGAGAAGCCCTTATAAAGAGAAGCCCTTATATGTAATTTTATCTAGAATCAGATATAATGTAATCGCTAATTAGCCAAACATTTTTTTAACTATCCGCTAAACTAATCAGCCGGTCAAAACGCCAAATCAATCCGCCAGTCAAAACCGCCAATATAACCTGCTAATCGCCAACCGCCGTTTACCAAACAAGGCCAAATAATTGTCCGCTGATGTTGAAGTCTAGCATAATTGTCCACAGTCCATAAGGGTATATTAGTAGAGAGACTTTGACTTCCCATCGAGAACAGCGGTCAACCGCGTGCAATGCCCATGGCCACCAATAACCACCATAACTTTCCGTTTCATAATTTGAGCATTAAATGGCGCTGATGAAAATGGATTCAAATATTCTCTGTAAAACATGAAAGATCCATTCCCATTACTTTCATGGCCAACAATTCCCAAGAGATTTCTGGGGAGGACCCATCGCCAACCATTTTATCACCATTTTGCCCTTTCTAGATCGCCTTCTCCATCGCTACGTTACATAATTTAAGCTGGAAAAGGAAAAAACAAATGGGCCGTATGGGCGTAAAGCGGAAATTTCTGTTGAGAACCGCAATCCTTCAGGCGTACCTGACTCGCCTTTGGCACCAAATCCTGGCTCGCCGCATTCACAGCAAGGCCGCCGTCAAGTACCGCCAGCTCCCGCGCTGCTCCTCCACCGCTTCCGCGTCCTTTCCCTCCTCCGCCGTCTCTCTTCTGCCACCCGATCTCGACGTCGATTGCAGCTTTGCCGTTGGCACCTCGGCGCCGCCGTGTTTCGATCTCCACAAGGACGCCTCCGATTTGGTCTCCTTGAAGATTAGCCTCTTAGGCGATATCCAAATCGGCAAGACCAGTTTTCTGGTTAGTCTATTTTAACTCTGGTAGCATCTCATTAGATTTCACGGGCTTAATTAGTCCGTAATTTAGTTTGATTTTGATGAATTGTACGGAGTAATTTATAATTGTGGATATTGATTCATTTGTGTGTATATATGGAAGACCCAATACGTGGGGAAAGAGAGAGCGAAATTATGGTCTTCAGGAACGGGACTAAATCAGATGGACAAGACAATCAATGTGAAAGGGGCTCAGATTTCATACAACATTTGGGAAGTGGAAGGTATTTTTTAAACTTTTTTGTTATATTTTGGAATTACTTGTATAATACGGAGTAATTTTCAATGAACACAAATAATTTGAAGCCAAACTGAATACAAAATAGTGCAGGCACGGATTTTTCTTCTCAGTATCATATCCATGCTGCCTGTAATGACTCTGTGGCCATGTTATTCATGTTTGATCTCACCAGTAGATGCACCCTGAATAGGTACCCCTGTAATTCCTCTTAATGCAAAACCGGGATTTTGTTCGATTTGATCTAAACCGATCTGTTAAGGATGATCAAATTGTTGTTTTTATGTTGGTGCAGTGTTCTGGGGTGGTACCAACAAGCCAGAAAATGGAATCAGGTGTGTATATTAAAAACATTATGGTTTTGTGGTTGTATATGAAGCAGATAGATTATATTTAATATGTACCTATATCTTGGTTAATTAACTTAATGTAATTCATCAGGCAGCAATTCCTGTCATTATAGGGACAAAGTTCGATGAGTTTGTTGAACTGCCTTTGGATTTGCAATGGACAATTGCTAGTGAGGTACAATATACAAATATATTCTCATTGGACCAAATTAGGAAAATTTGCAAAGAGAGTAGAGCTGTGTGTGTGTTTTTATAATTAGCTAGAAGTTAATTACATGAATGAAACTAAAGATGGAATAAATAAGCAGGCAAGAGCATATGCAAGGGCACTGCATGCAACACTGTTCTTCTCAAGTGCAACATACAACATCAATGTGAACAAGGTCTTCAAGTTCATCACCGCCAAGCTCTTCAACTTGCCATGGAAGGTTGAAAGAAACCTGACTGTGGGAGAACCCATGATTGATTACTAAAGTATATATACACACATTCAGAGTAGGACACCTCCATCCACCATATATTGTACATTGGATTTATTTAAAATCACATATGTATATTTTGATTAGCTTCCTAGCATATTCAATTATTCATAGTGCATATAATTTACACAAGTCAACCGGTTGCTAGATCATCAGCTGTTAATCAGTTGATGTAGAATATATATATATATATATATATATATATATATATATATATATATATATATATATCAAGTGACTCGGGTTGTTTTTCAATCTAGCATTCTTCTTTAGCGAGATTACATTGGAGGGAGATATGTAATTTTAGTTTTGTAACTTTTGGTGGTTGAGTGGTTCTATGATTAATCATATAAAACTTTAGTCACTTGTAAATTTAATCCTTTAACTAATAATATTTTGTAATTTAATGAGCTCCCTCAAAGGTATACTTTTTAGCAAAAATGTGTTGGGATTGAAATACACACAATACTTAAACCGATAAGAAAAACATAAGAGTTTGATTACCCAGTTTGCCAAGAATGAGTACGTGTGGGGGCATTATCAAGCCATGATGTTATTATTATTTTCTCATAATGATTACAATGAGAGAGCAAGTATTTAAAGAGAGTAAAACCCTAATCCCAATAAGAAACTCGCGGGCCCATAAATTGTACCAGAGTAGACGCCGCATGGGATATTTTGATGGAAAGCATGCATTGGGAAACACTTTGGACATTTTAGACTCCTATTTTCTAACCAACTTCCATTGTCACCAACTTCAGTCAGAGTATCCTTCCCCTTTCCAATTGTTATTACGGACTACGGAGTATTAATTAACCCATTCAACTTGAATGATTAGAAATGGAAAAAATTATTTGTACACATTTAAGATATTAATGGAAAATTGGTGATATATAAGAAAATATGTCAATAAAGTGGGCACCAAGGGATCACCAAGTTTTCAAATAATTTTGACTGCTTTTAGTTGTTTATAAATCCATAACTTCTCCCTTCGGGAAAGTTCTCATCTTCACTTACATACATATTTATCTGAAACAAAGTTTAAAGAAAAAAAGTAAAAAGTAAAAAAGAATAAAGATAGTTGTGACATTATTATTTTTATAGGAAGGAAAAATCATTTTTGACATACATCTAAATAAGAAAGTATGATTTCTTTTTCGAGACATTTATATGAATAAATGTACTTCTCTCCTTCTTTCGTGCACATTAGATCTATTGACACTTGGGATACACACTTTTTTGTGTACACACTTTTACACATGTCTATGTAAGCATCTTTTTTGTCTGTTCAGACAAAAAAAATGCCTACACAGACATGTGTAAAAGTGTATACACAAAAAAAACTGTGTACCTTTAAATTTTTCATTGACTTCACCACTTAGGTTTCTATTTCTACTACTCGTCTCCCTGCTCCATTTTCCTTCTTTTAGATTTCTTTTATACGGAGTAATTAATTCCAAATAGTTTGTTTTACAACATTAAGAGTATTTTCTTGTCATTTGAATACAAAAATGCCATCATTATTAGAGTTTAACATTACATTGAAAACAATGCTTCTTTTATGACATTACATTGGTAATCATATTTTAAGAATTTTTCTTAATAGTTATGGTGTCCTAATATGCCTCACTCTCTTTAGAGCAGTTGCCCACTTGCCCACACATCAATTCATTTAAGCACGGGCGGATCCAGGATTCCGGAATGCCCTGGGGTGAAAATAAATTATGCTAAACTTCAACATCAGTGGGGTGGGGTAAATATGAAAATTTTAAAAATTTACACTAAAATAAATTGAAAAAATTTTAAGTTGCTCTGAGTTTCAGCCCACCATAACCAATACATAGATCCTCCCCTGCATTTAAGCAAAGAGAAACACGAGCACTTGCATTCGATCTTGATCTCACATACCACAATGTTGAAGGATACAAACATTGTCACTCTTTTTCATAAAGAAAACTAAGATTTACCGACCATTAATTAGTAATTATTACTGCTAATTAAATGAGTGAGCCATTAATTATTTCCACTTAAATACTTCCCAATATCACAGATCTACACGAGTGATATCGTCAGGACCCACAGGCAAGCCTAGGCGGCATCCTATTGGCTGGTGGAGTATGTTGAATTCCAAAACTTCTCAATTTCCTCTGCATTTCTTCCAGGGATTCTCCCTGCAATTAGTGGCCACCTATTGTTACGAGTCATGAGGATATACAGTGTTAGAATACTAAATATTAATTGCATTTCTCGCAAATAACATTGAAAAGCTTTTTGCAAACTACTTCGGGTCAAATACATAAATGGTACCTCAACTATTGATAATGTTGCAATTTGATACCTTAATTCTTAAATGAATCAAAACGATACCTTAACTATACATAAATGTTTCAATTTGAGATTTTATTCAAATTTCCGACAAAAAAATCACGCATGGCGGCCAGAATTCTATGCGTAAACTCTACTTCATCTTAGTTTTGTCCATATGATCACTATAGAGTGACTCCACACATGGAATTTTGATCGTCATGAGGTTTTTTTGGTCGGAAATTTGTATAAAGTCTCAAATTGAAACATTTATGTATAGTTAAGGTACTATTTTGATTCATTTAAGGGTTAAGGTACCAAAATGCAACATTACCAATAGTTGAGGTACCATTTATGCACAAAGTTTTGTCTATAAATTTTGTTTGCAACACGAAAACGTAAGTACGTAACTAATTAAGCATTTTCATTAAGGCTACTTTTTACAAAAAGAAATACAACAATTTTATGAGTTAAGCAACACTACGAACATGTTTTCAATGAGTTTTGTCATTAAACAATCACCTATTAATTGTTTTTAGGCGATTGTTTGATTTTTTAATTGTTGATTGTTATCTATTGAGTGTTGGTGTTATAATTTATTGATTTTGTCAAACGAAAAATATCAATTATAACAAATTGATAAATTTACTTAATTTCAAGGTGTGATAAAAATGATTGAATCTGGAAAGGGTAAAGAAAAAAGAGGAGAAAATTAATGAAAGCGGTGCTAAGTAAAAATGGTTCAATGGAAAATTTGTTTCTGTAAAGAAGTCAAATTCTGAAAATGAAATAATTCAGAATGATTACGTCATTGGATGTGAGAATATAGGAGTTGATAATAATAGAGTTAATTTCTTAAATAAGACTAATATAATACATTAGTAAATTGCACAGATAGGACCACGAGTGTTTCCTTAATTCCTAAATAAGAACCACCAATATTATAATATTCTTGTTTTACATAGAAGAGAGGGTTTTACAATTTTTTTTAAATGTTTTCCTTACAAATTGTCGTTGTTCTTATTATTATTATTATTATTATTATTATTATTATTATTATTATTATTATTATTATTATGCATGTTAGTTTAGGCAAAAAAATTAACTTTTTTTAAAATTAGGCTCATTTTATTTCTCCACCCCTAGGCCCTCAAACATATAGGGTCGACCTTGCTAGGATATTAATATACTCTGTAACACTTTATTAATTCATATATTATTGGTGTAAGATTATAACGCCCTTTTCACGACCAGATACTTCATCTCTTCGTCATTGTCATTGTGTAATCATAACATCATTTTTCATAAATGTCTCACACCATGGTTCAAATACTGTTCATTCAGTTAATTGTGGTTATTCTTCTAATATCATTGTGGTACAACTTCTCATGAAATGTAACCACCTTAAGGAGAATAAGTACGTTATGTAACCAAATACATTTTGCTGCAATAATTAATATTCATTCTCTTTTAGTATATTGTATAGCTAGAGCGGAGTTGTGCTACGTAGAAGTATGTATTTGACAATTTGTATTAGCACTCTCATGTTCTTGGACATTTGGACTGTAATATGTAATACTATCGTATATACTAGTATGTACTCCGTAATTAATTTATATAGAGTTTCCATCTATTCAGAAAACTCAATTGTACTGACCTTTCTCCAACCAAGTTGAACATTCTGGCAATCAGGATTTCCTCATCATGTGAGAAGACAAGCTTCTTTTCTGAATCTTTACTGGTGACCTCGGCTGCCAAGTGCCAATAACATCATAATTCATAAAAAAAATTCCGCCCTGCTTCTTGTACACGTTTAAAATTTACATGCCTATACACACAATTATCTTTAAAAAATGAAGTATTTTTAACGATTGGGAGTTGTCTACATGTATATTTTTTTTAAGAGACATGTATATATAGACAACTAGGAGCACATATAAGCGTGTATAAAATATAAATACGTGTAAAATGTCGTATACAAATAGTAAAATCCTAAATATTATCCACATATTTATACGAAGTATATAGACCACTTTATCTTTGAGTCAATTCCCTAAATAGGACTAAAAAGTGGCAAAATTGCACAAATATGACTACATTTTTTAAATTCCCTTGACTATTTATGTGTGTTTGGACCAATATACCCTTGTAACTTGTGAAATGTTTTAATTAATAATAAAATCATGAAAAAATAATAAAAATCGAAAAAATACTAACAATCGTAAAAAAATAATAGAAAAATAATAAAAATATTTTTTTAAAAAAATTAAATTTCTTAAAAAAAAATCATAAAATTAAAAAAAAAACATTACCACCCCTGCCACCCCCAGCAGTACCAGCTCTCATCACCGGAGAAAAATATGCCAACATTTTAAATAATGTCATAATGATGGCATATTCAATGAAAATGTTGGCATATTGAAGAGTAATTATGCCATCTTTTTGGCATTTTCAGAAAAAGATGGCATTTTGTACCAAAAGTGGAAGAAATTTCACCAATCGGAGGTGGTGGTGCTGGGAGGCGACGGGAGGCGGTGGGAAAGGTATCCATAATTTTTTTCATTTTATATGGATTTTTACTATTTTTTATTATTTTAAAAAAAAAATAATTTTTTTAATTTATAAATGTTTTATAAATTTTTTCTATTTTTTTTTACGTTTTTTAAATATTTTTTAGGTTTTTAAAACATTTCATAATGAATTAATACTCTTAGGGGTATTTAGGGTTGAAAATCAATGTTTAGTCCTATTTAGGGAATTTAAAAAGTAGTAGTCCTATTTGTGCTTTTTAGGAACTCATTAGTCCTATTTAGGACAATTTCCGTTTATCTTTTTGTCGTTACAATTTTATTTTGACCCCAAATATAGTTAATTGTATATTTCTTTTGGAAAAATAGTTAATTATATATTAAAATATGTACTCTGACTTTTTGGAATGTACAGTGCAATTTGAGACTAATTTAGTACTAGTAGTAAATATTTTGAATATCATATTTAATTTTTATGCATTACAAAGCAAAATAATGTAGAGTACATAAATAAAACCAATTCCAAACTGCCACTAAAAACAATAAAACATGTGTAAGTGTGCAGTGTGTAGATATTAGTAACAGTATCACTAACTATAATAATTACTTCGTATGTTTATGTTCAATTTTACAATATAGTGACAATATATTGGTTAGTAAATACTCCCTCCGGTTGACAATAATCTTTACATTTTCCTTTTTTGGAAGTACTATATTAAACTTTACACTTCCTTATTTCCCTTACAAATCTACACAAAACAGTGCAAAACAGTGTCAAACAGTGTACTCTATGGTAAAGTCAAATTTATTTTCTTAATATGTGTGAAGTCAAAGTGTAAAGATTATTGTGAACCGGAGGGAGTATATACAAACACATAAAGTTTGTATATATCTTAATTCACAAGTAATGTTTTTCATATTTGTGATTAAATTATAGAAAAAAAATGACATGTATAATAGTAAAAAAGTTTTCCCGGGAAAAAAATATGACTAGTTATATTTTTGGACAAAAATATGACTAACTATGTACGAGTAACTGGAAACAAGTCATTATAGTGTATTTTAGAATGGCAAGTCTCTGATAGATGATCATGAGTCATTGAGAAGTAGTCACTGAATACATTACTTTTTGGAAAATGTTAAAAAAGTCATATGTCTATCTTTTGAATTAAATTTAGTAATATCCATGAAAAAAGCTTAAAGTTTATGATATAATATATCTTTAAAAATAAAATAAAAAATAAAACATGTTTGAGGAATCTAGACTCCCAGGATAGCCTTTTAGGAGCTCTGGACTCTCACCTAGACGCCCTCGGCCACTGAATAATTCATCTTGACGTCAAACCCATTATTTAAAAAGCATATTAAGTCTATGTCTTCTATCTTTTGTATTATTTAAAAGTCTCTAAAAGCTCCGGATTATATGTTTGGTATGATAATTTTTAAGATCTTTTCAAAAAATAAAAGATCTTTTTTGAGATGCTACAAGGAGTAGCATCTGAGAAAAGTCTGGGGCTTTGAGCATTAATTAGTCCCAACAACTTGTATAACAAACAAAACTAAACCAAACAGTCAGCTTTTTACCAAACAGCTACCACCTTTTATTTTAAAGTTTTTCTCAGTCACTAAAATCTAACAGTTACTAAAAAGTCTGTAAAAGTATATTTTCAGCTAGTTGTGCCAAACATATCCGTAGGACCTGCTAGAGCGAGGTCCAGACGGGAACGAATCGAACGCCTAAAGACTAGAGCGAGGTTTAAAACATTGTTTCAGCTAATACGTTTTTGTTAAACTATTTATCATTGACAGTAGAGTCATCTTCATCTAGCTTGACCTAAAAGTACAAAAAAGAGCACCAGATCAGAAAGGACCTGCTAATCGAAGGACTGATTGATTCTAAATCACTTTTGAAGAAATGTTGTCATACCTTGTTCTATCCTTGGCAGAATCATGAAAGTGAAAAACAAGGCTCGAGTACCAGTCAAAATTATAAGCTAAATGAAAAAAGGAAGCTGCTAAAGGCAATACCAGATAGTAAAGTTCATTACCTACAGAATCCACTTGAACTTCAGTTCCACAAGTACTTGAATTACTATCCAAGACGTCCATGAAATTGAGAAAGTAAAAAACACTGATCAGAAATGGCCTAAGAAAGAAGAATAGAGATCAGAGGGCGCAAAAAGAAGGAAAAAGAACAAGTGAAAAAGAACTAATCCAGAGAAAATGGAGTTTTTTAGTTTTATCTGTTTCTATTTATGTAGTGAATTGGGACCTTTGGCTTTAAATTGGGGTGAAGAATGGGAGTTGAAAACAAGCCAAAACCACAAGATGAATGGTAGTTGTAAACGGGCCTGCGTAGCTACTTCCTTTTTTGTATGCGAGAGATTGGTAGTTGGGTGCATATATCCACTCTCTTTTCTGTGGTTGGTCATGGTAGGATAAATTTATTTAATTTCGTTCTATATAGATATGGATAATATATTGCACATCCTTGATTGAGCATAAACCGACCATTTGTCTAATCAATTGGGAGTAATTAATAAAGAATGAAATGTTCCTTTCGTGACATGGAATTTATTAATCCAAACTACTTTTTGTCCTCTGCCAAAAAAGTAATATATTGGGGGTATGTTTGGGAGTTTGAAAGGAAGGGGAGGGGAAGATTTTGAAGGTTAGTCATCGAATGGAAATGCAAGGAAAAGGGTTGGAAACCCTTCTTCTTGTTCGGGAGTAAGGACGATTTTACTTGGACTGTAATCTGTCCAAGACCAGACCAGACCAGACTTGGATAGTTATCAAAATACAAAGAAATCAGACCAAACCAGACCAGATCAAGCCAGACCAAACCAGCAAATTACAGTCCAAGTAAAAACATCCTAACAAGTTTGAAAACATCCTAAAATCACTTCACATATATGACAAATCCAAATAATTGAGTTGATATTTAATTTATTTAAAATTGAGCTAAAGTTGTGCCAAATGCATGCATTAGCCACAGATCGGCCTCATCAGTAACATGAATATATATATGAATAACTAAACACGAATTTAATTAAGTTATATAGTAGGATCGGAGACATGTGGAACATAATTAATTGCATGACAACCCACAGCTAACGTTCTTCTCTGCTAACCGTTCCCTTGAAAACATAGAGGCACTCCCCACTCTCAACACCATGCCAACGCAGGCTACAATGCTCCCTCATAATCCTCTGCTTATGAATGAAGATGTACTCATCCTCGGGCAGCGTCTCGCCCGTAATTAGCGTTTGGGTTAACTCCTTAATCGTGCTTAAATCACTCATCTCCACCGAAATGGTTGCCCCGTTAAGCAATGCCGAGGAAGTCTTCACCGCAAAACTAATCTTTCTCGATGGAGGCGGGCCGGTCGACATGGACCGTAACGACACGGCCTTCACGCCCACGACGACTTCCGAAAAGGGGCAAACGACACCGCATTCGCCCAAGCTTCGGTCCTCATCTTCGAGCTCTTTCCCGGAGAAGAACAAAGCCATTCTCTTTATTGGAGTGCCGTCTATTCTGTGGATTTTCTCCTTTAGGGTTTTGACCGTGTCGTTGACCGGGTCGGCTTCTATGTGTAGCTTTCGGGCAGCGAATTTGATAGTTATGTTGATTTTAGTACTGTGGAGCTGATGAGGGTCAACGGCTGGTTGACTTTCAGGTGTTTGACTGATGGTCAGATCAATCTTTGTGCCATGGGAAATGAAGGGATAATCTTCAAGGTCGAGTCCATCCATTAGTTCCCACCCCAAAACGGAGAGGGTTTGGGAAGCCATAGGAATTCCAAGATGGTTTTGGATTCTTTCTTTCATTTGTAGGATGGGTTCTTGAAGCCCTACTTCCATGCCATGCTCATATCCTCCATCCATAACAATGGAGACTTTCATTTCTTCTTTTCATAATAAGTTTAATTCTTTCCTTTACAATTTATGAGGACTAGTTATGGGAATGAAGAATCTTCACGCAGGAATAGTGATTGCATGCAGGTATTCATTTTTGTGTGTTGGTACTTGTTGTTCAAAGATAGCAAAAGATGCATGAGAATATGAGATGGCGGTTGCACATGTACCATTTGCCTGGCCCCAGCCCCTACGGGTGGAAGAGGACGACACCTCTAGGGCCTAGGCCCAGTGGCGGAGCCACCCTTTGGCCAGTGGTGTCAATTGACACCACTCGAATTCTTTTTTTCATATGTAGGTATATAAAAAAAATTAAAATTTACAATTGACACTATTGAAAAATAAAAATTCTCTATATAGGTATAGATAATCTTTCATAAATTATAAATTGACACCATCCAACATTTAAAAAAAAAGGGGTCAATTTAAAAATTTTAAAAGTTGGAACACCAAATTGAAAAGTCAGCAAAGGAGTCAAGGAGGGGCAAAATTGTCTTTTGAGGCCCGCTGAATTTTACGACTATCGTGTCCGTAGGTCGCCCGCGCAGGGGGTGCGAATTTTCGATTCTAAACTAGAAGCCGGAATTATTGTGTGCGCGAGAGCTCCCCTTTTCTCATTCACCTTTTAATACTAAGTGAAGAGTTGTTCATATTTATAGGCTCAAAAGTTCCCAAGGAGTTTAGGTGTGGGAAAGTTTAAAAGATTCCTTTTTCTTCTATACTTGAGAAGAGCATTTTTTCCATCTACCTTCTTTAAGAGCTAGTTTTTGAGCCACTTCAAACTTCAAAGTCCAAAACTCCAACACCAAAGGTCAACACTACAATCAAAGCTTCCAAGAGTCAACCTTGAGATTAAAAAAAATCAAGGTTAAGACTATTTTTCTCAAACTCCAAGCTACATCTCAACGTCCATGAATTTGCAGAAAATTTCAATCAGCCTCACGTATACGGTCAACATTCAACAATTAACAATGGATATCTCCAACTCATCAATGTGTAAGAACAAATGTGCTAATGTTTCTGATGAGTCTGAGATAAGCAAATATGACAGTCAACAAATAATCACGTCTACTTTAATGAGACAAACAAATAATCACGTCTACTTTAATGAGACAAATATTCAAGAGATTCACCTTTATTTCAATAGCTCATCAAAGCTATACCCTTGCAATCATTTCTAATTTCCATTGGCCCCATTAAAACTGATTGAATGTCTAGATTGAAAGTTTTGCCTCCAAGAATCAGCCTGAATTTTGAACTCCGTTAAAATGGGATGTATTTTTTAAACCTGAATTATACATCAATGAGCATAGATTGAGTTATATTTAATGTCTTTCTTCATTTGGGCAAACAGGTGTAAGGGAAACATTATCAATTTAGTTATCCATTTTTCTACCTTTTTCATTATATGATATAATGAAAAAGGTAGTTCTTTTTACAGGTAGTTCTCATTAAAGTAGATGTGATTATTTGTTGACTGTCAGATTTTCTTATCTCAGACTCATCAGAAACTTTAGCGCATTTGTACTTACACATTGATGAGTTAGAGACATCCATTGTTGATTGTTGAATGTTGACCGTATACGTGAGGCTGATTGAAATTTTCTGCAAATTCATGGACGTTGAGATGTAGCTTGGAGTTTGAGAAAAATAGTCTTAACCTTGATTTTTTTAATCTCAAGGTTGACTCTTGGAAGCTTTGATTGTAGTGTTGACCTTTGGTGTTGGAGTTTTGGACTTTGAAGTTTAAAGTGGCTCAAAAACTAGCTCTTAAAGAAGATAGATGGAAAAAATGTTCTTCTCAAGTATAGGAGAAAAAGGAATCTTTTAAACTTTCTCACACCTAAACTCATTGGGAACTTTTGAGCCTATAAATATGAACCACTCATCACTTAGTATTATAAGGTGAATGAGAAGAGGGGAGCTCTCACGCACACAAGAATTCCGGCTTCTAGTTCAGAATCGAAAATTCGCACCCCCCCTGCGCGGGCGACCTGCGGACACGATAGTCGTAAAATTCAGCGGGCCTCAAAAGACAATTTTGCCCCTCTTTTTTTTAAGCTTAACCCGGTTTTTTAATTTATGGGTAAGTGTAAGTCGCCAAACTGTTGGGCGACTTATAAGTCGCCAAACGGTTTAGCGACTTACCCCTGCCAGGGTTAAGCCCAACAGTATATCCGTAAATACTTTTAACCTAACCCTATTTTCGTAAATACTTAATTAATTAATATTAATACGGAAAAAAACTCCAAAGAAACATATTGTGTATCCATTAGTTTTTTTACTTGTGAAATTAGCTTTGCTTTTACCGGTGGTCACCGCAACTGTGGAAAGAGCCTTCTCAATTATCCCCGGCTTTGCTGCCCAACACGTTTCTACCAATGATCAATTAGTCGATCTCTTCACAAAAGCTCTTGGTCATCGACAATTTCATCATCTTCTATCCAAGTTGGGCATTTTCAATCCTCAGTTACGCCTTATCCTAAAGCTCATTATGTGAATTGTGACAAATTTTCTGCTCGTCATCGTCTGTTTCTTGGAGCAATTCTTGCAGGACATGAACCTCGTTCCTTTCGCGAGGCTATGACGGACCCAGGTTGGCGAGAGGCCATGCAGAGTGAGATTCGAGCACTTGAGAGTAATCACACCTGGGACATGACTATATTACCTACCGGAAAACGTGCGCTCGGGTGCAAGTGGGTTTACAAAATCAAATATCTCTCCGATGGAAGTGTTGAACGCCTCAAGACACGGATAGTTGTCTTTGGGAATCACCAACAGGAAGGTATTGATTATACTGAGACATTTGCTCCTGTTGCAAAAATGGTTATTGTCCGTCTCTTTCTAGCTGTTGCTGCAGCTAAAAATTGGGAACTTCACCAAATGGACGTTCACAATGCCTTTCTTCATGGAGACTTAGTGATAAGTCCATTTATGTACTTATTTTTCTTATCAAATTTAAGCAATTCTGGATTGAAAAATAGAAAAACAAGGCACATTTTATATATTTTGGTTCAAGTTTCATGAAATCGGGTAAAAATCGCATTCATAACATGTTTTGTGAAATTTCGGGTCAATTGCGTGAAGAAAGTGGCACTTTTTGCCAACAAATGAATTGATACGGAAGTTTGCAAGATATATTGACCAATTGTTCAATGAAAAAAGTCCAAGTGATGAAGAAATCATGCAAGGAAGTTCAAAACCACGAAGGAGTCACATATATGGCTACTTTTGATGAAAATGGACGATGCATAGAGACACATGTTCGTATTGTGATCATAACTTTGCGCACAATTGTCCAACGTTCGTGATACGAGTTTCATTACATTGATATCTTCCTGATCTACAACTCTTATGAAGAACACAGAGCCAAATAACCACCGTAGAATGGACATATTGCTCAAAGAAGTCAGACATTTGCAGTTGCGATGGAAAGTGACATGTGGTCACCGTTTTGACCATATCTCATAAACTACAAATCCAATGAATGCGATTCAAATTCCAGTAGTTAGCCAAGAAAGAGAGCTACAACTTTGATGAAGACAACTTTTCCATTTGACGTAAGGCGGTGAGGCAGGCGGCCGCCTTTCCGGGCGCCTACGAGTTTTTGACAGTTTCAGCACTTAACACTTTGCATGGCGACAAAATGATGGAAGGCTGCCGACGGGGGCCGGAGGGCGGCCGCCCTCTTTGGCCGCCTGCGGTGGGATGTGATTTACGAGCTGCCGGTAGCTGAGACAAGACGGGAGGCGGCCAAGGAGGGCGGCCGCCTACCGTGGACGCCTGCGGCGGAATTGACCCGTGCACGAAGCTTTGTCGGAGAAATGACCGAAGGCTGCCGGCCATGGCCGGAGGGCGGCCGCCTTCTTGGCCGCCTTCCAATAATCTCCGGCTATAAAAGCCCTCTTCCATCCCCAACTCAATACACCAATTTTTAAGCCCAAATCAGATCAAAAAGGGCGTCTTCTTCCTCTTCAAAGCTCGGATTTCCACCATTGTTGCACCTTCAACTTCAATCTTTCATATCTTTCTCATTTTAGCTCCAAATTGTGAGTTCTTTATATGTATTTTCATCCTTTCAATGAGTAGAATCTGAATCTGTACTTAGTTTTTTTTATCTGTGCTTTTAAAATTTCCAGAAAATTATTCAACTATTTCGCATTTTCGTCTTAAATTTGAATAAAATAGTTGTTGACATTAAATCCATTCCAATTAATTATATAGTTGTTTACTAGCCTCAAGGTAGTTATTTATCAAAACAAGGTTAATTTTTATGAAGTAGAAGTAAATTTTAATTAATTCTGGCATTTAGTTGTTATTATTGCGTAAATTAAATTAAATACTCAAAAAAGGAAAACAATTAGTTTCTGTCCTAATTCCAGTTAAATTCACAGTAATATCACTCCTAGTATTCAATATAAAATTTAGAACGAATTTAGAATATTTGTAGTTGCTTTTTTTGTATTTTCTAGTTAATATTGGGAAAATTATCAATTAGTTGTTAAAATTGGATTTTAGGTTATAAAATTCGGGAAAAATTCCAGAAGGTGATATTTTAGTTCTACAAGTTTATTTTGGAAGAATACTATTTTTGTTTAATTTTTGCTATTATACATGCTTAATTCCTTGTTAATGTTGAATTTATTCATTGTATTGTTAAATGAAAAAATGATGTTTATTAGCTAAATTTGTTTTGGGCATGAATTGACTAAAGGAATATGGATTGACTTGTTGACCGAAAATTAGGGATTAAAATTAATAATTTGGACTAGTTGTTTGAAATGATGAAATAGTAATTAATAATTGTTAGCCATATTCATTAATTAAATTCTTGGAAAATTATTTCTAACTTGTCTATGAGATTAGAAAATAATTTAAGCCAACCATATTCAAGCACATTAATAAGGCCTAGAAATAGGATAATTTAATGAAAGGGATTTACATCTTGTCTATGAGAGATAAATTCAATTGCTTAAATAATGAGTTTAACTAGTTAATGAATTCGGCTATTTTTATTAATTAAAATATTGGAGAATTATTTCTACCTTGTCTATGAGGTTAGAATTTAATTCAAGCCAACCATTTTTGAACACATTAATGACACCTAGAAATAGGATAAATTAATGAAAATAGTTTCTATTCTTGTCTATGAGGAAAGAAATTATTAGTCCAATTTTAGTTTTAATTTCCCTAATTACTAGGTTCAAGAATATATCCATTCCTAATTACTCAATTCATTGCCCTTATTTGCACCAATCCATTTAAGTTTAATATTATATTTTTTCCTTTAGTCTATTTTTGAGCCATCATTAGTATTTGCACAATTTAATTTACTTTCTTTTCCAAAAAGTAGTTTAGAAAATCAATCAAAAATTTTAATTTGGAAAGCTTCCAATAATTTGCGATAACCTGTGACTGGACTTGAAATCAAGAAGCTCCTCCGCCATTCCTCGAGAGACACGATACTCGGGGAAAAACTGAAAGGTTAGACTCCGTTTTACTACAACGCCGCGAAAGCGGTTATCAAATGGCGCCGTTGCCGGGGAATGGCACGGTGATTTCTTGATTTTGATTTTAGCATGGGCGAATTCAAGTTAGGGAGACTTTCTTTTTCTTTTTTGTTTTGTTCTCACGTGTTTGCTTGAGATTTCCTCATGGATTACTCAAGTGAACACATTAATTCTCAACCACCATATCACTATCCATACTATGAACAACAATCTTTTCAAAATAATCAAAATGAAGGATACTATGAGCAAGGTTATGGGGATAACAATCATGGTTATCAATGGTGCGAAAATCCGCCTTTGGGGTATGGAGATTACCGATTTCAAGAGAATTATTTCCACCAAGGGCAAAACTTTGAAGGCTGTGATGATTTCTCCTATCAAGGTAATTATCATGATGATTTTAATTATCATGAAAATTACCAAGAAAGGCTAGAAAATCATTACACCAGCACAAACGAGTACTCCTACGAGGGTAACTCTGGAATTTCACCTTATCCTCAACACGAACTCGAAGAGTTAAAATCGTCCTTACTCGATTTTGTGGAAGACTTAAGAAAGACAAGGATTGAACTAGCATCTCATGATGAGAGTATCAAGGAATTGTTTGAAAAAATCATTTATGACAATGCCCACAAAGTTCAACAGGAGACATACGAAGAAGGTGCTAAATCTGAGGAGGAGGTTGCGGTTACCATGGGCGAGATGGTTGAAACTCTTCTCACCCCTATTTCTTTTGAGCCTCTCATTGCTATTGAGAGAGAGCCTATCCTCGTAGAACTTAATTCTCAAGAGCCCCATATGAAAGTGCCCAATGAGGTTGATGAAGAAACCATAGATGATGAGATACTTTGTGACAAGGAACCTACCCTACCATCTATGGTTGACCTCTCATTTAAGGAGTGCCACAAAGATAGCCTTGGTGAAGATTTTGATCCTACACAAGCTCAAGCACCTGTTGAAATAGTTGATGAAACTTGTGATGTGAAGGAAACAATGTCCGATGATGCCTTCTTTGATTCTCTACTTGAGCATGTTGAGCATAGTTGTGCTAGGCAAAGACTTGTTTGCCTAGATGATATTTGTGGGGGTCGTGAGTTAGGAAGTTGGGATGCAGTCTTAGAGAGTGACACAGAGTCTAAACTTTGTGATGTTGAGGGCATAGATGAAGAAGAGAAAACCCATCAAGAGGAGTATGCAATCTCTATTCAAGCTGCTTCCACCTTGAAAGCTCATTATGAGCGGTTAGAGACACCAGAGGCACCTGATCCTGAAATACTTGTTGATTATACTAATGAGAGTGATGCAGGATATGTGCTAATTCCTTGTTCGAACGATGTGTTCTTTGAAGATTATATCACATTTTGGTGGTCACAAGAGTTCAAGGGTCTACGCCATCTGACGGCATACGTAGAGGATAAGGTGGAGGCACGAATGATGAGTGCTCCACAACCGACATGCATAGCTGAGAGTTCTCTCTCAAACGTCAAGCTAGTGACGTTAAAGAAGCGCTTCTTGGGAGGCAACCCATGTTTTTCATAACATTGTTTGTTTGTTTTGTGTGTTTGCAGGGTGTGCTTCAATGTTGATGAGATATGAGATTGACTTAGACCTTACGGGAGGACACGGGTTGGACATTGTGCTGCTCTTTTGACTTAAATGCTCTTACAAACTGACTATGAATGATGTAAAGATTTTTTTTATACCTGTTTCATTATTCCTCTTCACAAAATCTTTTCAAAACTCAAGTGTGAGGAAAGAACCAAAAAAAAATGTGTCTTTATTTCAAGGTTTTGTGCCTTAAAAGAAGACCTCGAGGGCGAGGTCTAGCTCAAGTGTGAGGAGGTTGCGTTTTACACTCAAAAAAAGTTAAAACCTTGCTTTAGAACAATCTTTTTACTATTTTTGATATGAAACATTAATTTCTCAATTTGTTATCAATCACAAAATAGTTTAGAAAATCACCCTTATTGTAAGAATTTACTATTATTATTATTTTTAGAAAACTTAAATTTGTTATGGGTTTTTGGTTGTGAATGTAAAGGCCTGAATTTGTTTTAATTGGACATTCATTTTATTCAAAAAAAAAATGTTACTATTAATAAACCTCTTCAAAACTCATTGTTATAGGACAATTCCATCTCCGAAAAGGGGCTCTGTTTCATTCGTTAATCACAGTCTGTGAGAATGAAATATGCATTTACCATGGGATAACACCGCCAACAAGAGTGAAAAAGAGCAAAAAAAAAAATATATAAAATAAAATAAAATAAAAAAAAAATGGTGAACAAGATGAATGTCCAAATTAGAATAATGAAAACCTTGGGATAAGGAATTGATTGGTGGTTTAACATAAATAGTTTTTCTTAAGTAATACTAATTTTAAATTCTTGTATTTTGGGTGATTTTTCTAGAATGTTTAAAGATTGAGAATAAAAATAAGAGGTTTTTGTTTCTACTTCTTTAAAATAGCAACTAGATTGTAATACAGTTAGACTTTACCTTTTGAGTGTGTTTACAACTGATTCGTCGCTTGAGGACAAGCAACGCTTAAGTGTGAGGAGATTGATAAGTCCATTTATGTACTTATTTTTCTTATCAAATTTAAGCAATTCTGGATTGAAAAATAGAAAAACAAGGCACATTTTATATATTTTGGTTCAAGTTTCATGAAATCGGGTAAAAATCGCATTCATAACATGTTTTGTGAAATTTCGGGTCAATTGCGTGAAGAAAGTGGCACTTTTTGCCAACAAATGAATTGATACGGAAGTTTGCAAGATATATTGACCAATTGTTCAATGAAAAAAGTCCAAGTGATGAAGAAATCATGCAAGGAAGTTCAAAACCACGAAGGAGTCACATATATGGCTACTTTTGATGAAAATGGACGATGCATAGAGACACATGTTCGTATTGTGATCATAACTTTGCGCACAATTGTCCAACGTTCGTGATACGAGTTTCATTACATTGATATCTTCCTGATCTACAACTCTTATGAAGAACACAGAGCCAAATAACCACCGTAGAATGGACATATTGCTCAAAGAAGTCAGACATTTGCAGTTGCGATGGAAAGTGACATGTGGTCACCGTTTTGACCATATCTCATAAACTACAAATCCAATGAATGCGATTCAAATTCCAGTAGTTAGCCAAGAAAGAGAGCTACAACTTTGATGAAGACAACTTTTCCATTTGACGTAAGGCGGTGAGGCAGGCGGCCGCCTTTCCGGGCGCCTACGAGTTTTTGACAGTTTCAGCACTTAACACTTTGCATGGCGACAAAATGATGGAAGGCTGCCGACGGGGGCCGGAGGGCGGCCGCCCTCTTTGGCCGCCTGCGGTGGGATGTGATTTACGAGCTGCCGGTAGCTGAGACAAGACGGGAGGCGGCCAAGGAGGGCGGCCGCCTACCGTGGACGCCTGCGGCGGAATTGACCCGTGCACGAAGCTTTGTCGGAGAAATGACCGAAGGCTGCCGGCCATGGCCGGAGGGCGGCCGCCTTCTTGGCCGCCTTCCAATAATCTCCGGCTATAAAAGCCCTCTTCCATCCCCAACTCAATACACCAATTTTTAAGCCCAAATCAGATCAAAAAGGGCGTCTTCTTCCTCTTCAAAGCTCGGATTTCCACCATTGTTGCACCTTCAACTTCAATCTTTCATATCTTTCTCATTTTAGCTCCAAATTGTGAGTTCTTTATATGTATTTTCATCCTTTCAATGAGTAGAATCTGAATCTGTACTTAGTTTTTTTTATCTGTGCTTTTAAAATTTCCAGAAAATTATTCAACTATTTCGCATTTTCGTCTTAAATTTGAATAAAATAGTTGTTGACATTAAATCCATTCCAATTAATTATATAGTTGTTTACTAGCCTCAAGGTAGTTATTTATCAAAACAAAGTTAATTTTTATGAAGTAGAAGTAAATTTTAATTAATTCTGGCATTTAGTTGTTATTATTGCGTAAATTAAATTAAATACTCAAAAAAGGAAAACAATTAGTTTCTGTCCTAATTCCAGTTAAATTCACAGTAATATCACTCCTAGTATTCAATATAAAATTTAGAACGAATTTAGAATATTTGTAGTTGCTTTTTTTGTATTTTCTAGTTAATATTGGGAAAATTATCAATTAGTTGTTAAAATTGGATTTTAGGTTATAAAATTCGGGAAAAATTCCAGAAGGTGATATTTTAGTTCTACAAGTTTATTTTGGAAGAATACTATTTTTGTTTAATTTTTGCTATTATACATGCTTAATTCCTTGTTAATGTTGAATTTATTCATTGTATTGTTAAATGAAAAAATGATGTTTATTAGCTAAATTTGTTTTGGGCATGAATTGACTAAAGGAATATGGATTGACTTGTTGACCGAAAATTAGGGATTAAAATTAATAATTTGGACTAGTTGTTTGAAATGATGAAATAGTAATTAATAATTGTTAGCCATATTCATTAATTAAATTCTTGGAAAATTATTTCTAACTTGTCTATGAGATTAGAAAATAATTTAAGCCAACCATATTCAAGCACATTAATAAGGCCTAGAAATAGGATAATTTAATGAAAGGGATTTACATCTTGTCTATGAGAGATAAATTCAATTGCTTAAATAATGAGTTTAACTAGTTAATGAATTCGGCTATTTTTATTAATTAAAATATTGGAGAATTATTTCTACCTTGTCTATGAGGTTAGAATTTAATTCAAGCCAACCATTTTTGAACACATTAATGACACCTAGAAATAGGATAAATTAATGAAAATAGTTTCTATTCTTGTCTATGAGGAAAGAAATTATTAGTCCAATTTTAGTTTTAATTTCCCTAATTACTAGGTTCAAGAATATATCCATTCCTAATTACTCAATTCATTGCCCTTATTTGCACCAATCCATTTAAGTTTAATATTATATTTTTTCCTTTAGTCTATTTTTGAGCCATCATTAGTATTTGCACAATTTAATTTACTTTCTTTTCCAAAAAGTAGTTTAGAAAATCAATCAAAAATTTTAATTTGGAAAGCTTCCAATAATTTGCGATAACCTGTGACTGGACTTGAAATCAAGAAGCTCCTCCGCCATTCCTCGAGAGACACGATACTCGGGGAAAAACTGAAAGGTTAGACTCCGTTTTACTACAACGCCGCGAAAGCGGTTATCACTTAGCTGAGGAGGTTTATATGAAACCTCCGCCTGGTTTTTCTACCTCTCGTCCCAAACTTATTTGCCGCCTCAAAAAGTCCTTGTATGGTTTAATTTACGTCAAGCTCCTCGTTGTTGGTTTGCAAAATTATCTACCTCCTTGAAGAATTATGGCTTTCTTCAGTCTTATTCTGATTATTCTCTGTTTACTTATCATCGCGGGACCGTTCGATTGCATGTTCTAATTTATGTTGATAATTTAATTATTGCTGGGAATAATTCTTCTGCTTTATCTCAGTTTAAACATTATTTGCACACGTGTTTCCACATGAAGGATCTGGGCGTTCTTAAATATTTTCTGGGCATTGAAGTGGCCCGTAGTGCTGATGGTATTTTTCTTTGCCAGCGCAAGTATACTCTATATATAATTTCTGAGGTAGGACTTCTTGGAGCGAAACCCTCCTCTTTTCCTATGGAGCAACATCACTCTTGAGCTCCGGCCAAGGGCGATTTATTGACTCGTCCGGATTCCTATCGCCGGCTAGTTGGGCGTCTCATCTATTTATCTTTTACACGCCCCGACTTGGCATATGCTGTTCATATTCTCTCTCAGTTTATGCAGACACCACGACAGGAGCATTGGCACACGGCTCTTTGCGTTGTTCGTTACCTAAAAGGATCGCCTGGTCAGGGCATGCATTCTTCTCCACGCTTCCTCAGATAGTTGTCTCACTGGTTGGTGTGATTCGGACTGGGCTAGTTGCCCTCTCACTCGGCGATCTATTACTGGCTGGATAGTTTTCTTTGGAGGATCTCCTATCTCTTGGAAGACTAAGAAGCAACACACCGTCTCTCGCTCCTCTACTGAAGCCGAGTATCGGTCCATGGCAGCAATTACCGCTGAATTAAAATAGCTAAAAGGTCTTCTTCATGCACTTGGTGTTACTCACTCTCGGCCTATGTCTCTATTTTGTGATAGTCGTTCTGCTCTTCACATTGCACATAATCCGGTCTTTCATGAACGCACTAAACACATTGAAGTTGATTGTCACTCAGGGCCGGTTCTGGGGGGAGGGCAAGAGGGGCGACCGCCCTAGGCCCGGAAAAAAATAGACGAAAAAAATGGGCCCAATTTTTTTTCGTTATATATAGTGTTAGTAGGCTTCTTTTTTTAATTCTTAAGGTCAGTTAATTAGGCCTAATGTTTAATTTTGTTGACAATTTGAAAATTTAAAATGTAAATAAAAAGTTTAAACAGAGCCATGTTTAAAAAAAGAATATATACATTAATATTAAGTATGATCAATTGTAGTTTTAAAAGCAATACAATTGTTGCTCCATCAAAAAAAAAATATACATTAATTTTAAGTAGGATCTGTTGTAGTCTTTACATCTCTTTAGCCTTTAAGGCTTTTTATTCATTTAATTATAACATAACAAATTTATATAATTATTTTAGAGCCCATCTCTCTCAAATCTCATCCCAATTATTTATTTGTTTACAAATTTCAATAAACTATATCTGAGTTCCTAATAGTAGTTTAGAAGACGTTAAATTGGCAGTCTTCTTGTGCGAGTGTTCTTGGCGGCCATACATTTTGTGTCTTTAAAACATTCATTCTTTTGAGACTTCAAACTTTAGACTCCCATCAACGGTCAATAAATCATTCTCAACTTATGAATTCAATATGTAGTGATATTTTTTTATATTTCCTTTCAAAAAAAAGTTTAGTGTTGTTATATGTGGCAATTTTATTGTTTGTCATGCATTAATAGAAAGAAGGTCGCCTATGAAGCGATTATTGATTATTTGCTTCATATTGTTCTACGAGAAATGTTTTTTACTGATGTTTTTTCTTTTTATCCGATACTTGTGTTGTTACTTTTGTCCAAATATGTAACTTAAATAATAATAATAATAAAATGATTTTTGACTTTATTTTATGAACTTCATTGGATAATTTTATTATAATTCTTATTTCAAATAAGTATACGGTCATAAGCCCAGAATAGTGTACCGCCCATAGGCCCAGAAATGGTCAGGACCGGCCCTGTTGTCACTACGTCCGTGATGCATTCCAGGCTGGTTTGGTTCTACCGGTGGCCACCGCAACAGTGGAAAGAGTCTTCTCAGCCATGAAGTTCGTGAAGAACAGGTTGCGCGATCGAATGGGGGAATGGGGGATGCTATGATGAATGATGCCTTAGTTACTTTTATTGAAAAAGATATATTCAAAAGTGTTGACAAAGAAAAAATTGTACAACGTTTTCAAAATATGAAAATGCGTCGAGACAGTTGTGCTAAATTGACACCACTGACACGAACTCCTGGCTCCGCCACTGCCTAGGCCTAAAAAATGAAAACAAAAAACAAAAACAAAACAGTTACAGGATTTTATCTCTTTCTGTATTGCTATATTGAGTGTAGTTTGTTTTTTCTTTTGAGGCCTAATGGTTTTTTTGTAGAACTCACATTATAAAGTAAATGTGTACGTCTTTTATATAGCTATTTAAATACTTCGTACTTTTATTTAGATTTGTACTTGATGTAGTTTACACATATAGTTTTCTTGTTATATTTTCGGGCTTCAGATATGGGATTTTTCCTAAAAAATTATTGAACATTTAGACGAAATGTGGGCATTGAAATAAGATTCTTTTTTAGCTATACTTTAAATAGTAATTTGACTACTATTAGCAAAATATAATATTTTTTTATAAAAAACATAATTATTAAAATAATATTTAGAAATCGAGGTTTAATTAATATTTTTGTTTATTGCTTGTGATAAAATCTTCACCATTTATGATAATATAAAAACATAATGTTGGTGTATTTTTATATAAGAAATAATTTCATATTTATGACCAAATTAAAATTTGTTTACCAAATAGTGACATTTTAAGTGCAGTGATTATAGCAGTAACTTTAGTCTGAGTAATTTATTTTTGTGAATAACTTTTATTTAGATGACCATGTAATTATACTATATAACACATAGTAATTTTTAATCATATTTTTGTGAATAACTTTTATTTCAGTGCTATTTTTGAAGAAAAAAAGAACTCTTTTTTTAAAAGTTAATGAAGAAAAAAAAGATTTGTGAAATTGAAGCTAGTGGAGATGCATTACGTTAATAATCCTTTTAGATATGTTACAATATACTACGTGTTTATGCTTATTAAGGCAAACTTAAATGAATCAAAAGAAATACTTCATCTGACACACAAAACTTTGCCAAGTTCAACTAACCCGGAGAATAATAAAATAAAAGCAGTGTGGTTTAGCTTTGTCCTAGGGGTGGGAGTTTGGAACCGTAAATTGTATAACCGGTTGGAACCGAACCCTTATAATCCTGTTTGGTTCGGTTCCTAGTTATTGTTAATGGTTCGGTTCACGATTCCTATAAAAAAGCTAAGACATGTTCACGAAATTGTTAAGGAATCGTTATTAAATACATTTGATGGAGTATATGGCCCGGGAACCCCCGGCCCATAGACTCCTACTTCTCCGACACAAGTCCATTGAGCCCAGAGAACAACTCAGGCCCAAATGCAACGGCCCGGGCCTCAAAGAAGCCCAGAACACACACTGGGGTGCCTTCGGCCTCCTTGGCCGAAGGCTCCAAAACTCACAGGATAGCCCTCTCTAGCATAAGAAGCTACTGGGAGAAAAACGGCGAAAAACATGAGCCTTCGGCATTATCGAGCCCTCGGCATCAGAGAAGCCTTCGGCTGAACAAAGCCTTCGGTCACACAAGGCCTTCGGCTACACAGGGGTCCTTGGTCACATGGAGCCCTCGGCTACACGAGGAGCCTTCGGAAAAACACGCTCAATCATCGAAGATTCCTTTTGGAGACAGCCAACCACCGCATTTAAAGCCACGTCACATCCGCCAACCGCATTCAATGCGGTGAACGTACCACTGCCGGTGCCAACCGGTTGATGTGACCCTTCGGCCATTGGATTACTGACACGTGTACTCTCATCGCATTTATTGCTGCTATAAATAGCAGCCCATTTCTCCTTGTAAATCATAATCGACATCTCGATTACACACGCTGAGTTCATTTAATACAATCGACTCTCTCTCCTCCTATTTGCTCTGACTTCTCTCTAGTTATCCCCGCAATAACCCATCGGATAAGATACCCCCGGGTAAACTATCCATCAACATTATATTCCAATTAATGAAAACAGATACTACTATACATTAAGATCATTTTTACTAAACAAGTTTTGTTTCATCTTATAGGATGTGTCTTTCCTTGCTAATACTTGCTTGTTAGATCCTCTAAATACGTAGTATAAAAAAAATTGTATACATCTAGCTTAAAGAGCCGATTGTATCGAATATGAAAGGTATGTCTTTCTCTTCTCATGTCCTCCTCCATAAGTTAAGGTATTTTTTGTCATGTTTAAATGAAAAGAAAATCCACATTTCCCCTTTTAATTAACCTTATCATATTTGGGTTTTGACGTTTCTATAAGGTAGGCATGTTCAATTCAATGTGTATCAAGACATTGTACTCGTAAATTGTTTGATTGTTCCTCCTATGGAAAAAGAGTTTGTTGAGGTTGTCCGTTGGCTAGATCGAAGCATACGGTCTGACGTCCGAATTAAAGAAATTCTCTTTTGAAGATGTGGAGTGACCCTCCTATTATTTCTAGCTATTTAGCGAGATTCTTAAGATGAGAATAGCGTCTATTACTAAAAAAGAATAGAATATTGTACAGCTAAAAAAGAATACCTAAGTTTGTAATAAAACACACAAAGACTGAAATACATGCATATGAAGTGGAATATGTTAATAATACAAATCATATTAAATACTTCCTCCGTTCTTAAATAAATGCAACGGTCTACATTTCACACTTGTCGAGACACAATTTTGACCATTAATATATGTAAATTTATATTAGTAAAAAAATTAAAAAAATTAGATATTGAAAATTTACATTGAGACTAATTTAACAATATGTTTTTCATAAAAAAATATTCTTACATTAATAAATAAAACGTAGTCAAATTAGAACACGTGAATAGTGTAAAATTCCATATGTTGCATTTATTTAAGAACGGAGGTAGTACTTTTTTTAACTAAAGATACATTCAAACAATGTAGGGAGAGTTACAATCGGAGAATTCCACTTTGCACCTCAAAATATTTTGATCGAATTGATGGGGTGCACCCATTGATAATTTTGAAAATTAGATACAAAGTTCAATATCACCCTAAACATTATGTGTAAAGTTAAATTCTCCCTATAAATAATGCATCCATGCAATATTTTTCTCATGTAGGATAATTAATTAATTGTATCTTCCGCCGCATCTGGTGAACTTGCTGCAGCCGCGGTTGTAGGGGCGGACGGCGGCGTGTGATCGGCAATTATAATAAGAAGCCCCACGACGATTGCAGGGGATGCTGTCCTTTTGCATGGCGGCGTAGCTTATGTATCTGCTCTGGGACAAAAATCTCCTTGACACTTCCGATTCCATCATCAATTCCTCCGCCGCGTCCTCTATGTCTATCGATCCGCCGCTCTCTGCACCGGCAAACGAGCCAGCGACGTTCAAGAAAATCGAGTCTTGTACTGCCTTTTCCGACGACACAACCTTATTTTTGGCTAGTATAATAAGGATGATGATGAAGAGGAGGCCATGTTGCTTACTTGTTATTGCCATATCCAATACGAGGAGGTATGGGGATGAGCCGATGAGGCCTTTTTAACTTTCAAGATTGCAAATTAAGCTAAATTAAACTAGGTATTTTTGTTAATGATAGTTTTGAGTTTCTAACATGTGATTTGACGCAATTTACGAAAAATGTACGGAGTATTTATTACTGGACGCTAATTATTTTCGCTACTTTTCCATCTTTTGGTTCATATTTTCCACTTCTTTTTATTTTCTTTATATTTAACTTCCACAATGTTCAATAAAGACATGTAGTTATTTTATTTTTAGTCTCCTTGAGAACTACATTGTATAACGATAACTAATAAAATACCGAGGACATCTTTACTTCACGAGTTACTAAACGGTGCTTAATAAGACTCACGTTAATAAGCGCCGCATAAAATAAGCAGTATTTTAAGCTCATATTTACTTCAAAGGATTTAAAATATCGTTTAACATTAAAATGTCTAAAATAACTCTATACAGTTATACATATATAGACTCATAAACATTCCTGAATACAATTATATAATATAATATGTGGTGGTCACCTCGTACATGTACCCATAACCCTAACCCCTACCCGCCCCTACCCCTACCCTTACCCTACACTTGACCCCTACCCCCTACCACGACCTTACCTTCTATCCCTACTGAGGGGTAGGGGCAGTGGCGTATCCACTATGGGGCAACGGGGGCAGCTGCCTCCACTCAACCCCAACCCAACCCCTATATATGTCCAAATTTTTACAAGAAGTTGCTCAAATTAAGAGTTAAATGTTGAAAAAAATTCTAAAATAGGATTAGAAGTGTTTTATTTAATATTAAAAGAATGAAAGGCTAAAAAATTCACTAAACCTTGTTATGTTTCAGACTGTTTAACTTATATTTAGGTAAATTTATTACATTTTATTTGCAATTACATCTTTACACACCCGTAATGTAAATTAATCTTCTTCTTTTTCATACTTGTACATAGATATTATAAACTAAATTTAATCAAACAATATTAATAATGTGATTTGTTATTTGTGAAATATGAGACTAAATTGTAGTCAAGTTTGCCCCCACTCGCCAAAGTTTCTGGATACGCCACTGGGTAGGGGTAGTGTATAGGGGCCATGGTAGGAGGTAGGGGTAGGGGTAGAGGGTAACAATAGGGCAAGGGCAAGGGGTAAGAGTGCTAAATTCGGAAACTGAAAAAGCTTAAAGTGCCGCTTAATTAATACATGGGGGAGGTATGCTTAGTAAGCGACGCGTACTTTAAGCACCACTTTCGGTTAGTAAGCAGCTTTTTAAGCAGCTTGCGTTTTTACTTCACCCGTGTAATTCGTGTTACTAACCTAACTGTGTTTTTTGCAGCGAATTAAACGTGTTCCGAGAATCGAACTTTACCCTATGGTATGGATTATGGTTGTAGGCCCAAATGAGACTCAAATCCAGTTCAATCATACATTGGGCCTTGATTAATTAGTACTTATTTCCTCCCATTGTTCAATAAAACTTTATTAAAGTAAACTTGATTTGGAGTGGCATAATAAGATCACAGAAACTTTGGGGCTGAAGTTTATGTTTTACATATTGATCGAGGTAAGAAACTAATACTTCGTATAATTAATTAGAAAATCTGAAAAATAGGCATCATATTAATATAAAAACGTTAATTGAGCCATCGTATTAATCGATTATTTAATGATTTCACGGTTTAGGTGTTTGTTGAACTCACGTTGACTTTCAATTTGCATCTTAGGATGTTTTCTTTTGGACTGAAATTTGCTGGTCTGGTCTGATCTGGTCTGTTTAAGTCTGGTCTGGTCTGGTCTGGTCTGTTTAAGTCTGGTCTGGTCTGGTCTGGTCTGAACTGGTCTGGTCTGGTCTGGTAAACGTCTGGTCTCTGTGTATTTTATAACTACGGAAGTCTGGTCTGGTCTGGTCTGGTCTGTTTAAGTCTGGTCTGGTCTGGTCTGATCTGTTTAAGTCTGGTCTGGTCTGGTCTGGTCTTAATTGTGTTGTTTTTCTTTACTTTTTACGGAGTGTTCTTTTTCTCTCCGCCAAATACCTTAAACCTCATTTTTGTCCAATAGTCCTGATAAATCTATTATGTTTGACTTCAATGCACGGAAGGCTGTTCCAAGCCCAAGGGAGTCCAACTGTCCAAGTGACGGAGGAGCACAACCACTTACCCAATAATACTACATTGATTCC
Source organism: Cuscuta epithymum (assembly GCA_945859915.1). Classification (NCBI taxonomy): domain Eukaryota; kingdom Viridiplantae; phylum Streptophyta; class Magnoliopsida; order Solanales; family Convolvulaceae; genus Cuscuta; species Cuscuta epithymum. The sequence goes on along the minus strand of CAMAPF010000155.1, from coordinate 312,202 downwards.
AAAAAACTTTGTCATTTTCACAACTTTGACCACCTATATCTTTTTATTGGAAATTATTCATAATATAAAAATTATATGAAAATGTTCTTTGTTAATAGTACTTCTATAAAAGTATAAAATTTATAACTTTCATAATAATATACTAATCAAAATCAAAGTTCAAATTTCTTGAAGTGACAAATTTTTTTGGGACGGAGGTAGTATGACCATTCCCGGTACACAATCGATAAACTGCCACTAAGCTTGTTCAAGACACAAGGGCGTAGGCAGGACGAATATACACCCTGGACCAACTATACACTAAAAACATTATACAAAAATTTTAAAAGTATAAATAGTGGGAACATAATGATTAAAATCCATTAAAAAATTCAGTTGATAAGGTCCAAGCATCAACGGTCAATTACTTATCATTTTCCCGGATCCCGTTCAATTACAAGTGAATAAAAAATTACTTCCTCTTGAGCGGATGAAATATTCGGAATTTCAATTGAGACATTTAACTTTTGCCTACATTGTGTGCTTGTACTAGGCTTATAAATGAACACACTGTGACTTTTGCCTTTTTGGAAGCAGATTGAGTAGTCATACCTACTAAAACTAGCAAAAAACATAAAAACTAATCAATACTTTATTTTAATTCATACAATTCATATTAATATTTTAGGAAATTCACATATTACATTTGCTATTCCTAATTTTCCATTTCACAATTCAAAGCACACAAAATCAATTGTACACACTAAGTCACTAACACAAACTAAAATAACATTTAAAATACTTAAATTAAAATATACTACGTAAAATGTAAAAACAAAAACAAAAAACAAAAAAAAACTATTACCTTAGGGCCTTAGGTTGTGTCGAGAGGTCGAGCGGCGGAGAGGCGCGTCCGGCGAATGGAATGTGAGTGGCTGCTGCGCTACTTTTCTTTAGATTGGCAGGAGGATGTATTTTCGCACTGGTCCAGAATGATTCTACACTAGGCCAGACTTTCTTTTGCACTGGGCCAATTCTAATTTATTTATTAAAACGATATACTCCCTCCGTCTCGTTGGGATGTTCCCGCTTTCCTTTTCTGGATGTCCCAAAAAGAAGTTATCCTTTCCCTAAATGGAAAGTTATCCTACATCAAAACATTGGCAAACAGTGCAAAACAGTGCCAAACAGTGTCAAAACAGTAAAATTTACCCCCTGGTAAGTTTATTTCCTCAATATATGTGTAGGTCAAACTGGTAACATCCCAACGGGATGGAGGGAGTATATAATACAACAACAAAATTGCGCTGGGCTAGGGCCCCACCAGCCCCCCCCCCCCCCCCCCCCGTGACAAGACAACCTTTCTTTGGCAAACACATACAGAGTACTTTTGAACCAACCAATAGCGGAAGAGTAACTGTTGTTTCTCACAGGAAAATATTCCCTCTGTCCTGCTATAATTGTCTCATTTTCCATTTTCGTTTGTCCCACTAAATTTATCTCATATCATATTTGGTAATATTTCTTTCGCTCAAATTCATTCTTACCTTATTCTCACTTTAATTTATCAATTCCTTAACCACACAGTTCTACTTTTCTAAAAAACTTCACCACTCTCCTTTCTCTCAATCTTAGTGGGACGAAGGTAGTATTTATGAGGTAATAATCAAATGATCACTAATAGAGTATATGGGTGAGAGCCCACAACATATATACTCATAGATACAAACTATGTTGCACGGACACGGATACGCCGATACGTGAATACGGGTACGGCGATATGGCAATTTACAAAGGATACGCATCAGGGTATCGGTATCGGATTCACTGATACGGCATCGGGGTGAAGTATCGTTGCAACACTGGATACAAACAAACTAAGCAAAGAACTTGGATTTTCGCTCACGTGGGCCCTTGTCTATGGAAACAACACAATCAGACAGACGCCTCGCACATATCCTGTTCGAGCAATCCCCTCTACTTCTAACTCCTCATCCTAAACCCCCTCGTCAATAACTTTTAAAAGTTTTCCCTACTAGATATGATGATCAATAACCTTTTGAGAGATTAAAGATACACAGCGGAAGTCTTGACCTCTATGTAAACAATATATAACAACTTTCTATTTAAAGTAAGTGGACAAGGAACAAGTCCAAGAGACTATCAGATAAGTTTTATCATTTCAAAGGAACTCAAGTTTTGAACTTCTTTATGAGGGCAGTTGGCTTGGCAGTTTGGTAAGCAGTGGACTAAGTGGTGAGGTAAGTGTAAAGTACTGCTAAGACTACTGTTTGCACTGGATTATTTCTGATGAGTGTTTGAAGACTTTAAAACATTTAAAAGTCTGTAAGAAAGTGTTTAGAAGCGCTGTTTTCTTGGCGGTGGGGTGAGCAGTAAAGTGGGCAGCAGACTGCTGCCGAGGTTACTGCTCAAGGCAACTGCAAAAGAAAATGTTTGTTGTGTGCTTCGTTGAATGATAGTGAATCAACACGCAATATATCCTGGTTCAGAGGTGGTGTAATCCTCATACATCCAGTCTCACCCTCTTTCAGATGGATTTCCACTAATGTATTAAGCCCAATACACTTAGTGCCAATCTAGCCTTTATCACACAACTAGTTCAGACTGAAAGGTGTTTCACTAGGAGTACACACCACTCCAAGTTACTCAATCCTTATATTTTCTCAATTGATCCAGTGGGGATCAAAAGGTACTCTATTCTATTCATCCACACTTAGGACTAGATAACACTGTCCTTCTAAGTGTTTACAACAATTTGTGATAAAACAAAAATTCTAGCTTCCAACTAAGAACTAAACTTTCAGAATGTAGCAATGTGAATTCTAACTTGGAAGTTTAGTGAAACATGAGTCTAAGCAGAGAGTAAAGTTTGAATCAAGCACTTTCTCTTTTGCTAGATATCTATTGGATGCTCGGTATGATTTACTCTGCTTAGAAGGATCTCAAAAACTTGGTTTTCAACTCATGCTTATGCTTGTATTTATAGGCATCTCCGGTTGATTAATCTCTTCCGTTGGTTGAGATGATTTAATCTTTGACGTCGGATGTATTGTACTTTCGTCTTCTTGTGTTGGAGCAGTTTATCTTCTTAGTGCTGCATTAGGATCCATTTGCAAGATTATCTTCTAGTATGTGAACCCATACCTTAGGCCTTTATGCACTACTCACCTATTAATAGGTTTTGGCTTTGCCTGTAATCATACACGCAAGTGTACATTTGTATGCGTGTAGTGTATTGTGTATGCAGTGTTCTAATTAGAATTTTAGCAAGTTTGTGACTTTAGCCTTTTTGTACTCCCTCCGTCCTGTTTTTAACTTCTTACTTTGACCCTCACACATTTTTAGGAATTAAATTTGACTTTACTGTTTAAACACTGTTTAGACACTGTTTGGCACTGTTTTGCACTGTTTGACACTATTTTGATGTAGAAAAACTTTCCATTTAGGTAAATGAGAAGATGATTTTGGGACGTCCCAAAAAGGAAAGCAGGAAGTTAATAGCGGGACGGAGGGAGTATTAAATAAATTTGTATTGGTAGGATTTGAATATTCGCTTTAAGGTAAAGGAAAATTACCTTATTGCATTTTATTTTCCGAGTGCAATTTATTTTTGTTACAAAAAGTGTACACTTTATTTTGTCACAATTTTGGCAGTTGTACTCTAGTGACATGTTAAATTCTATATCAAATAAATTTTATACTGGTTGGATTTAAATATCCTTGTAAGGTAAACAAAATTTACCTTATTGCTTTTTATATTTCCAGTAAAATTTATTTGGTACAAAAATTGTATATTATTATTTTGGCACTTTGATACCAGTGCTTTTTTTTATCTTTTTAGTACTCTTTGCTTTTTATGAGTACTTTTTTTCACACAGCGGAACAAGCAGTAGAATAGTCTAGTACAACAATAAAGATTTAACCAAAAAGGAGGGTGACATCATCAAAACTATTACATTGAATATCAAAATCTAGGGGACCTAACAAATACCAATAAACAACACTTCACAAAGTAGAGTACACCAACGTAACATAATCTTCATACAACTGGACTTGAACTACATAATAGGTTAACAAAATAGTGATTGCTTGTGCTTCAATATTAGCCTTCTGATTCACACTGAATGAGTTGTTGGAGCTCCGGAATTGCAGGTACTTGTGTGTGATATATTCACCGGCCCTCTTTGCTGCCCGGGACTCTGTAAAATCAACACGTGTATGAATTAAAAAGTTTGAGTACATGATATTAACTGATACTAGGACTGAATAAATAAATTTAAATGAATAAGAGAAACTAAGCATCAATTACATTAGTCCAAGCATTTCCTTGTCCATCAATGATTACACCAAATCCAACTGGAACTTTGCCCTTTCCCCTTCTACTTACACTTTTTCCACTTTCTTGACCTCCCCTGGCAGCTTGAAATCCTCTGTCATGAATCACTCTGCCTCCTCTCCCAATTCTAGATGGTTGGGCTGTTGTAGCATCATGACCAATTTCTTCTTCTGGCTGCCTGACCGTTCTTGGCCTTCCCCTACTCTTCTTGGGTTGAGATTGTAGTTCAGTAGCCTTATTTTTGTATGGACACTTTCTCTTATTATGTGACTTTGACTTGCACATACTACAAGTCATCTCAACTCCATGTTTTGTCAGTTTACCCGTTTTTTTTGGATTTTCATGTGGCGCCTTCAGCCTGTTTCTTCTAGGTCTACCGGGACCAATCTTTATGGGTGGTGGGTCTAAGGGCATATTTATTGAAGGCCAGTGCCTTTCACCGCTTAGAGGGGCTATGATACCTGAATACAACTTCAAGTAAGACTGTTTAGTATATCATTCATCAACAAAAGCCTCATGTGCTACATTCATAAAGAACATACAAGCAACAACATGGCAACATGGGACTCCGCTAAGATCCCACTTTCTACAAGTGCAAGTCTTACCCTCTAGACTAACTGTCAAAGTATCTAAGCTATGAGAAACCCGAAACAACACTTCACTATAGGGTAGAGGGGTACAAGTGGCTGCCTCATCTTTAGATTTTTCTAATCTTGCTTGAATTCTTGGACATATGTAAGTTCCACTATTTTGCATGGCCTGCCTCTTAACAACCATTCTCTGCATCAAAGCAGCCCTAATATCTTCTAGCATAAATATTATATGTTTAGCTCTACCATTTATAATGTACTCATTAAATGTCTCGGCCATGTTACTGACTATGACATCACATTTTGTGTTTGTCCTAATGTAGGCTCTACAAAAGCACCTGGGATTATATGCTTTAAAAGCAGTAACTGCGGCTGGATTGATTTGACTCATTTCATCATGTGCTTCCACAAAATCAGCTTCATTATAATCCTTTGCTGCTTTCTAGAATAACATCTTCATTTCATCACCTTTATGTGTTGTGTGCCAATTAGCAATAAACACATGTCTAGCACAATGTCTGTTCTCTGCAAGAGAAAATACACAATAAACTCCACGCAAAATGGACTGTAACATTCAAGAAATGACAAACTACATTAACAAACTAAATTAATATTCATCGAAAAGTAAAAACAGAATTAATACCTGGTGCTCATCAGAAATAAAAGTGTAGTCTTCTCCTTTAGAATCACCCAATGTCTTCTTTAATTCACAAAGAAACCATTCCCTGTTAGAGTTGTTTTCAGCTTCAACAACTGCCCATGCCAACGGAAACATCTGATCATTGGAGTCTCTTCCTACTGCAGATAATATAACAACATCCCTCCTAAGGTCTTTATGAAGCATCCATCCACACATAAAACCTTCCTCCCTCCCCTTAGCCACCCTTCTTTCAGACCACTAAAACAAACAAAAAATCTCTGAAAAGTGGGGGGGAATGCCTTTGTTGATGGATCTGTAAGAAGCCTCAAATGGCTTTGAGGATTTGCTTGTATTAGAGCTTCCAAGTACCTTCCAACCTTGTTGTAATGCTCCTTCATACTGCCATGAAGCTTCCTATGTGCATGATGTTTTACTTTGTATGCAAAGTCCCATGAAACAAGTACCTTTTAAGCTCTTCTTATGGTTTCTCCAATTTCTTGTGCAGTCCAGTGAGGTCGGGACTTGAATACTTCCAATAATTGCACTGCCACCCATTTTTCCTTATGTTGTCTATTTTTCTTCATGTTTCTATTGCACGTATGAATCCCTTTCACGATCTTGACTACAAAAGAAGCCCTCCTGCTATCCCAACTGACGTATAACCGAAAAGGACACTCTTCCACACACTTTGCACCTATCCTTTGTTGCCTATTCTTAGAACTAACATTTATTTTCAAGTTCCTACCTTGAGCAATTGCAAACTTAGCCATTGCATCTTTAAATTTGTCTCTATTTTCAAATCTCATACCAACCGTCCACTTAAGTGTCTTGAAATCAGTATAAGCATCCACAGTAGGAACTCTGGATTTGGTCTTTGAAGAAAACGTACCATCATTTTCACTCTCAGAAGGTGTGTATATGTCATTTTCAGAGTCTTCATAATCACTTAAACCTTCTTTCTATTCAAGATCATTTGATTCCACAATCTGTTTTTCTAATGGTGCCTTCTCACCTAGAAGACCCTCAACTGCTTCTTTTTGTATTTTCTTTGCTATGTCTAGAATCTTGGAATTTCATCCACACACCTTTCTTCTGCTCTCTATGAACTCTTCATCAATAGTATCATTATCTGATCCAACTAGTGGGACCTCCAAATCCTCAGCTTGCACATCAGAGTTATGATCATCATCTTGATCATGGAATTCAGCTTGCATATGTTCATGTGATTCATCCTCATCCATATTTTCATCTGGGGCATCATGCTGTGATTCTTCCTCAGAAAAGGCACTTGGAAGTTCTGAAGTGTTTGTGTGAGGTGTCCTAACTCCTTCACTTGGAACAGAACCTGCTGCTGAATTCCTTTCTTCTAAACCCACTGAACCCTCTTCATATTCCCCAATTCCTTCCAGTAGAAACACAAATTCAGAGGTGCTTACTCCATGCCTTATGTAGCAATCAATTATTCTAGATATCATTACTACATTGTACATTTCCCTTACTTCTGCGTCAAACTTTACCCTTCTCAATCCTTTCTCAAAGGTTTTACCCGGAATCAAATAATATATGTCATCTATACTGGAATACTTAGCACATTTTCCAGCTAGCTCTTCAAGCCAAAACTAGCACAGTTCATCAACATCAAAGCACCAACAATGTCCCCCAACATATTGTAGTTCTCCCCTGCTATTCTTTTTAAAGCTACCCCCATGCCACATCTTAAGTGTTACACCAGTACAATTAGCCATGCCTTTTAATTGAAATACAATCTACAAATTTAGAGGCAACCACATTATAATAAACGTTAAACTAAATGAAGTTATGAACCAAAACTGTAATAACATAGGCAATTCAAATAAACCTAAAATTAAATGATTTGACAAACATTCCTAATATTCCACTTAAAAGACTGTTAAGATGCCATTTTATATGATAAATTTTGCTATAAATGAAGGTATACCTATATATACAGTACACAATAATTTCATAACAAAGCTATTTGTGAATGTAGAAGGATATTATATACATCTATTTGCTATGAAAGTAGCAAGTTATTGTATACATCTAATTGTGAATGGGCCAAGATCATTGGGATATATTCACAGTTTTATAATGCAAAATCTTAGTCATGCATTAAACTAAGGGTGAAGTTTAATTAAGGATCAAGGTTTATTAAACTGAATACGTGAATATATCCCAAAATCTAAGTCATCTAATTAAGGATATATCCCAATAAGTGAATTTGTAGGCATGGAACTCCCGATTGTTGATGAAGTTAATTAGGAAGAACTAACCCTAATCTTCAATATGTGAGCACATTTTAAAAAAAAAAAACTTAAATCTTTACCTTTAAAGTCGAAATCAAGCACTAGGACCCTTGAAGTGAGGCACTTGAACTTTTCCCAGTGTAACTCAGTGTTGGCTGAACGATTAAGGGGGATTGCTCTACTGTTGGGCATCGTGTAGGGAAAAGTTGACGATAGCCAAGTAAGGGAAGGAAGATAGCATTCAAAGATGAATTGGGAAGGAAGATAGCATTTCTGGAATGAGGGTTTTGGGTGTTTACGACTGGGATGAGGGTTTCTTAATTTGGGCGTGTCTTTTTTTACTTTGCTAACCAGTAACAAGTCACTCGGACCATTTCTGGAAAAAGCCCATCAAAGTTGGGACCACCTGATAATAACAATCAGTAGGGATTATAAAAAGCAGACCAAGCATAGTTGGGATTATTAAATCCAATTTTTCCATCAAATTAAAGGCGTCAACCATTGTGAGGGTTGTGAGATACTCTTCTTGACTCATCAATCTCGATTTCCATGGGGAACCCCTCCTTTTTCAATATCAAGGGACGAAGAGATCTTGGAGATGATATACACTATAGAGAGAGATTCGAAATGGGGGAGGTTTTGGTTCAGCAGAAGAATGTGGTGAGATCTTGGTTCAGCATATTGGGGAATGGGGGGAGGTCATGGTTTAGAAGAAGAAATCTTGCCTATTTTTTTTTTAATTTTGAGAAGCTTGGAGTTGAAGATGGCGGAGGTCTTGGCCAACACAGAAAGGTGAAACGAGAAAGGCGTAGGGGTTAGTAGCGGAAGTAGAATCGGTAAGGGGTAAAGGGTATAAATGAGATTTGGTCTCATTTTAATTGGTCTCCTAAAATACCGTGCCAAAAAACGTGAAGTTCTATCCGGGACAAAGGGGGTACTAAAGTATAGTGAGACCATTTCTCAATAACCCATGATAAAAATTGCATTGAAAAATTAACAGCATGTTACTTAATAACAAAGAAACACAAATAATTTTGTGAGTCATTTTGTTTTATTTCAGCATATATCTAAGCCAAAAATAGCGAGTCTTTTTTTTTGCGCGGAAAAATAGTGAATCATTGACTCCATTGAAATTATGGAAACCACTTGAAATAAAGTACGCAAAACAAATCACAATTACACTCGATTAATCCTAGAAGGTCAATTGATAATTAAATATCAAAATCACACATAACCATTTAACAATGTGAGTCAAACACTTGGACATTCTAATGCTAACTAATAACAACGATGCTTGATGTACCCACTTTTATACCCACCATGTTTGTGGAGGTTTTTTTGTCTGTGAACCCGTTTCACAGACAATATTTTGTTTGTGCAAAATATTCTCTGTGAATCGGGATTCACAGACAAAAAAATACCTTCACAAACATAGGTGGGTATATATGTGGATATAAGATTGGATAGAAAGATTATTTTTGAACTAATAACGAGTCATGTCTTAACAAATACAGAGTATATATGTAGGTGAGAAGAAAAGTATAATTTGAAGTGTATTGCATGCTCAAAGAGAGCCTCATCATTTGATGAACTCCGTCCGTATAAATAAATGCCTTGGTTCCTTTTTACATTCCTCCCAATTCAATTATTATTATATACGAAGTACTCGGTATTCAGGAATATGTGCAAGGGGAGATCATCACGAGAAGAGAGGGGGATTGCAGAGCCTTATTTGACTGTTCGAAGTGTTTCCTGCGAGCTGTGTGAATCGGCGGCCTCCCTCTACTGCCAAGCCGACGACGCCTTTCTTTGCCGGAAATGCGACCGGCTGGTTCACTCCGCCAATTTCCTTGTCCGGCGACATGTTAGGTGCCTTCTCTGCACCGTCTGCCGGAGCCTCACACAACTCTATCTCACCGGAACATCCGTCCAGCTACGGCGGCAGCTTCGTTAAAGCTAGAAAGCTTTTCATTTCTTAGAACAAAACACTTGCTTGTAAAAGTGAAATTTGGGTCCTAATCTACGCACTTTGTCCACAACTTTAAGTTTTCTGTTACTCTAATCTCTCATCCCCTGTTTTCTGTCCCCATATATGAAGTAATGCACAAAATTGTTAAACTTTATTAATTTTTCAGTCCGAATTATGTTTTGTTTTTAAATCTGAAAAGTAATACGAAGAGTATAGTACTTCCTCCGTTCCCTTTTAATTGCAACAGTCAACATTTCACGTTTGCCAACGCACAAGTTTGACCATTAATATATTTCATTCCTTATTAGTAAAAAATTCAAAAAATTCATATTTTGAAAATTTAGAATGAGAAGAACTTAATAATATTTTTTAAAAAATTTATTTATAATACATTAATGAATAAAAAATAGTCAAAGTAGAATATGTGAATAGTGTAAAAAATCCAATGTTGCGATTAAAAGAGAACGGAGGATAGTATATCCCATAATATGCTAATTAACTAGTTTTAATGATAATAATGATACAGGTATGTATGTATCAATGTATGTTGAATATAAGCTACGAGTACTACTTATTACTTTGTGCAATCTCTGCTTATTAATCACTCTCTAGTGTCTACACTTGAGGGAGTTGATAATTGATGTTATGATCAATAGAAGAGGGGGAGAGAATGAAGACAATCATCCTTTTCCGGAACAAAAGAATCGCTAGTAAGTTTTCGTCACGTATGACATAAAATAATGTAGTTCACGTTCTTTTTCTTTTGGACTTTCTATTTTGATTCATCGATAGATATAACTTACTTCGCATAAGATAAATAACTAATTTTGAAATAAACGAAATCAAGCTTTAAAAACCCCCGAACTTGTACGAGATACTTCAGGCTAGTGGAGTTCACATGTATATGTATAATAAAAAATTAATTGATGAATCAAAATAGAAATTTGTATTGAAATTTGTTGACCTGGTCTGATAAGGTCTGGTCCGGTCTGAACCGGTTTGGTAAATATCGGGTCTCTATGTATTTTATAACTATGGAAGTCTGGTCTGGTCTAGTCTGATTGTAAAAAGCCATTTACCCAAACATCACTTTACAAACTATTAATACTATCAGCTAATCAAAATAACCAACCAAATATGATGTCATCAATCAGCCAACAGCCAAAAGCTAATAGTCAATTACAAAACATCCCAAAAAAGTTGTCCCAATTGAAGTTTTTTTACCTGACCGAAAAGTATGATAACTTAGAGGTATACGTTTGAACCCAAGTTTCAGTTTCTATGTTTTTTGTTCCAAAAAAGAGAACAATGTCATATTTGCTCTCTCACTAATAATAGGAGGGTATTTATGTTACTTTTCCCTTAACTATGTTGTAATAATATCATTATATGACAATATATTGTACGTTAAACTACATGCTCGTAAGGCTTGGGCATATTTCACTCTTAGATCAAGTACTTTAAATATGAAATACTTAAAAAGACGTACTATATCAGACCAAATTTCAACAATCATGAAAAACATATTGACCAGACAAGACCAAATAGTTCAAACCAGATCAGACTTACAAATATCAGACCATATCATTAAATTCCACTCCAATTAGAAAAGAGTAGACGAGACCTAAGTATTGTTTCTATCAAGTAATAATTAAATAAGAAATTGCTATGAGTAAAACACCCTCAAATTGCCCAAATAAGAATAGTTACGCCTTATTTACAAAGCATTTAGGAGTCACTTGGTTCTAATGCTTCATTGCAAGCATAAAGTGTTCCCAATTGGGAGTGAATGAGTTATATTTACCCTTACTAAAAAAACATTTCATCAGTAAAAAAAATATGATCTTAAAATGTTTGATGTTAAAACTAGGAACTTCTCTATAAAGACAGACGTCAATATTAAATAAAATCTAATTTTATCATCAAAGAACAATACGGAGTAATGAATAATAATACTATCTTCATCCCACTAACATTAAGAAAAGTGGATTTTTCTTGTAAAGACATGAAGAGGTGACTCGATTATTAAGAAAAGTGGATTTTTGCGGTTGATATTGAATTGATAAAATAAAAATATATTAAGAATAATTTAAAACGACACCAACTTTACCAAATTTTGTATAACAGATTTTTAGTGAGACTGAACCAAAAAGAAAGATTGGATAATCTCAGTGAGACATAAGAGAGTTGACTCCTTTGGTAACTATGTAATCTTCCTATTTCTAACTATGTTGCGTTACATTCGTTTGCACGTCTTTGCCAGCTTAATAAGCATTAATTTCAGCGCAAAGTTTTCTGTTGTTACAATTCTCCATGCTTCTCCTACTCTCTTTTTCCTTGAAAAAGCTAAAGCTTTTCAATTATTGATAGAGTTGTAACCGCGTGTTTAAGTGGTTTGGTTCATTATTGTGAAGCTTTGATGAATGTAACGACAAGTTTGAATGGTTTGATTATTAATAGTTGTAAAGCTCAATCTTGATTTAGGTTGCTAATATGGGAAGGAAAGCAATGGATTGTTAAAATCAAAATAGACTAGGTGCACTGATCACCATTCGTGGTCGCCATACCCCTACGAGAAGGGAAAGAAAGGTGTGATTACTTTTTGTAGAATTGTAGAGCACAAAAATAACAATTTTGCCTCCACAAATATATGATGGACATGCTGTTAGTTGTCCATTGGAAACGTGTTACCATTCTCCCTGACTTGCATAAGATGTTGCATCATAATCATTGACCGATCTAGCTTATTAATTTGGATTGTTCAAATTAAAGCCATTCGTCACCAAATTTTTTTAAGTTTTAGTTGATGAAACAGATCTATAAATGAATCTTTTTTAACAACAAAAACAGATATTTAGAATGTGTTTGGTTTTTTCGAAAGGAAATCACCAAATTATATTAATTCAAACAATCGTTATTAATTCAAATAATCATTCGCTGTTATAATTAGCCAACAACTTAAAACTTCACCATCTATCTTCAAAAAACTTCATATAGATTTATTAAAAGTCGTACAATCAGACATTGAGACAGCCACCTCCAAAGAAGAAACGCAAATCATTGACCACCAAATGAGCAATTTAGAGTCACAATACATCTCATTTTTCCTCCAAATCCATGTGATTGTAAGCCTGTTGAAAATCATCAAACTCGGTCAAATTCTTGTTCATCTCGCTATCGGATTAAGCCATATTCATGGTTTCGATTTCTCCGTAGCTTCTCTGTTGCGCGCTATTACCCAAAACTCAAAAAGGCATATATGCCTCGTAGCAAAAAATTGCTCCTAGAATGCCGATGTACAGCCACGTAAAACCCTAGGCAACGTAAAGCATCTCTTTCGCATTTTGCACCCTTGTTATTTAGAACTTATTTGAATTGATTCGTTATATTAAATCAATCTAATGTGCTAAAATTGATGAAAATTTGAATGAAGCAATTGAATTGACTTATACGTTGAACTATGATATTCAAAGTATAATATTAATAATAAAAAAAATTATATGTATGCGGCTGTCAGTGTACTTTTACATGAAAATTAATGTCTGTGGACACAGACAAAAATTGTCTTTTTACATAGAAGAAAGTTGTTTGTGTACACAGTTAACCTTTGTCTATGCTCACAGGCAACTGCGTACCAATTGTTTGTTACTGACATTTTGTGTACAACTTTGTGTCCCTATCATTTTTCTTCTTATATTGTAGATTGTAAAGTCAAACAATTTAATATTAGTATTAGTATAAGGGATAAACAAAAAAATTGATGGTTGCCAAGTACCTTGTGGTTCAATGACATCACTGTGATACTTCCAAAGAGAAGGTCACATGTTCAAAACTCATCTCAGTCAAGAATGTTAACATTTAACAATGAAGTATTTGAACAAATACTATAAAGAGAGACTACACATTCCAGCAAAAAAAGAAATAAAAAATTGATAGTTGATACTAGCTAGATGATTAAGGCTATATATGTAACACCTAATTAGATGTATTCAATAAGTTTATAAACAAAAAATTTGGTACGGAGTAGTTTAATTTCTAAACATGGAAGTTAATGTGGGTACATCTTATCTTACGTCCAAAAGATATGCAAATATGAACCTGAAAAACAGTTGAGAATAACATCTTGAACGGGTAGATTGCCGGCGATTCAGGATTCCCCTGGCTTCCGGCGAGATGGTTGCCGGCGATTCCAGATTTCCATTCCCATGGGCACATTCATTATTAATCAATGAACTGCCATTTCAGTCCTGAGTTTCGTAAGAAGCTATGCACGTGAATATCTGCAGAATCCTCTGTCACCTTACCGGATCGAAGGACCTTCTCCTCCTCCTTTCCACTCTCTTCATCTTTTACCTTCTCCATCTCCACCACCGTACCCCAACTCCCACCACCGCCTCCTCTTCCATCGCAGCAATCCCCGCCGCTGAGCGCCACCTCTCCCTCTCACAAATTCTCTTTTCCATTGCCGGCTCCTCTTCTTCGTTCCCTCTCCGCACGCCTTACCTCCGCCTCTGGTACAACCGGCCGAATTCCACAAACGCCGTCGTTTTCCTCGATAACGCCTACTTCAACCACTCCATACCTGGCCCGCCAGTGTTCGTCTCCTCTGACACTTCGCGTTTCCCCTACACCTTCCCCTCCGGTAAGAGATCAGCAATTCGCGTCGCTCGGATCGTGAGAGACACTTTAGACCTCGAATTGAAGTCCGGTTTCGACTTTTCCGGCATTCGTTGGTTTGTATTCGGGGACGATGATACTTTGTTCTTCGTGGAGAATGTGGCGAGGATCCTGTCCAAGTACGACGATGAGAAGTGGTATTACATTGGGTGCAATTCCGAGAGTTACGCGCAGAACGAGAAACACTCGTTTGATATGGCGTTTGGAGGGGGTGGGTTCGCGATTAGTGCTCCTCTGGCTAGGGTTTTAGCTAGGGTTCTGGATTCTTGTCTGGTTAGGTATCCACACTTGTATGGCAGTGATGGCAGGATTTTTGCTTGCTTGGCTGAGCTTGGAGTCAGTTTGACTCGTGAATTGGGTTTCCATCAGGTAAAGCTCTCAACTTCAAACTTCTCTTTTCTCTTATTTGGTAAGTACTTTGATCACTTAAGTTTCTGCTATATTAAACTTCAATAACTTTTGGGTGTGCCTCTGTAATGCTTGATGCTTTATGGTATGTGTATCATGTTTAGGGAAGATCTGTTTGTTCTATGGGCTACTACGTACTTTATTTCCTTCTTGGTTCCATTATTCAATGCAAGCTCATTATTGACATACTATCTGAGAAAAGATGCTACAACTTAGAGCCTAGATAATAAGGTTGCCTGTGGTTTAATTAGAATGTTCTTTAACTAATTATTGACAGATTGATGTTAGGGGAAATATATTTGGCATCCTTTCTGCACATCCACTATCATTAGCAGCATCACTTCATCACTTGGATAAAGTTGAACCAATCTTTCCAAATATGTCCAGAATTCAAGCCATTGATCATCTTTTCAAAGCTGTTCGTGTTGACTCAGCTAGGATGTTTCAGCAAAGTGTTTGTTATGACCATTCCAACTTGATCACTGTTTCAGTTGCTTGGGGTTATTCTGTTCAGGTTTACAGAGGGAATCTCCTTCTTCCAGATCTCCTTCATATGCAAAGAACATTCAGACCTTGGAGGAGGAAGGTCACTAAAGTTTCTTTAGGCCATTACTATATGTTTAACACCAGAGATTTCCCAAGTGGCAATCCGTGTGAAATGCCTGTCATCTTCTACTTACGTGATGTTGTTTCTCAAGCAAACGGATCTTGGACGTCCTACATAAGGCACACCAATGTTTTGAATTGTGAAACAAATGGTACATTCAAGGATTTGGTTGATGTCAAAGTCTTCTCCTGGAGATCGAATTCTGATGTTGAACAGGTTTTTAAGAATCCATTTTTAACTCCTCTGTTTCATTTAATTAGTTGACTGAACTGACTTGTGTATCTTAACTCAGCTGAAGGCACCTCGTCGTCACTGCTGTGACATTTCTTTGCCCATTAACAAAACACTGGTAATTGGCATTAGAGACTGCAGGGAAGATGAGTTGATCAGAATGCATACATAGAGTATGCATGTAATTCTGGATGTTTTATGACACCAAATCTTAAGGTACAAAGTGCACCACTGCACCTTGATTATGTTCAAGGAGGCTTGTATCTATATGTAATTTATGTTTTTTAGTTTTGTATATATAAAGTTACCTTTTGCTCTGAATATGAGGCACATATGTAGTTTTATACCTTTATGTCTCTTTGCTCTCATTGATAAAAAAGGAGGATGCTTCACATCCTGAGACTCCCAATGACAAGTAGACAGTTCACTTAGAGGATTAAATTGCATGATAATGAAAATTGGTTGATAGAGTATAGTTTGCACCTCATATTTTAAAGGGTCCTTGTTGAATAAGGTTGTCTAATAGCGTAATTACAAATTACCATAAATTGAACTATTGAAGTAGGATTACACCTCTCAAACTTTAAAGACAACTAGGGTTGTCTCAAACAAGGTTGTCTGCAATCCTTTCGAGCAGAATGTGATCAGTCTTTCTAAATTCTAAACCTTATCTCTCCCGAGCAAATTGGTTTCTTGCAAGGGCAAAGTATCCACCATCGCATCCTACTTGCTAAAGAACTCATTCACGTCTGAGACAAAGAGGTCAGAGAGAATAATGTAGCGTTATAAACAGACATGGCCAAAACTTTCGATAGAATCTCCAGAAGTTTCTTAGACGCAGTCCTAGCTAGGAAAATTTGGCTTCAATCACAGATTCATTCACTTAATCATGACCAACCTCAAATCTGCCTGCCTCTCAATTTTAGTCAATGGACAGGTCAAAGGATTTTCCATCCTAGGAAGGGGATAAAACAAAGGGGATCCTATCTCCCTCTACCTATTTCGGCTCATTTCAGAAAGCTTCACAACAGGACTCAACACATTAATCATTGAAGATTTGAAGGGATGATTTGGAAAATCAGATAGCTAAAGCAACCCAAATCATTTCTCACCTACTTTTTGCTGACGGTCTCCAAGTCTTCACTGGATCATCAACATCTTTGTAAGCATTCAAAAATTTCTTACACATGAATCAGCATCAGCGCAGCTTGTTAACTTATCCAAAGGTGTCATTGTGACAGGTCATAAAGTAAACTCGGGAAGGAAAAGAGCAATTGAACAAGATTCTTTCAATGAAGTCCTCTGACTTAATCTTGGAGCTTAATACATTTGGGAAATACCAGATTAGGCATGGCAATGGGTCGGGGCGGGGCGGGTACCGCAAGACCCAGACCCGCCCCGTGACTTGGCGGGGCGGGGCGGGGCGGGGCGCCCCGTGACCTGCACGAGTCCAAACTTGTTGACCCATGACCCGCCCCATACGGGGCGGGTCCGCCCCGCCCCATACGGGGCGGGTCCGCCCCGCCCCGCCCCGCCCCGTCGTAACCTAATTAGCTAGTATGTATTTTTATTTGTGGGAAGTTGTTACCAATTGAATCTACATAAAGTTTATCTCTAAATAATAATTAAAAATTAATATATTAAATCAAATTCATGATTCCCTAACAATTTCAAAAATTAAAAAAAAATACTCAGAATTGAATAGTTAATCTATTTAATTATACTAATAATTGAACATATGTATTAAAATGCTATATATAAAGAAGACATTGATAATCCGTCGTTCATCTCATTCTAATATATGTATTAATATATTATAAGATCAAAGAATTTATGATTTACTGTAAACACACATATGTATGTTGAAGTATATTTGTAGTATAATTTAAGAAAAAGTATGTATGCTTACGTATTGAGCGGGTCAGGGCGGGGCGGGTCGGGGCGGCACGGGTCAATACTAATACCCGGACCCGCCCCATTGTCTAGGCGGGGCGGGGCGGACCTGCCCCATTTGGAAGACGGGGCGGGCTGGACCCGCCCCAAATGTCTCGGGCCAGGGCGGGTCACTGCGGGTCGGGTTTTTTTGACATGCCTATACCAGATCGTACCATTGCAGAAACTAAGAAACATCACCGACAATTTTTAATATAAATTCAACCCCTGGAAATGGAAAATACTTAATCAAAGTGGCAAACTAAGAAAAGCCCGAATATGACCTTTAGAACTCAAAATGGCATTTCCAATATGATATAAAACGCGTGAAACGTAACTAAATTCTGAAAGATATGGTCAAGTGAAATATTACACTTGTTCGGAGTCAATTCGATAATGATTTTTAAATTTTTGGGTAATGTGTACTTAGCCATCCTATAATACTCCCCGTCCCATTTTTATCTATTATACTTTCTTTTTTGGGTTGTTCCAAAATAAGTGTCACATTTCTCTTTTTGAAAAGAAATTTGTGGTCTACAAAATTTCATTTTATTATTTTCAAATGTCAATCACAACTTTTATTTTTTCAACCTTTTTATTAATAATATGCCAAACCAAAGTAGGACAATAAAATGGGACGAGTACTAATTTGTAAGCAAAGTCTGAATACAGGTTTTAAAACTCAATAAGATCTTTCTAACAATCTATAAAATGCTTGAAAATGAATGAAATACAGCAAGATATGATCAAATCAAATATTACACTGGTTCAAAGTGAACTTGGCAATGTTAATGAATTTCAGGATCATGCATACTTATTCTTTAATATGTTGGAAGTAAAGTCTGAATACAAGTTTTAGAACTCAAAACTATTTTCTCAATGAGATGTTTTTCATGTATTAATTGCCAAGTGATCACATATTGAGGATGAACATTTTAACAAACCAAAGATTTCCCGCAAATCATTCCATTTTTTAGATTTTCATATATAATGAGTCACACGACACAAGTATTCCTTAATCCAAATCGAAGCAGCTGACAACGAAATCTTGCTAGAAATAACATCTTAGGGGATAAATGAGTGCGCGAAAGAGTTTCGAGTGAACAATAAATATTAAGTAATGCCTTGGTGAGTCAAGTGCTTTCAAGGTTCTCAAAAGGAGTGAGGTACTAACCAAAATTCTATTGGAATAATCCTCCGATCTATCTTTATGCAAAGAATGAACAGAAGTGTACAATTAAGCTAAATTGTCATTACACGGTGGTACTCCTACATGTACTTTCAGTATGCAGAGATCTATTGCATGAATGCAAAAAGCCTCAAGATCCAATTAAGTTATGGTTGATTTATTTGTCATGTTGATACGAGAAGTTTGTTTCTTCCAATAGATCTTCAAGTCTTATACTCCCTCCGTCCCGAATTGTAAGATAATTTACGGTTTAAGATGTTTGACCGACGATAAAGCATGTCCGCACTCAAATTAGTTTTAGAAAAAAAGAATTACATATTCATATATAAACTACATTAAAAGTTTTACAAAGTCGTAAAAATGATAATCAAATTTGATAAAATCTTGTGTTGATATATAAAGTAAGAGATTAAGAGTAATTTGTGTTGACGAAGTGAATTAGAAAAGTAGATAGTATCTTACAAAATAGGACGTAGGGAGTAAGTATTGTTTTGTAAACACATAAACTTTTGGACTATTTCACATATCCTCTTTTTGGCAAAGAGGTCAAGCAAACCGTTTTGATTTTGACTGTGCCAAAGGAAATATATATAAACTAAATTAAGAACTTGATTTCATGCATACAATGCAATTCTCAATATATCATTTCATTTTTTGGAGGATAGGAATTGTGCCAAAACGGCTACCACATAAACTCAATAAGCAAAACCTCTGGACACCTAGCTTATGCGTCGGGAATCCCACGGAAAAACTCAACGTAATCCTAATGGTGAACACGTAAGGTAATTATGACGTGAGCGTTTGCTTATGCCTTCATCTTATATGAGAAAGAATAAGATCCATGAAAGATTGAGCCCTCAAATTTCAAAGTTTCAATTGTGGGTGAAAAACATTGGAGTAACTCTGAAAAAGAATAAGATTTTTACTTTTCCAAAGTTAAAAACAAAGAATAAGATTTTTACAAAAAAAAAAACAATGATAAAAATAAATACTCCTCCTAATTCCTAAAGATGTAAACATGTCTCAATTAAAAACTTTTATCAATCAAAAAGCAAGTTACAAATGCCCAAATTAAAGTGGAATTCACTCTCAAATTGACCACCACGATGAAAAAAAAATGTGGGGCTAGGGCAAAGAGGGGTGGGCTCAACGCCTCACACTACAAGAAAACACGTTTTTTAGTGGCGGAAAATCCGCCACTAAAACCGCCACTAACAGCAACAGTGACGGATATTAGTGTTGGAACGGTCGCCACTGAAATCTTGACACAAATGTGTTCACCGGCGGATCTTTCATTGCGCCACAAATTGCAGACGGAAATTAGTGGCCAAATATCCGTCACTATTATTAGTGGCAAACTTTTCCGTCATTAAAATTCATCACAATGTTTTTACTTTCCAAAACCTATCAACTTAAATAATTTGAAAATTACCCAATAGCAATTGAATTGATCCAATAATGCAATTGCAGATTACCATTTCATATACAACTTATACGTTTATATGTATATACAAATTAGATATAGCTAAAATATGACAACGTAACATGCATAAATAAATATAAATAGCATCATATATTAATTAATTAGAATTCATTGTCATCTAGACCATCCGTTGCCAAAAACCAAAAAAAAATTGTCATCTAGACAATCAAAATACACCTCAACACAAGTTATCTAGAGAAAGTTCAATTCATACATAATCTAAAAATACATAGTTAAGGAGATGGACATTCATGCTCTGAGTCTTGGGACTTGGGACTTTGGGAGCCTTCGGATGAGCAATCAGATGCTGGGAAAAAAGTAGGTAAATCTACTCCATGTTCTTTCAAAACAGAAAGCCAGGTTTGCTCAAAACTCTTCGGTTGTGAATCGGGATCTTCAAGCTGCAAACTGGCATCCACTAGCGGCATTATTGGTGGACACTCATGACCTTGCGAGTTCAGCCAATTTCTCAAACATTTATCCCAAACAACACAGCAGTCATACTTGCGTTGTGAAGATGAAGAACATCCTTTGACATTTGTTTCAAGTTGATGTAGGAACGCTTTTGCATATCTCCCCGTTCCAAAAACTCTTCCTTTTGCATCCAACCACATCTAAATATTTGGAGTGTAACTTTTTTGGTACACTTTTAAATGCATTAGAGATCCCATCTCCATTTTCAGATGCTTGAGATTTCTGAACATCAACTTCAAAATCGGTTGACAGCTTGCAAATAGCTTCCTGTGAACAACCAAAAACAAAGTATGTAAATGACAACAAAAGTCAAAGTTCACTTCATATACAGCCTAGAGAGCAACCATGTAAAACATATGATCCTCCTTAAAACATTTAACTGTAAAACCAGATGTCCAGTAAAACCAGATGTCCAGTAAACTGCAAACATGTAAAACATGCAATCTCCCAAAATAGGAATGTAAAACAACCTGCCACAGTTAACTACACAAATAATATGCATAACTTTAAATACAGTTATAATCTGCCAAATTAAAATGTCAATAATGTTGAAGCGGAAGTCACTACACTGTCTATTACAAATGCACTCAATAATGTTGAAGCGGAAGTCACTACACTGTCTATTACAAATGCAGTGAGTGCTTAGAATTTGAAATATTGAAAAAATAGATATAAATCATTGGAGAATTAAAGTTACCATGACTTCTGGTTGTGGCTCAATCCGAATTATATGTTGATCAACATATAATGTACGTAAAAACGCAGATTATGGCAAAACAAAGAGAAAGGGAATCGAGAGTTTCTTTTTCGTCGCGTTTTATTGTTGTAACTAGAACCCAAAAATAGACCATCATATCTTTTTATGCTTCCATGAATTGTCAAAAAAAATGCATTCAAATAGCAAAGGCAATCGAGAGAATCCAACAAGGCAGGAGCTAAAGGTATGGAATACTCAAATAACACGTAAAAGAGTGTATAATTATATGTGGATTAATTTCTCTAGAGAATGTGAAATTCTCTACAATCATGTGGAAATTTCTAGAACACTTTGAAGAAACATTGAGTTCTTTAAAGAATTGTGAAGTTCTCTCGAACCATTAAGATCGAGTATCTCCAGCGGTTAGCTAATTGCCCTTATAGCTTGACTAACCACATAAGCATTTATACCAAAATTGAAATATACTTCAATGGTTAGCTTAACGTTTTCCTCTGCATTTATTATTTATAATGCTATATTTAATAAATTTTCTTGCTCAAGCTAAGCTAGTAGCTAATTTAGGCTAATTAGATTTCTCAAGCAAAAGGAAGAGTAATGCTTTAATGGTAGGCTAGTTGCTTTAAAATTGCAAGCAAGTCCTTAGAAGTAACCTTTAGATGTGCTCTTAGAAGCTACTAGAATGCTTTGAAAAGTGTGGAGTTCTCGATCTTTATTCATTTAATTTAGGAGTTTAAAAATTGAAGCTTTTGAAGACTTCTTGAAACGCTAGAATTTTTAGTGGATAGAGATTCTAGAGAAGGGAGGTTTTATTCTTAGAGGTTATAATAGAGAGGAATAAGACTCCTCATTCCTAAGAAACCTTGAAGAGAGCTCTTAAGAGTGTGAGAGTGAGATCCTTTTGAGTGAAAGGAATGAGAGTCTTCTTTTGAGAGGAGAAAACTAGGGTGTCTCAGTGATAAGTTTCAATGAGATAGTCTCAAATACAAAGGATGCAGTGATGCATAAATTTATTTGTAAAATTTCTTTTGTACATTTTATTGTGTGAATAAATGTATAAGAATCGTACGAGCTCTTGATCTTTGAAGAGGCTGAGTAGAGAATTGTATTTCTCCGGCTCTTCTTCATGTTCAAATTTCACTTTGAGTATAGTTATGAATTGTTTTTATTCATTCTTAAACTTTAAATCTCAACCTCCTTTGCCTTAAGTAACAAAATATTACGGAGTAAATATTGCACGTATGGTCTTATTGGTCAAACTCGACCACGGTTAGACAATTAATTATTCACCCATGGATATCATTTTTAAACAAAGTACGTATTTAATTTTGTCATGTTCATAATTAAGTTATGGATACCCAGTTACGTTGTTGTATTGTACGGTGTCAATGTTTTGATGTAATTTAGTTTTTTTGGATGGTTTGTTTTTGTCCTGTTTAAATGTACTGAATTTATTATGTTCCCAAGTTTTTTTCTATTCAAAGTGTTTAAGAATTTCTTTTTTGAAGATACTTGATTCTTAATTCCTTCGTTTTTCTAAATAATACCTAGTGCACCGCCAAAAACAACTAGTGCAGGGACCTGGGTGTTAGGAGGCAAGTGTCATAAAATTGTAAATTAGTATCTGAGTTTTTGCCATTTTTGGTCCCTCGACTATTATGTCAATGACATTTTTGGTACTCGACTTCTAATTGTTCCATTTTTAGACCTTGACTATTGTGCTAGAGACACTATTAGTCCCCGACTTCAAGGTTTCCCACATTTTGTCCCCGAGTATGGTCAAATTGACACTTTTAGTTCTCTCATTATGATTTTGACACAATAAGTCGAAGACTAAAAAAGTTTCTATTATAATAGTTGAAGGACCAAAAGTGTCACTTTTATGAAAGTTGAATGACTAAATATGGAAATTTTCAAAGACGGGTACCAAAAGTGTCTCTAGCGCAATAGTCAAGGACTAAAAATGGAAAAAATCAAAGTCAAGTGCTAAAATTGTCAATGACATAATAGTCGGAGGACTAAAAGTGGAAAAAATTCATTAGTATCCTCTTATTTGAAGAGAAAAAATATAACTCGATGATAATTTCATCAAAGAGCATATAAAATTTCTTATAAGACATTTAGTCAATCATGGAGTGATGAAATTTGTCAGGCGACGAGATCCGGCGGCCGCCTCCATTTGTGAGAGTATTCATCCCTGATTCACCATGACGAAGCAAAAGTGCTTACCATCACCTAAGGATAGGTGGAAGGAAATTCATAGGCATATTATGAGACTTATTAGCTATGTTGCACGGAAACGTAATAATCATGAGGAAATGGAAAACAGGATACATCAACTTTTGCTCAAAAACACTTGTTTAAGGAGTTTTCTTAAATTTTCCGTAGAGTTTCTTAAACGGAAACTTGCTCTTTCCTGAGAGCTTCGATGCTAAATCGCTTATGTGTCAACCTATATATCGAACACGTAGCTTTTGATTTCATACAATGTATTACGTAATAATCAAATGTAATTTTTATGTAGTTGAGCAGATTCGGTCAGAATTTCATTAATTTCAACAGATTCAGTCTCAAGTTAATTTATAAGACCAGTTTAGCTTTTTCTTATAATTGCTTAATATTATGAGAAAAAACTATTTAAATGTAACTTTTTTGTAATTCAGCAGATTCAGTTAGGATTTCATCACTAGGATTTCATCACTAGGATTTCATCACTTTCGACAGATTCAATTTATTCAGACAGTTTCAATATAAACAAATGAGCTTTTAGCTTAACTTCTTGGACCATAAGACATACTACTAGTAGTTATAATAACAGAAAAATCAAGATAAGATTAGTAATAAATAATTAAATATCCGTCCGGCTAGGTGTGTAGAAGTGTGAAATTTTATGGAGCATGTTATTACGTGCTCCTTAGAGAGCACGTGAGTCCCATTTAAAAGCCAACATCAGAATAAATATAAAAGCCCACACGTCACACGTTGATGCATAACTAAACAATTCAATACGCAGTATTTATTATTATTATTGTTGTTGTTATTATTGTTATTATTATTGTTATCATTATTATTACCATTATTATTACCATTATTATTGTTGTTGTTGTTGTTAGTTATTGTTATTATTATTATTATTATTATTATTATTACTATTATATTATTTTTATTATTAGGTTATAATAATATGTGCGCACATATTTCTATAAATCGTTTGTGTTCTCTTATTAGTTCTTGTATGGAGTATTTAATTAGATAGATTTATTTTACTGTAATAGGATTAAAAAATAGTTTCTTTCCAAACAAGAAACAACTAGTTTAAAATATCTTAAATTGGGTATCGTAATTATTTCCTTAATTTTTTTGAAGAGTTACAAGAGCTAGACTAAATAGAAAATACAACAAATATACTGTACTATAAAATGATAAGACATCATCGTATAAAACACAAAAAAGTTGGGTCAAAAAACGGCAAGACCCACTTAATTTTAAACGCATCCAGTGCTACGTTGGTTACGTGCTCGGTAATGAGCAATTGAGCATGTAACGTGCTTCTTAAGATTTTTGGTAGAAGTGTATCTCGTTGGTAAGTTTTGATTGTAAATTTGACCAGTCTTAAATCAATTCAAGAGTCAAGACCCAAGTGAGTAACTGAGACCGGTTTAAATTCTATTTGATCTTATACTACAATTAATAGCAAATTTAGAATTAATAACCCAACATAAGATCATGGTCATCATAAATGCATATCCAAATAATCGAGAATCATCAACCTTTTATTCAGCCCATTTCTCGGGGTGATTTACCGAAACACGGGAAAAGGGGGGAAGGGTTGCCAAAACACTAGGGTTTACCAAAACAAGGGAGTCGGAACTCCCAATTCCGACCAGGGATTAGGGTTTCGAAAAATAATTCCCTCCCCCCTAGTCGGATTACCCAATTCCGACTAGGGGAAAAAAAAAAAAAAAATTTAAATTTTGTTTTTTATGTCGAAGTAGATAGAGTTTCCAAATAAAAAATAATTCCCTCCCCTAGTCGGATTACCCAATTCCGACTAGGGGAATTTTTTTTTTTTTTAATTTTGTTTTTTTATGTCGAAGTAGATAGAGTTTCCAAATAAAAAAATTATTCCCTCCCCCTAGTCGGATTACCCAATTCCAACTAGGGAAAAAATAATTTTTTTTTTCAAATTTTTTTTTTATTTCGAATTAGTTAGAGGTTGGCAAAAAATATCTATTTTTTCAAATTTTGTTTTTGATTTTGAGTTCGAAAAAAAATAAAAGTGTTAGGGTTAAATTATATCAATTCCAAATTTAAAACTTTTTTGAGATTGATGACATATTTTTTAAAATGAAGACTTAGCATTAGCATTATGATTTTTTTAGTAAGAAAACAATTGATTCCTTTGAATTGTTTTTTAATCCATTAGTATTGTGAATTTTATTTTAATTGCAATTTTTGTAATTTTAAGTGCAATTTTGATTTACTCCATTCGTCTAATTAGATAAAAATTTCATTTTGTTTTAAGTGAATTTTTTTGTAATTTTAATGGAAGTGAACAAAACAAATGTAGTTTTCAATATAATTTATTAATGAATAGACGGTACATACAACATTAAATTTAATACTACATCTAACGTTGCGCGCTCGGCCCTGCTCCGTCTCCACCGCCAGTGTTCCAAGGCCCCGTTGTGTCTCCATAGTGAAAAGACGAATTCAGAAATGACTCAACATAATCATCCGGTTGTGTGGACCACTGATAAGAATCATAATACGGCGGTGGTTGATCAAATGACCCACCTTGATGCGTTGAGAATTGAGGGGGTGGTTGATCAAATGAGACACCCTGTGTTGAGAATTGAGGGGGCGCTTGTGAGTCCTCACCCCCATCTTCACGTTCATCTGAATCATTCTCTTCGTCACTTCCACCCGCATCTTCATCTTCATAGTGGAATATGCCCCGGTGGAGCATATCTTCATCACCTACATCCAGGGCCATCTGCCGTAGTCTTTTTTGACAATCCTCGTAACTCGCGCGGTCGGCTAAGAGCTGATACACCTCGTGAACGCCTTGCTTCTACATAAAAATGTAGCACGTGTAAATAATATGACACGATATATGGTAGCGAATATGGTATGTATTCAAAAACTTACCACAATACCCCAATCGTGTGCTGTCGGGGTGTAGCCTGTCGTGGGCACATTGTGAGAAGGGTTCTGGACACGTGTCATACCATGCTTCTTGTACCAGTTTCGGTACCTTTTAGTTGCTTCGAAGGACATATATCGATCATAATCAAGAAAGTATATATGATGTTGTATGTCCGCCCACATCGTCAAGGCACGAATTACTATGTTGGAACGAGATCCGTGATGATCAGTACCCGGAAAAGGAGCATTCAGAATGTCTTGCCTTATACCGAACTGCCGAAGAAATCGATCCGGGTAATGCATTTCGGCCATATTGCAAAATATGAGCATAACTCTAGCCGACCAAAGCGGAGCATCATCAAGGATGAGAGGTGGGAGCATCTCGGACGCGTAGGGAGTGAAATCAAACTGTAAAAAGTTTAGTTTGCAACTTATAAACTAGAAAAAATAGTGTATTTTAACGCTGAATAGTACGGTTGAAGTAAAAATTTCATGTACTACCTGACTCTCACTCATGCGGTCTAGATCATCCCGGTACAAGCGTATGCAATGTCTTGGGGATCCCTTATAGGACTTGGGGACGATCCACCTACATTTATTGATTACCGATATGAAGTTAAAAAATGTAACGTCATGTAAAGCATTCTCAATTATTAAGATGTAATTGACAACATACTTGCACCCATATGGAAGATGGCCATGTTGAATGACCTGAAGTGCTGAGGGACGGACCATCGAAATCCTCGACCAAGCCCAAATCTGTAACAAGTGCATACAACCGCCAACTTGTTTGGTTTCCCACATCGCGCCGTTGCACAAGTTATGGTAGAGGTAGCCGAGAACCGCTCATCCCCAACTCCAGCGACGGGCTAAAGCCAAGTCACCCTGCAAGACCTCCAAAAATTACAATCGTATTCTTGCCCCACTCGTGTCAGGGAACAAAAACCCTCCAAGCAATTACCATATTAGAGTCCTGGTGTGTTGGGTGACCTCTTCGTCTGTACTGTCATCTAGGATCCGGTTACGGGTAACAGCACTCATAGTGATATCAGTCGTGCGCATATCAGTCTGTAGAGGAGTGAAACCACACGACTGAGTGCACAGGTCGATCCACTGATCCTTACCCCTAATGGTTGGACCACTGAGGGGCATACCCTGAATGGGCAAACCAAGGATTACCGCCACATCTTGTAGACTAATGCCCACCTCACCGAACGGAAGATGGAAAGTATGTGTCTCCGGCCTCCATCTCTCCACCAACGCGCATATTAAACTATGGTCCACCTTCATACGGGCAATGTGCTCTACCCCCAAGAACCCAGCATATGCTAACATATTTATCACCCTTTGATGTCGCGCTTCACATCCGAATGCAGCTGAAGGGCAACTGACGCATTTCAAGCACGAGTCTTTGGAATCTGGTTCATACCAGACACGGTCTGCACGATGGGCACGAAGTGGCAACGTGAGTAGTGACTGGTTAACAGGCCCTGGGCGCGGAGTGTTTTGGTCCATTTGAAATTCCTGAAATAAGTAGTTATAAATTACTAGTTTTGAAATTGAACTCTAAATCTAAATTGAGCACAATTTATAAATTCACAGGTTTGGATAAAGTTACGTATATCTTTATGATACATAATGTAAAGATCTAAGTATATTTTGAATTATATGAACGGTATAAAACGATCAATACGGAGTATTAGGGTCTCTATAAAATCGAATTAGTATTTATTTACTTAATACATTCATACACTCACATCTTATAAGAAACTTCATAGAGATAAATGTATCTTCGATAATTGAGATATGATAAGTAAATATTATAATAAGTATTTGATGTAGATGCATTGTAAATCTTATCTATTAACGTAATATATACTCTGCGTTTTATATGTCTTAAAAATTCAATTGAATTCCTCAAATTGTACACTCCTAAAAGTCCAATTTCACAATCTAAATTAAAAATTCACAAATTACAAAATTAACTACTTGTACACTCCTTAAATTGAATTCGAAGTTTATTTCTAAATGTAGCACATTTTCTAAGTTTCTAGTACTTTATCGCTTAATCTTACTCTAAAAGTCATATTTCACAATCTAAATTAAAAATTCACAAATTATAAAATTAACTACTTGTACACTCTTTAAATTGAATTTTAAGGCTATTTCTAAATGTAGCACATTTTCTAAGTTTCAAGTACTTTATAGCTAATTGTTACTCTAAACGTGGCCTTTACTAGTGCTGTGATAGGCAATGTGCGACATCCCTTTAAGACATTGTTAAAACTTTCAGAAAGGTTTGTCGTCAAAATGCCATATCTTTTGCCATCGTCGTAGCTCAGAGCCCACATCTCAACAGGAATCTCATTCAAATATAAAAAGGCACTTTCATTTATGCCTCGTATTTGTTCCATACAGTCGTGAAATTCCTGTTCTGTGGGAGTGCTACCAGCTTGCCAACATAATTTTTTCAATTCCGCGTTTCTAAACTTGGTCATGAAATTACTCCGTATGTGACGGAGGCAATAACGCTTTGAAACCTGTGGCGATCTCAACTCTGGCAAGGATCTAAATGCACTTTCAATTCCTGCATGACGATCGGAGATAATGCACACACTACGACGACTTCCAACCACATCACGCATAACCCTTGCAAAGAACCACGACCAACTGTCAGCATTCTCACTCTCAACAACAGCATATGCAAGAGGAAATATCTCACGGTTAGCGTTCATGGCTACCGCAACTAGAAGAACCCCCTTGTATTTGCCATATAAGTGAGTGCCATCCACTGAGACTACGGGTAAGCAAAACCTGAAACCGTCTATAGAAGCTTTGAATGACCAGAACACTCGGCGGAATTCGAACGTATCAGGAGTGCCGGTCTGTTGTGATTGCAAATGAACAACAGTCCCCGGATTTGAAAACTGTATAGCTTCCAACAACATAGGAAGTTCATTATATGACGCCTCCCAATTGCCGAATTTACGCTCCAGAGCGATCAAGCGTCCATTCCAAGCTTTTTTTATATGAAACACGTATATCAAATTTTTGATATATGTCTGACATTATCAGTTTAATGCTGTAGTCTGGGTCGACTTTTACTTTTGGAGCGATTTCACTCGCTATGAGCTTGGCTGTTAGGATCTTATCATCCCGAGCCGTGACAGGATCCTCCATACAACTGTGATGGGGTTGATATTTTTTGACTTTCCACTTTGTTGAAGTCATACCTGCTGCTGCTTGGATATGCCAAGTGCAAATGGCCGGGTTTATGCAAACCGCCTTCCAGGACCGTGCCCTTTTGTCAACCGATTGGAATTGACGAAATTGACGAATGTTTTCTCTCGCCACCGCTTCTTTGAGTGCATCATATGACGGGTAAACTGCGCCGACTTCGATCCTTTCAGGCTCAGAATCTAGCTCGTATGGTTCTTCGGGTAGCTCTACATTGCCCCATGTGGTGTCTACTTCATCGTCTGCATCATCCCTTGTGGATGAATCCACATCAGCACAAAAACCTTGTTCATAATCTGGGTCGTCCGACTCTTCACCGGAGTCTGCATGAATTCAAATGACTTAATGGGTTATATTTTGTTTGAAGGCGTTATATTATAAAATGTGAGTTTATGTAATCGAATGAGTTAAAAATTACTAAAATAAATACTTCTAAACAAAATAAATTTTTTCTCGAATATAAAATTTCTTAAAATTACAATGTAACAATATAAATATATAAAATTTAAATTATATAGTTTTTTAAAATAAAACAAAATAGGCAGCAGGAAGATTTTTTAATTATAAAACAGTTATTTAAATTAAACTCCCCCCTAGTCGGAATTGCTCTATTCGACATGAAGATTTTTTATTTTTTTTACATTTTAATTCAACGGCAGTTAAAATTGGATTCAATACACTAATAAAGATAAATGAAATAATGAATTTGTACAGATATGGTTTGGAGAGAATAATGAATTTGGTAGATGCGGTGGATGCGAAAAATATAAAGGAAATATTAAGTATAATATGCACTAACTTAAAATTCCAATTTCACAAAGCTAAATTAAAAGCAATTACAAAATACAAAATTAACTTCTCCTACACTCGTAAAACCAAAATTGAAGGACAATTCTAAATTAAACACTCTCTCTAACTTTGAAGTATTTTATAGCTAAATTTAACTCTAAAATTCAAATTTAACAATCTAAATTAAAAATATTTACGAATTACTAAATTAACTACTTGTACACTCTTAAAATGATAACAAATAAAATCAAATCATTGTAAATTCTACTTAAATTGAACAATACATACCGGGAGTTTCATAGTTCTCAAACATTTGGCGGTTGTTCCTCCGACCATGTATTGATGATGGGCCTTCCTCTCCGGGAGTTCCGTGGAACGCCAAATTTTGTGGCGGGGTCGCTGAAGCTTCCACGTAAATGTGCAACTCCTCATACTCATTTGTAGCGATCCGGAAAAAATGACGCCATGTCCGCTCATCGTGAATGGGCCATAATCTAGAAGCAACATATACGGAATTCTTATACTTAGGCAATTTTCCGTAAATTAATTTAATTTCGGAAAATTCGTCGCCTCTAACATGATTTAGAACTTTCTCATGTATAGTAGTATAATCATCTCCTTCGCTAACCCATAGTACCGCCCTAGGAGGTATGGAGTACTCTATTTCATCATCTTTTTGAGATGTAGAGCCATTCCAATGAACCATAACAACAATATTGCCCTCACTAGACATTTTTATATATGGTATATATTATAAATATAATATGAGAGGGGAATGCTAAACAAAAAAATAATGAATATATTAAAGTGTTTTTGGGTGAATATGGTATGTGCGGATGGTATGTTAAGAAAGAAAGAAGTGTTTTGGGAGTGTGTTTGTAAATTTTGAAAAGAAATGAACGGTTTTTATAGAGTTATTAGCGTAGGAGTTTGGTGAAATACTCGAACCACAACTAAACACGTCGCCTACCCCGTAGTCGGATTCCCCAATTCCGACTACGTACATGCGTACGTATACATTGGATACTTATTTTAAATTATACTTCCACCAATCCAATTTTTTTTAAATATCAATATTGTAGTCGGATTTCCGTATTCCGACAAGGTATTTTTTTTAAATTATAGTGCGATTAATTAAACCAAAGAATCCATTTTTTAAAAAAAATACCCTAGTCGGAATTGGGTAATCCGACTAGGTAGGTAGATTATTTTTTTAATTACAATCCATTAATTAAAACAAGAATAATTTTTTTTAAAAAAAAATTACCCTAGTCGGAATTGGGTAATCCGACTAGTGGGAATTGGGTAAGATTTTTTTTTTAAATTAGACTCCATTTATTAAAGCAACAAATAATTTTTTTTAAAAAAAAATACCCCAGTCGGAAGGGGGTAATCCGACTACAGGTAGTTAGATTTTTTTTTTAATTACACTCCATTTATTATCGCAAAAAATAATTTTTTTTTTATAAAATACCGTCGGAAATAGGTCATCCGACTAGAGGTAGTTAGATTTTTTTTTTAATTACACTCCATTTATTAAAGCAACAAATAATTTTTTTTAAAAAGAATACCCTAGTCGGAATTGGGTAATCCGACTAGAGGTAGTTAGAATTTTTTTTTTTTAATTATACTCCATTTATTAAAGCAACGAATAAATTTTTTTTTAAAAAAAAAACCCCTAGTCGGATTACCCAATTCCGACTAGGTGGTGGGATTTTTTTTTTAAAAAATTACTCTGGTCGGATTCCAAACCCTAAACTCTAGTCGGAATTGGGGAATCCGACTCCCGTGTTTTGGTAACCTAATTGTCAGGCCCGCTTTTGGGAATGTAAGACGGGGAATTCCCGTTATTTGGTAATTTCCTCCATTTCTCGTCCAGTTGGTCAATCCAATACATCAGGCGTCACCTAGCCACCATGGTTACGCATTTAATTATTCAACCATGAATATAATTTTTAAACATAGTACGTATTAAATTTTGTCATGTGCTCATATTTAAGTTATGGATACTCAGTTAATTGTTGCATTGTACGTAGTCAATGTTTTGATGAAGTTTAGTTTTTTGGATAGTTTGTTTTTGTCCTATTTGAATGTACTGAATTTACTATTTTCCTAAGTATTTTTATTATTTAAAGTGTTTGAAACTTTTTTGAAGATACTTGATTCTTAATTCCTTCAATTCGTTTTCTAAATTATTCCTAGTGCACGACCTGGGTTTAGGAGGCAAGTGTCATTATTTTCGATTCTGAAACTTAGTATTACTATTTTGATAAAATTAGTATCCTGTTATTTGGAGATAAAATATAACTCATAGATAAGATAATAATTTTGTCAAAGAGCATATAAAAATTGTTATAAGATCTATATTTAATCAACCATGGAGTGATGAAATTTGTGATGATTCTAGGTGAATTTTATGATGGAATTTTGTGAGCATGTTTTTCTTGAATTTATATTATGTTCTTTGAATGTCATTTTACAATTCAATGTAAAAGTAAGTTAAAAAAATTATTAAACAAATTAAATTACGCCAAAATATATACTCGTATAAAGAAGATAGTGTTTTAAATCTCCCAATTATGAAGTCATTTTCACTTCTCGTTTTTGACTTCAATCTATTCACTTCGGAGAACACTCAGTTGCCTCTTGTAGTCATTTCAAGCATGACATTATTTATCTTTATTTTAAACTTAGGCCATGAACTTTTCTCATTACAATTTGATGGAATAATTATTCATAGTCTTTTGCATTCATATGCGTTGTTGATTAACACTCAGGGGCGTAGTTAGGGGTCAATTAACTCTAAGAGCATCCACAATGCCAATGAGTATTGATCTCCTCCTCTCTCTTCCACATCATTTTCCACAAAAAACTTAATCCCTTCTAACCTATCATACTTTCACCCCACTATGGTGACCTAGGTCACTTAATATTTGTGCATTCTCTCTCCATATTTTTGGTATATTCTACCATTATTAATTTATATAATTTGATAAAGGAATATAAAATTCACATTTTACTCACTATAATTTATTGTTGAGATTGTATCTAGTTAGAGAAGGAGTTGGATCTATTTTCAAAGAAAAAATAAAAAAAAACAGATAAAATAAAATGCAAGAGGGAAAGAAATGGTAAATTTCGAAGTGACTAAACATATCATTCATAGGTTTATATTTATAGAGAAAAAATATCTAATTTTTTGGTGTAATCTTTTTTACAATAAATTAAATTTAATCAATAATAAATGAAATTAGAGAATGTGGGGATGTTTGATAAGGTTGGTGGCTTCATTCTAAATTAAAAGGCCACGTGGCATTTTTTAATTGGTTAATCATATGCCTCCTCCAATTTTTTGTCAGATCCCATATGTGAGCTTCCATGTTGATCGATCAACCTAGTTACCTCCCATAGTGGGGATTAAGTGGGATTATTTTTTTTGATCCCCAAATGACCACCCATAGCAGATGCTCTAAGCCCACTTCATATTCCAATGTTATGTAAATTATTAGAGAACAAAAATTAGAGCCCGTTTGGTATCACGAATATCGGCTGATTTGGCTGATTCTGCTGAAATTTATGAAGTTCTGACTGAAGCGGATGCATTGGCTGATTCTGCTGATTTAGGGAGAGAAAAAAAATTAAATATATTTTATTACTAAAATAAAGAAAAAATTATATGTAAAAATAGCTAAAATTATCATATACAATAATTTCAGCCAATACAACCAGAAAAGTAACCTCAACCTTACTTTTTCTGCTTATTACACAATTCAGCGAGCGAAAACAAAAGTTGTGTGTTTGGTGAAAAAGATGACTGATAAGCCTGATAAGCCGAAAAACAATGTTGTCAAATGACCTCTAAAGAATTTTTTAAAAAGAATCTTTATACCAGCTCGATTCAATATACCACCGATTTTAATTAATAAAATTAAGCCCTTGCGCTTCTCGCCCTAGTATCGGACTTCTCCGATCTTCCCGTTCGCACCCGCTTCTTCAATCTCGCTTGGATTCTTCGATCTTCCCCTTCGGCAGACTACTCCTCGTCGCCGCTCACTTCTCCTCAAGCACAGAGGTCTTTCTGCTGGCACAAGAGATGGGCGGGTCTTGGGATTTCTTTGTTGGCCTGTGTTGCGAGGGCCCTGCGAGAAGAAAGAATACAGAGACTACGGGT
Source organism: Cuscuta epithymum (assembly GCA_945859915.1). NCBI lineage: Eukaryota > Viridiplantae > Streptophyta > Magnoliopsida > Solanales > Convolvulaceae > Cuscuta > Cuscuta epithymum. Next base: position 277,342 of record CAMAPF010000155.1, on the reverse strand, counting down.
GCAAGAATACAGAGACGACAGATTGAGATTTAGGAAACTCATATTTTGTTGAGGAATCTAGAAAATGAGTATAAGCATAAAATGAATGAGCATATACAAATGAATATTGAGCATATTAGAAATGAGTTTTATGTTAAACTTAAATGAGTATAAAATTGGTAGATAAGATCATTTAACTTTTCCTCTATTCTGAGGGATGTATGCAACGCGGGGCTTAGGGGATCGATTCATTGGAGAACGGCGAAGATGGCGGCCGCGTTTCGACGATTGGGGCAGGAGAGACTGGAATCAGCGATTCATCGACCGGGCTTCGCCGCTTGAAACAGGTGCTGGTCTCTACGCTGGGAATCACAGATGGGCTCGCCGCTGGGGATCAACAACATTTTGCCGGCCAGGGCTCGAGACTAGGAATCGCCGACTCAGGAATTACTGGGATTCACCTACCGAGACTTATCAATGGCGGAAATCATCTAGAGCTCGACCAGGCTCATCTAATCCAAAGCTGTTTTTCGATGGCCACACCTCACCATCTCCCAATCATATCTCAACTTTTACAGTAGAAAGTAAGTCTTTCATTTTTGATGATTCTTCACTTTCTTCACTACGTATAATTCAAATCAAGGGAAACATCTATCGTGAGATTTTACTAGACCTTGAGGCAGCTAGATGGCTATGCGATTCGTTTTCTCTAATTCAATCTGGCCCAAAATGGTCTCTTACAAGATATGAAAAACTTCGGAAAATTAATATATCTTTTGAGAATAATTGCTCCGGAGGTTTTATCCGGATTGTGGACAGAAGTGATTGGGGTAGAACAACAATTATAGTTCCTCAAGGCTGGAATAATGAAGGGTTTTATCGTTTTAAATCAGAACTGAAAAGAGCACTCAAGTGGTTTGATAAACAACCTATATCTGAGGAAATTTCCATAGTGCAATCTCACACTCAATGGGATGATGATTTTAGAGCTTTTGATTATTCTTATTTTGGTTCTTTTACGGATAGTGCGGACTCAATATCTTCCTTACTATTTAGAGAGGATGTGAACAATATTGGGGTACATTTGGAAGGTTCCTCTGTTATTTGTCATGACTCACAAAATTCCACTTTAATCGGGATGGAAGACAAAGAAGTTTGCGGCACTAATGTTTTAGAGGTTGAACCTCTCCAGGTTTCTTTTGAAGGTCATAATTTGGAATCCACATTAGAGGTGGGAGTAATCTCCACTAATTTGGAAGTGACGGATACTGATCTTTCGGATTCATCAGATGATGAATTAGGAGCTATGCCTGTACCAAGGTTATTAACGGACCGAGAGCTGCTTGACTGCTTAGCAAACCCCAAACCTCACACTGAACCTCTATTAGCGGATGATGAATTGATTTCTCCTCAGACTGAAGTTTCAGAATCTAATGCTTCGGGTGGAAAAGTTTTGGAAGTGACGCCTGTTAAAAGAATACTTTCTGATCGTGAGCTGCTAGACCGAGTTGCTGACACTGAATGGGACTCGGCCAGTTCTAGATTGCTACCTCGACGGAGTGCTCGTCTCAAGGCTAAAAAAATAGATGAAGCATAGGGTCGCTTCTATCTTTACGGAACTAGCTTATGGATTTTTTGGGGATTTCATCTCTTTTGGGCAACTCAAGACAATTCATCGGGGAGCTATTTGTTTTACTTTAGGGATTTGATTGGTGGCGGATTTGTAGGGTCTTTTTGAGTTGTTCACTCATTAGCGATTTAGTTTCTCTATTTTTTTTTTTGTTTAAAAAAAAAACATAATGTTGCTGACCTGTGTGTAATTAAAGAATAAATTGTGGGTGAAAAAAAAAATGAGTATAAAATTCAAAATAAATGAGTATACACAAATGAGCTTTTGAATTTTTCTATACTCATTTTGTAAGTTATGTATGCTCATTTGGTACCTCTTTATGCTCATATTAAAATAGTGCACATTTCAAACATATCATACTACATTGTGTTAAACTCAAATGAGTATACAACACAAAATGAATGAGCATACATGAATAAGTTTTTGATGTTTTTGTTACTCATTTTTTAAGTTATGTATGTTTATTTGGTGCCTCTTTATGCTCATTTTAAAATGGTGCACATTTCAAACATATCATACTACATTGTGTTAAACTCAAATGAGTATACATCACAAAATGAATGAGCATACACGAATAAGCTTTTGATTTTTTTGTTACTCATTTTTTAAGTTATGTATGTTTATTTCGTGCCTCTTTATGCTCATTTTTAAAATGTTGCACATTACAAACGAAAAATTAATAAATCAAAAATTAATAAAAAGAAAGCCAATTAGAATATATAAAGCAGAGAACATGGATGCTCATTTTTAGGCTCCTAATACTCAAAAGAAACGGCTTGATGCTCAACAATATTGCGTCAATGCTCATTCAAGAGGAGCCGTGATTTTCACCAAAATTGGAAAAATCCCACTGGCTGTACGGCTGGCACCATACAACCAGTTGTATAGTATACGCTTCTCCAAAAGACAAACTTTTGTACTCATACTTTTTAATACGGAGTAATTAACATTTAAGTTTATGTTTTTATTCTTTTACATTTTTTTAATTATTTTTCGTGACGTTGGAACTTTTTTATGATAGACGAAATGAATTCAATGACTCAATTGAGTTTATAGGAATTGCTATAAATAGGATTAAAAATAAAGTGCATAAATAGGAGTGCACGTATTTTCTTTCAAAATTAGGACTCACAGGCATATTAGGCATGACTCACCCTACATACCAAAAATAATTTGAATTTGTATGATTAGTGGAGGAGCTGGGCGGGGCATGCAGGGGCAAAAACATTAGTACTATCACTTATAATATATTTAATGTTCCCTTTTTTTAAAAATAAATACTCATTAAAGACAAAAACTGATGTGTGTTTTCTCGCACTAAAAATGGTTGTAGAAAAGTGGTTGAAAGTACTAGTATCGTCTCCACAGTGACGGACAAAAAGGAATTAAAGATTAATTAAATTCAGCGATTAAAAAGAAATAAATAAAATAAAATGCAATTGTGCGAGATTGGTTGGTTGAGTAAAATAAAACTAATGCTAATGAGCGATTAAAATAAATGTGGTTTTCTTATTAATTAACGATGAAGGGAACAGAGATTGATTCCGGGGTAACCAGATTTCTGGCAAATCAGGCCTAATTACATGAATTTAATTTAATTGAGCCTAGCTAATCATTACTAAATTCTTACCGCTCTCGCGGCGTAGAGTACAATAATTTAGGGGACCAGGCTGATCTCTCATGCGACAGGATCCTAAATTATTGCCAAGACGAGCGAGTTTACGGCCCATTAATCATTACTAATCTCTTAGCGAACGATTAAGTGTGTGTGAATGTGTCCTAGAACAAATTAGATTTCTCTTAATTCATTCTACATGCAATTGTAATTCTAGCTGCAGTCTAGGTTACCAGAGATATCAATTAAAGTATTCAAACACAAATTAAACGGACATTCATGCAATTAAACCGAAAGGAATCTACCATCAATCATGATTAACCCCTTCATCAACCCCAAATCCCTAATTAAATTACTCACAAGTCACAACTCATAATTGAAGAATCAACAGAATTGAGATAAATAGAATTAATTGTCATTAATTAAAAAGATGAACTTACAAATAATCCCAGGGTCTTGGAAGAAAATAGCGTAAAAACGGTATTAAATTCGTCTCTAGGCTTCTCCGTAATGTTCGTAACCCTTAAACAGGAGAAGGAGGACCTTATTTATAAAAAAAAGATGGGTTTGGGTTGAATTAGGGGACTAAAAACGGGGTCAGGCACGGCGTGCCCAGAGGTCAGGCACGGCCGTGCCTGCAGAGCAAGCCCGTGTTTCGTAACTTCGGGTCTAGGCACGCGTGCCTCCAACATAAGATCGTGGTCATAAATGCATATCCAAATAATCGAGAATCATCAACCTTTGATTCAGGTCATTTCTCGTCCAGTTGATCAATCCAATAGATCAGGCGTCACCTCCAATAGATCAGGCGTCACCTACTGTACCACTACTATACCCTTTGTGTTGATAATACATCACATTTCCCATCATCATGAACTATGGTCTATGCACATGACAAATGCAATTGATGGTGATCGAACCTCGCCACTCCGCCACCTTACGCAACCGGCCCCGTGAATCTTCATATGATTCGTCAACCCAATTATTTATGTGAATTTGTGCCCTTGTCTTGTGGATGTTTGGCAAGAAAAGGAATTCAATACGGAGTACTAATAAAAGTAAATTTTCACATGACAAGATATTTGATGATTCGAATAAACAAAAGACTGCATGAAATCCGTATGTAGTTTCGTTTATTGGAACGAAATCAATGGCAATAGGCGCAATGGTACTATGGCTGTATGGCATGTCTAAGAGTTGCAAACTTCAGAGTCAGACAATTTTCAAGTGGATCGTTATTAATTAACACGTTTAAATTCCTACTTTGATTAGAGGTTTTAGTTAAAGTTGTTGATTGAGAATAAATCTGAAGTTTTTGATAAGTTTAAAAACTGGAAAACCCTTGTTGAAAAACGAGCCGGAAAGAAATCGACACCCCCAACAGACGATCCTAACAAAAGTCACATATGACAAGAATTTGAAAGGTTTTATTGAAGGATGATTCGGTGATTCCTACTTTGATTAGGTGTTTTTCCCGTTTAAGTGAGAGTGTGAGAGTTAACTTCTTGTTTAAACCTGAATAATAATGTTTATAAATCAGTAATGGTTCTCCCGAGAACTTGAATGTGAACCGTGGGCACAATTCATCAACCATGGACGGAGGTGTGTTATATACTATAGGTAGTGTACGTTGAGAACCTTAATGATTCCTTATGAGGTGTACAACTCTCTATTTACTTCCTTAAAGGCCAACGTAGGTTCTTGAGATCTTCGGATTGATCTCATGGAAACGAAATTACCTCATGCTAACAAAACACGTAACTTTTGATTTCCCGTTTGATGACATTGTTTTTCGACTTATCAGACTTATAAGTCAGCTTTTTCACCAAACACGTAACTTTTGATTTCACGTGCTGAATTATGTAATAATAAAAAAAAGTAAGATTGGAGTTACATTTTTAACTGTATTGGCTAAAGTTACCGTAGAGGTTCATTTTAGCTATTTTTTCACATCCTTTTTTTATTTATTGTATTAACAAAAAATATTTTTGATGTATTTTTTTCATAAATCAACCGAATAAGCAAATACAGCCACTTCAGATAGAACTTCATAAATTTCAGCCAATTCAGCCAATTCAGCCAATTTTAGTATTACCAAACAGATTCTTAATAAATAAATTTCTGAAGAATCACAATCATGATCTAAAGCACACCTTTAAATATATATCCAAACACATTTTTTGTATAAAGCCAGTACCTTAATTATTTACTTAGGTCATTTAGAATATCACATTTGAGCCATTTAAATATCAACAAATGATTTGACAATAATTTGGACGATCAATTCTGATCTAACGTATGCATAATACTCTCACTAGTATAATTCGTGTTTACAAGAGATGATTTGTTGTAGAGATTATCATAAATACCAACATGTGAGAATTAACAGTGTTTAAAAATAAATAAGATTGAAACGTAGATATGGATATTTGCGTAAATTGACTCTGTATAATCTTGAGCATATTATTATAGAAGAAATTTAAACTAGCTTCAAACTCGTATTTCTTGCAAAAAAAAATACATGGAAGTTAAGTCTTCAAATTAAAGAGAAGCCTCAACATAAAAATGTTACATTTAGTTATAATTTGTTTCTTGTAATTGCTTTAATAACCTGCTTATAATATCTATTCAATAATAATGTTGACTTTGATTTCAATAATACATATTGACATGAGATTCTCATCCTCATTTAATTTCTTCTTCTCACATAATCATAATTTTATGGTTTGTGCTTTTAGGTTTTTTTTCATTAAGAGTCCGTTTTTTTATTTAAACCTAGCTAAGAGCCTGTTTGATAACTACATTTATCAGTTACTACGTAATTTTTAACAACTGAATAGTGTAATATTGAATTAGCTGATGATCGAAGACTAATTGAATTTTTCATATGATTTTTCATTATTTATTAATCCCACTGTTTCAGTCATATTTTTTTGCAATATCTGCAGTTTTGTGTTGTCGAGTCTTGACATCTTCATAATTGGATTGAAATTATTTAATGTGATCTGAACTGGTCTAATCTAGTCTGATTTTTTTGAACTTGTATGATCCAATAGATGTCTATTTTATGTATATTTTACAAATATCAAAGTCCAATAATAATAAGTTACAAAGCCCTCTCGCAAAGCCATAAATTTGGTATATCCAAAGCCTAATAGAAGATGCGGATTGAAGACTGATGAATAAATTCGATACCTATCCTGGAATTGCAAGCGGCCAAGCACTACTAAAATCAACTCAGTCTCCCACCCCATAAAAAACTATTACCTCCATCCCACATTGATTAGCAAAGTCAATTCGTTTTGGTCAAATAACTTCATTTTATTGAGATTTTTCCGTATTAATGTTAATTAATTAATTAATTACGAAAATAGGGTTGGGTTAAAAGTATTTACCAAAATACTGCTGGTTTAACCATGGTCGGGAGAAAGTCGCCCAACGGTTGGACGACTTATAAGTCGCCAAACCGTTTGGCAACTTATAAGTCGCCCAACCGTTGGGCGACTTTCTCTTTAAGTAAAAACGGGGTCGGGGCAAAGAAAGACAGAACACTTGGGCGACTCAAAGTGAAGAGCAGCAGCAGTGACCGACGAATCCCCCCACCAGCAGCGAGCGACGACCGGCGATTCTCGAGCTCCGGCGAGGTCTCCTCCATCTTCCCAAGAATCCCTCATCTCCATCATCTTCAACACTCTTTATTCTTTCTTCTAGGTAAATCAAAATTCATTTCATCTCATTTTGAACTTAGGGTTTTGAATGTTAAAAATTTCGAATTTTTGGATTATGAATTGATTGTGAATTAAGTTGTTGTGAAATGTGGATATGTATGAAATGTTGAAATTTGATTTTAAATTGATTGTAAATTTTAATGTGTATTTTGACATTTGGGCATTTGGGTAGACTTGAATGTAGCTACATTTGAGTATTGAAAGGTAGACGTGAATGTAGATATCAAAATTTTGGTAGTTTCATATTGAAATGTGAATTGTTTGTGAATTTTGACTTTTGGATATAATACAATTTTGGTAGATTTTTCTATTGAAAATTTGAATTTGTTTAAAGTGTGTATATTGATGCCTACTCATGAATGTTGGACAATGAATTGTTATTAGAATATGGATTTCTCAAGCTTCCCAATCATATGTCATTGGGGAGGGGACTATTATGAGGATGCTGGGCAAATATGCCTTGAAGGTGGTAGAATCAGCTTTGTCATGGTTTCTCGTGGCGCTTGCATGCTGGAGATCCTTCAAAAAATACATGCATGTAGCCACAATGATTCATCCTAGCCGTTCTTTGCGGTTGAAAATGAAATTTCCCATGAACGGGGGAAAGTACATGCTTATGCCCCTCATTGATGAGCTAGCTATAACAAATATGTGGGGCATAACTCAGATGGAGGATATGTCGACGCTTGAGATATACATTGAAGAATCCTGTGACGCCTATGGTACTCAATCAACATCAAATGCTGTCGTATCTACGCATGATGTCAATGCAGGGAACTCCTCAAAGGCTCCTGTACTGGACATGGTTATACAGGAAGATGGTAGGTATTTGCACAACGGTGCATCATTTGTGGATGGGCACTTACAATGGACCCGATTCCTGATCGTGATTATTGGCCTACTTACAATGGACCCGAAATCGTGCATGATCCATCCATGCTACGGGCTAAGGGAAGACCAAAGTCGACACATATTAAGAATGAGATGGATGAAGGTCCACGAGGAACGGTTAGATGTGGAAAATGTCACCAAAATGGCCATAATCGAGCCACATGTGCGAAGAGATCGTCTAGAAACGAGGGGGGTCCGCTAGGTAAGGTTCTATTTGGAGTCAATTACAATTAATGTTTTCGTTGAAAGAAAAAATAATAATTTCAAAAAAGGATGTTAAAAAATAGAAGTAATATATTATTGAATAAGAACTAATACACTTTTTGTTTGTGTGTAGGCATGGAGGTGACAGCGGATCCTGGGCTGAGTGATCGTTCTGTCCTGACATTGCAGGCATCGCACAGGAGTGAGGATGTTTGGCTTGGCATGGATGTTCATGTGGATAGGTGCCGCGAGCACCTGCGGGGTTTGTCGCATTTGCACGTCGACGACAGAGTACTAGCCTATGTTGGTGCTGCAGGTTTTTATACTCTTCACAGATTAGTGGCAACTGTGCCTCTAGATAGAGCGCTTCTCACTGCTCTACTTGAGCGTTGGAGGCAGGAGACACACTCATTTCACCTCCTTGTTGGTGAGGTGACAGTGACATTGGGAGATGTTGTTGTACTTACCGGGTTAGAGGTTCATGGGCGGCTTCATCATCCCAGACGCAGCATGAGAGAGTGGTTCTTCAACCACGACACCGGCGTAGGCGTAAACATGAGCAGCAACATCTCCATGACAAAGTGGACGATGGGAACTTGTAGTTTGTATTTTGTATTGTAGTTTTTCTTATGCAGTAGATGTTGTAGGAACAATTTACAACATTTGACGTATTTTCTCTTGTAAAGTCATGTATGTTGTCTTGATGTGTTCGAGTATGAATATTAGATGATTACTTGTTGTGAATATTGGATTATTGTACTGTGTTATACCGGTTATGAATGGTATTTTGAAGGTGTGTTTTATGTTGATGAGAGGAGGTGTTATGTATGTGATTGAGAAGACGTGTGTTGTATGTTTTATAATGTGTTGTATCTGGCTCGTAACACTTAAACAGGAGAAGAGAGACCTTATTTATAGCAAACAGATGAGTCTGGGTTGAACTGGGGCGAAAAATCTGCTGAAATGCTGTTTTCGGACCTAGGCACGATCGTGCGTCCCAAGGTACGCACGATCGTGCGTGGCTGGCAGTAGCTCCTCGCATTCAACCATATTTTAGGGGTAAGTCGCCTAACCGTTGGGCGACTTATAAGTCGTCAAACGGTTTGGCGACTTATAAGTCGCCCAACGGTTGAGCGACTTACCCCTGACCGTGGTTAATCCCAGCAGTATATTGGTAAATACTTTTTTCTCAGCATTATTTTCGTAATTAATTAATTAATTAACATTAAATCGAAAAAAACTCCATTTTATTCACTTAACTAGAATATCGATTTTAATTATATTCGATTCTGGATTTTGTAATTTTGTAGAAGATTTAATGTAGTTTCTAAATATTTAAATTTTAATCATTAAAAATTGAATCAACTATCAATAGAGAGGGTTTACCTTTAAATTGGTTAATAAAAAATGTTGACTAACTCTACAAATTAATTTGAAACGGAGAGACTAGAACAATTTAATGACCAGGAATTGGTGGAAGCATATTTGTAAAGAGGGCCAAGGCGCTAAACATGCATCAATATTTACACATCAAATTTAAAAACTGTGAAAGGCCCGAAATGAGATGGGTCTTTAACAACATGTATATCACTCAGCCTCAATTAATAATAGGTGGGCATCTTCTCATGCTTTAGAGGCATGCCCTCCCTTCACTCAAGCCATCACTGGGCATAATGTCCCGAGAAGTAGGGTTGTAAACGAATCGAATCGAATACTGAGTAATACTATTTGTATTCGTATAACTTGACGAATATTCGTATTCGTATTCGGATATTATTCGAATCTTAAATTAGATTCATATTCGATTCGTTAATGATATTCGAATATATTTGTATTCGAAAATTCGAATTCGAATATTTGTAGGGGAAATTTTTTCACACAAACAAATTATCATGTTTTGTATGTATTTTCTTCGATTTGCGCAAAAATTTCTTTTAACTGAACTATTTTAAAAAATCAACTACTTCAAAAATCAATTGGAAACCCGTTCAAAATAAAGTAAACATTGTAAAATCAATTACTTAAGAAAACTATTAATGAAATCACAAAATTAATTAAACTAATAAATTTAAATTTAAACTAACAAAAAACTATTTTAGTTATTTTAATTTAAATTATTACTAGTATAAAATATAAATATAAATATAAATATAATAATCTAAAATATAATTCATGCATATACACATCGAATATATTCGTATAACATACGAATCGAATATATGTATATTCGTATTCGTATTTTAATTTTATACGAATAACAGAACCGATTTGTATTCATATTCGTATTCGATTTTTTCGAATTCGAATCATCAATTTCGAATTCGAATCACGAATCGGATCAAAATTATTCGATTCGTTTACAACCTACTGAGAAGTGTCCAATGGAGTCCACTATGCTAGGGGAAATTAAAAATTAACGTGGATGGATAATTTAAAGAAAATTATCCTTTAAAGAATTTGGTGTGAAAGTGCTAGCAGGATTGTTCACTCAGCCTCATTTTTTTGGATAATTGGTTTCCTCGATTACCTCACCCGTGTGTTGCACGGGACAAAAGCAGTTACATATAAATTTAGATAAATTATGTAAGAAGTAAGAAAAAAGTAGACAATGAATCAATAAATTAAAAACATAAGGTAAAATAAGAAGTCATGTGTAATATGAAATTGAAAATTAATGCTCAAAAATAAATATTAATCACGATACCATAAATAGGTGTGCATGTTTGTCCACGGAATTGTAAAAAATATTATAAATTATTATAAACTTCTTTATAAACAACGTTCAATGCAGTCTTTGCTGGTTGTCCGTCTTCGTCACATATGACAAACTTCAATCCAGATGGACTTGTTACTCTCGAGACCGCCACATGCAATTGTCAATGCGTAAAAATACATTATTTGAGCATATCAAGTTCACAATTACATTAGTATAAGATAATGGCAAGAATACGTTGTCTTATTTGAAAAAAGGCTATAAAAATCATTCAGGATTGGTGGAAGTATATCACTGCGCAAACAAAGTGAGGGTGTTATAAGCGAGGAGAGACAAAATCAATGTACACATTTTCATTTGTTGTGATAAAATCCATCTAACAATCTCTAATAAGGGGGTGTTTGGATCTGATTCTCAAAACTGATTCTGCTCCTTCAGGGAGCAGAAGAAGAAGCTGGAGTGTTTGGGTGAAATTCCAGAAGCACTTCTGGAGCTCTAATTTACTCTCAGAATCAGTTTTTTTAGAAGCTGGGGGGTACCATCTTCTGAAAACTGATTCTGATTCTGCTTCTGCTTCTGCTTTTAAAAAAGAAGCAGAAGCAGAATCAGTTCCAAACACCCCCTAACATCTTTCTACTCTCAAAGTTCTCACTCACTCCAAATCTCCAATCCCATGTGAATACTAAATATAAATAAATAGTTTAGGTATTACAAAAATACAATTAGATGAGAAAGAATAGATTACACATGCTCTTTCCCTGTCTTTCATCCAAAGCCTTATCAATGTTCACCTTCCAATCTTGCAGCCCGAACCATGTTGCTTTCTTGCGCCCATTGCCAGCCTTGTAAAGTTGCAGCGCCCACTGCTGCATCTGCCCCCAGGATGTTTGCTTTCCCTTCCAAGCAATATCATTTCGGGCCTTCCAGCAGCTCCATAAAGTGGCAATGAAGCAGCAAAGTCCCTCCTCCAAAAGTTTGTCAAAATAACCTTTAATTCTCTCTCCAGTGTAGTGCTTTTAGGTACAAGATTAGACCTTAGCAGCATTGGACGAGAGAATTTTCTCTATCCAGTGTAGTGCTTTTAGGTATTGGATTAGACCTTAGCAGCATTGGGTGGGAGAATTTTCTCTATCCGGTGTAGTGATAAGATAACATAGAATGTTGGCCGGACAAATTGCTTCAACGCACTTAGCTTCGAGGGTATAACTATTCTTCGATCGCCTCCTATAGGGTATAGGCCTAAAAAAGATCCTATGGAAAGATGAAAATGGATTAAAATTAATGAAATTGTAATTTCCTTTGTTTGTTTTTGTTTTCTCTTTCACATTCTTTTCCGTTGTACCCAGATAAGAAAATGTTAAGATCCGTATTTCATCCTAAAAGTCAACAGGGGAGTGATTCAATCTTAAAAAGTACTCCCTCCGTAACAAAAAAAAACTTTTCACTTTCCTTTTTCGTTCGTAACAAAAAAATCTTCTCATTTCTCAATCTTCTCATCATACCCTCAATATTTTTGAAAATAATAATACTATTATAACTACTTTTTTGGATTTATCCCTCATTCCATCACATTATTCTACTATTTTCTCATCATTCCCTCAATAATTTATATCCTTTTTCACTATTCTTAATTTATCTACTTTAAAAGTGGGAAGATTTTAAAATTACAGAGAGAGGGAGTATATGAGAATTGAACAAATAAGAAAAAGAAACAAGAAACCAGAAAATAAAATTAGCCCATCAAGATAGCGTCGTGTGTGGCTGGCACATCACAGCTGGCTCTACCCTCGCCGCACTAAAATCCAAATTGATTGAAACCAGAAAATTCACCCATGCTGGAATCCTAGATGGCTGGATCGCTCCTAAAGATGGCAATTCTAAGTTTCTGACCAATACGATGGATACTTGCACCCAGTGGCTTATCTAGGATATTAAGCCAGCGGGGGCAAATTTACATTAACGATATCACACATATTTAAAAAATAAATATTAATTAAAAATTTGACAGTTGATTAAAAATAAAACAATTTTTTTTATAAGAAACAAATGAAATATGTAATTATATGTTTATAACTAATTTAAGTTACAAATAAACAAGTGTGTTTTAATACTAAGTGCAAAAAGATTTGATTGAAATTACATATAATTTATTAGTTACGTTAAAATAAATTATTTTAAAACTAATTTGTATATTAGGTTTAGACATTCTATTGTTTATTTAAATACAAAACCAGAAATGTATAAGAAATGGATGAAATATGTAATTATAAGTGATTTAAGTTACAAATAAACATGTTTTAATATTAATCAAGTGTGAAAATATGTTATTGAAATTCCATAGCATTTATTAGCTACATTAAAAAAATTAATTTGAATTTTATATTTGGACAAACTTAATTTAAACAGTTTCAAGAAAGCATAAAAATAAAGCAAAGTGGATTTGCCAAAGGGATTCAAAACCTTGACACTTAAGAAGAGTGCATGCCAATCCATCCGCTTGGCTGCTGTGCCAGATTGGTCAAGTAGTGTTTTAATAAATACTTATACTATGTATAATACAATGATATATGTATACAAATAAAATTTGAAATATATATATAATGGGGTTGGGTGGGGGTTGAGTGGGGGCAGCTGCCCCCCCTGCCCCCATAGTAGATACGCCCCTGCTTGCACCGAACCGCCACAGTCAAAATAGGGAAAACCGCATTGACCGGGTAACGAATACGGGGCGGGGAATACCCGTTTTGTTTTTACAAGTAATGGGACGGTTATGGGGCGGGGAATTACCAAACGGGGCGGGTACAGTTATATGTAAAACCGTCCCTGATCCGCCCCATTGCCCTCCCTAAATTCCCTCCAAGTACTAACTACCGAGTATTAAAAAATGCCCTGTATCTCCCAACAAATTCTTCATCTTAACTTCAAATTAAGTATGAGTTCAATTTTCATCGCTTTCTAAACTTGGAGAAAAGAAAGCAACTCTCAAATTTAATTTGAACTACATGGTACTAAACTTGGACAATCATCACTTTGATTGTCTCATTTTACCTTTTCGGTCCGTCCCACTAAGATTGTCGCATACCTTATTTATTAAAGTTTGTGTGGTTCTAAATCATTCATACTTTATCAATTCAATATCAACCACATAAACTCACTTTTATTAATAACTGTGTCACTTTCTCTTGTCTCAAACTTAGGAAAACGTAGTATTTAATTTGTTAAACGTATCTGTCTAAATCCAATCTCCTTTCTAGCTTGGACCATTGACTACATTTCGTGCATTCATTGTCGTCCATTTTTATCAATTTTTTAGTGATATTCTTTGTTATGTATTCATACAACCCTGCTATAGGTATCCCAATTGGTACCTCAATTTGTACCTCAATCTATTTTTGTGGCTCACAAAAGCCCACCTCAATAAATGAATTGCCCCACTTAAATGAAGTGCTTTTGTGAGCCACAAAAATAGGGTGGGGGTACAATTTGGGGTACCAATTGGGGTACCTTTAGCATTTATCTGTATTCATAACAATGAACCACACGTCCACACCGCATTATTTAAGAAGTGTTTGGAATTGTTTTAAAAAAGCGTTTTTTAGCTTTTGGCTTAAAAAAAGTTGAAAAGAGTGTTTTCAAATGACAGCTTCTGCTTAAATTAATCACTTAAAAGCTAAAAGCTGGAAGCATGTAGAAGGGTGCTTTAAACTGCTTCTCACTTTTTCTATTACACAAAAAGTACTTATTTTACCAAACACTACCAACTTTTACTTTTTCAGAATCACTTTTTTCTCAAACACTACCAACTTTTACTATTAGGGCTTGTTTGCAAACTATTATTTTAAGTGCTTTTAGCTTTTTTTTTAAAGAAAAAAGCACTTATTTTACCAATCAATATCAACTTTTACTTTCTCGGTTTTTGTGTAGAATCTACTATTTACTTTTTCTATTACACAAAAAACACTTACTTTTACCAAACACTACCAACTTTTATTACTAATCACTTTTTCCCAAAAAGTACTTTTATTTAAGCACAAGTGGTTGCAAACAGAGCCTTAGGGAGTGTTTGCGTTTGATTAAAAAAAGTGTTTTTCAGCTTTTGGCTTAAAAAAAGTTAAAAAGAGTGTTTTCAAATGACAGTTTCTGTTTAAATTAATTACTTAAAAGCTAAAAGCTAGAAGCAGGTGGAATGGTGCTTTAAACTGCTTTTCACTTTTTCTATTACACAAAAAGTACTTATTTTACCAAACACTACCAACTTTTACTTTTTCAGAATCACTTTTTCCTCAAACACTACCAACTTTTACTATTAATCACTTTTCTCAAAATCACTTTAAAAAATCACTTTTTTAAAGTTGAAGCAATTGCAAACACTTCCTTAAGTCGGTTTCATTCCTTTTTACCAATTTCAGTCCGTTTAAAAACTTAATACTACCTATGTAAATTCTAAATGTTAATTAGAAGAAAAGAAATTGTCAAATAATTTTTTTTCATCAAACAACCTTTAAAATCCATTCATTTGGGAGGAGTATCAAGTACACCCACCATCCTTATTTAAAAGTCTCACACTCTTTTACACACATATTGAGAAAATGAAACTATTTGGCGATATGTTATAACAGTTTGACACTGTTTAACACTATTTTTACAATGTTTTGTTACCAAATAAGAAAAATGGACTATTTTAGGAACGACCCAGGTATGGTAAAACCGAGATTATATACATGATTTCGTGCACACATTGTACAATAACAATTAAATGCATAAAATATGTTTATTTAAAGACAAAGAAAATATGTAAAAACTACTCCCTCTGTCCCTAAAAGAAGTTCCATTTCGTTTATCGAGGATCAACTTAAATCACTCTTAAACTCATACTTTTTATATCAAAATTTTATAAAAGTTGAATTATTTTTTGCAGGCTTTGTAGCGGGTTTAATGTAGTTTCTGAATATGTAAATTTTATTTACTAAAAATAATCCGAGTTTTCACAGGGATCATTTAACTTTATCGTTGATCAACCTTCGTAATCCGCAATTGGAACAACATTTAGGGACAGAGGGAGTATATTGTTGTACTCACTTTTACACACGTGGATTTTTTTCAATATAAATAAAAAAATCTTATAGACGTGTGTAAAAGTTAATAGAATAACAGAGTAGTATTTATTATGGAAAATTCCTTTTGTACACGGCAGTTTTACACGCCGATTAAATTGTCGGTATACAGACAATCTGACCTGCGTTTTTTGAAAAAGACCGATTTCCACTCAGACAAAATAAAAAAATGTGTGTAACAGACATTTTAAAATTCTCGTTTAAAGTTGTTTGTATCACTGACATTTTATTAAAAATTTTCATCTTGAATGTCTGAAATACAGATAACCGACTATTTTTATCGGTGTGAAAATTGTGTTTATTCACAATTTGACGGACTTGTACACCATCGTGTAAGCCATCGTCTAGACGAAGTTGGACTCATTTATGATTATGCACGAGAAAAGAGTGAGTAATCGGAAGGAATCATGCAAGCTAGCAAGGAGCAAAAGAGGGCTCCGCTTTTTAAACCAAATCGCAATGATGCTAGCTGTAAGCTACAGTGACCAGCTGTAACGCACCACGTGCTCATCAACGATTGGCTCCCACGTTGGCTGAGCCTTATCCAGCACTGACTAATTGCGCTACCCGGCCCACCACATCGGGACCCGCTTTCAATCCAGCGAAGCCAAACCTGTCAACGGCTATAATATTCGAAATCCGAGTTATCCTCAGTCCTACGTGGCACTCGGCAGTCTGACATGGCACTCAGGCTTCCTCACGAAGCCAGTCGCTCCCAGCTGGCCCATAAATACCCACTCCACACCGCAGATCTTGGAACAGAAGAGAAGACTGTCGTAGAAATTTCCGGCAATACTAAAATGGCTATCCCGGTTTCAACGGCGGCGGGTCTCCGCCTTCTCTCGGTGCTCAGCTTTGGGTTTTTAGTGTTGGGTTTAGCGGCCAAATCGCCGGCAAGGTTTGACGAGCTCTTTCAGCCTACCTCCCAAGCGGACCATTTACTCATTGACGGAGATGTCCTCCACATGAAGCTAGACAACCTTTCCGGTACTTCCATCTACCAATTCTGCTTCAAGTTTCAACTTTTTCGTGATTTCATTGGGATAATGTTATATTGTTTTGAATTTCAGGTGCTGGGTTTCAATCGAAGAGTAAATATATGTTCGGGAAAGTCTCGGCGAAGATCAAGCTGGTGGAGGGAGACTCCGCCGGAACAGTCACCGCCTTCTATGTAAGAGCTCTGTTCCTTTAATTTCCCCCGAATTAATTGAAAATCAAGATCGGATTTTGAATTGATTGATACTTGTAATGACGGGTTAATTTTCGGATATGCAGATGTCATCAGACGGGGCGAAGCACCATGAATTCGATTTCGAGTTCCTGGGGAACACCTCCGGCGAGCCGTATCTGGTTCAGACGAATGTGTATGTCAACGGCGTCGGAAACAGGGAAGAAAGGGTGAACCTCTGGTTTGACCCCACGAAGGACTTCCATTCCTATTCACTGATGTGGACTACCCGGAAAGTAATGTGAGTGCTCCAATTCCCCAAAAACATTATTGAGGAATTTAAAACTGTGCAGAGATGGGTGTTGGTTTAGAATTATTAGCTGTGGGGCTAAAGTTCAGAGTTTCATTTAGCAAATGTGACTCCATTCATTGTGTCCTTTAAGAGCTAATGTCCAAAAGCCCCCAAAAAGAAGGGTAGGTATCATCATTTTTCAAATGAGTATCCTCTATATACTGAACAAGAAATTCCTTCATTAGTAGTAAAATGGGACTAAATTTTTTATTCTCAAAATGATACTCCATACTTGTTTCTAAGAAAGTATAAAACTTTCTCTCTTTTTATGCATCTTTAGTGCACCCTGTCTCTGTTTTTACTCCCAAGAATAACCTTGTCTCTGTTTCATCCCTTTTAAGGAATTATTCCTAAAATTCCAAGTAAATTGGCAAATTTAATGTGATATGTAATCATAACTGATAATTAATTTGATGGACTAGGTTCTTAGTGGATGGAACGCCAATTCGAGTCCACTCAAACATGGAGGACAAGGGAATTCCATTCCCAGGAGACCAAGCCATGGGTGTGTATAGCTCACTCTGGAATGCTGATGATTGGGCCACCCAAGGCGGTAAGGTGAAGACCGACTGGACCCACGCCCCCTTTGTAGCCTCCTACACTGACTTCGAAATCGATGCCTGTGAAGTCCCGGCCGCCGTGGCCCCGGCGGATCACGGCAAGGAGTGCAGCAGTAGCGCTGAGAAGCGGTTTTGGTGGGACGAGCCGACAATGGCGGAGATGAACATCCACCAGAGCCACCAGCTCCTCTGGGTTCGGGCAAACCATATGGTTTATAATTATTGTACCGACACGGCCAGGTTCCCGGTGGCTCCGGTGGAATGTGAGCACCACCGCCACTTCTACCACCGTAACTAATTTTACCATGATGGTAAAATAAAAGGCACAAGGGTATGGTCGGATGGTTCTGTCGACATGTTCTCCATGTTACATATTTTTGCTTATTGATCTAGTAGCTAATTAATGTCACACTTTGTATGTAAAAACTACTACCCACTTTGTTCTCTTATCAATGCAGTTCATTTCTCTTGGATAAACTTTTTCAACTTAATTACTTGCGTGTCCGATTAGCGAACAGAACTTGATCAAGGCTAACTTTTTAATAACAATGCTTAGGTGACACACTATTCATACACTTCAAAATTCTTGAGACATGATTTTCATACTCCCTCCCTCCCAATTTCTTTTGCAAAGTCAACAATTTTTTGTCAACCAATAATAAATATCAACCCTCCGTATAGATAATTAATTCAATTTTTAATAATTAAAATTTACATATTCATAAACTACATTAAAATCTCTTCAATGTTGTAAACTCCAAATTAGAACATAATTAAAAATTGACATCCAAATTAAGTGAACAAAACGAGACTGTTTGACTAAGAAAAGTCAAATTTGCATCTCTTTTTGGGACGGAGGTAGTATGACTTAATTTGACAGCCAAATGTTTAATGCCAATGCATTTTATTTTAAATTCTAAGTATGTAAATATAAGTATGTATCTTTTTTAGTTTGCCAACTTTGATAAAGTTGGATCCATTATTAATATATTTATGTAAAAGTTAATAAATTTATACAGTTAAGATAGTACTTTCAACAAAAAACATTTTCCTATAATTTTCTTATTATCAATATTACCGTGTACAAATATAAAATCGGTCAAAATTGAACAACTTTGACTTGAAAATTTGTGTTTGGCAAAATAAAAAGGGACGGGGGGAGTAATTGGTTTAGTTGGTTGAATTGGCGGAAATGGAAATTGTGAAGTTGTAAAGAAGTATAGTTACGATCTACTCCATATGTAGTTAATAAAATAAAATAAAAAAATGTGAAAAATAATTAAAATCATCATCTAAGTAACTTAAGATAATTTAATGAGAAATGTAACTGAGACTTGTAGTAGAGACATAGATGAGATGAGACATAGACTACGTCTCCTAATTGAGAGAGGGTTAAACGAAATGGATGCGAGTGTAGTGAGATTGTGAGAAAAAAATTGCTACCCCATTCACTATTCGATCACACCCTTTGGGCTTTGGGATTGGTCTTTACCTATTGGGTTTGCTATGTCATTCACGATTTGGTCACACGTTTTTGGATTGGTCTTTACCCATTTGCTTTGGATTGTTCGTAATGTGACTAATGTCTATTTCCATTTCTTGGTTTCCTTCTTTTTGGGTCCAGCCTTGCTATGAAAGCATTTTATAGATTATTGTTTTAGAGAGAACCATGAACTAGAGATATTAGTGATACTCCTTCGTATTTAAAAGATCTCCACATTCAGTATTGATACAAGATTTAGAGCCCGTTTGGTAGCACGAAAATCGGCTGATTTGGTTGATTCTGCTGAAATTTATAAAGTTTTGGCTGAAGTGGCTGCATTGGCTGATTCTGCTGATTTAAGAAAAAACTATTTTTAAAATATATTTTGTTATTAAATAAAGAAAAAAATATATGTCACAATAGTTAAAATGGTCATCTACAGTAACTTCCGCCAAAACAGTCAGAAAAGTAACTCCAACCTTACTTTTTCTGCTTATTACACAATTCAGAGCGTGAAAGCAAGAGTTACGTATTTGGTGAAAAAGTTGGCTGATAAGCCTAATAAGCCAAAAAACAGTGGTTCCAAACAGCCTCTTAAGGGGAGAATAGTAGAGATAATGAATAGTGTAGAAAAAGTATGAGAGAAAGTAAAACGGTAGGAAAGAGAAGATAAAAAGTAGAAAAAGTAAGTGTAATTGAGTATTTTTAAAGGAAAAACTTACCAAATAGGAAAAATGTAAAACAAACTTTTAAATACATCCCAAATAAGAAAATATATCAAACTTTTAAATACAGAGGGAGTATTATAAATTATATTTCCAACCCTTTTTGACAATAGTCTTCGATAATGGCGTCGTTCATTGCGTTGTAACGAATCAAAGATTTTCATATGCTTTCGTTCTTTTTTATTATTCAGAAATTGCCCTAAATAGGAGTAAAAACGTTTTGAAATTCCAAAATGAAACTATCATGTTTTTTATTTCCTGAATAGGAGTAATCTGCCAAGTTTGGAAAAAATGCCATGTTCAAAACCTAGTACTGCCAAACTTGCCAGAAATTTACTCCTATATAGGGAATAAAAAACATGATAGTCCTATTTTGGAATTTCAAAACGTTTTTACTCCTAGTTAGAAAATTCTCTTTTTTAGTCCTACCTTTTAGGATTCAGGTTTTGATTTGGCTTCTTCTTTGTCTGAATTTTTTGTCCGCTTCATGTGAGTGTGAGATACGTCTTCTCCTATCAATGTCTAGAGACTCAGTATTCCTCGTCCGTGAAACCGTTCGAGTGGTGAATGAGCCATCATTTACCCATCTTCCTCTTAAACCACCGCCCCACGTACTCATAGATAAATTAGCTCTCAAATAAATACCCTTTAGTTTGCTCATTGATGATCGATTAAGTTTCCTTTAGGGAAAGTTCCCGAAATAGGACTAAATAAGTTCGAAAATTCCAAAATAGGACTGTCATGTTTTTATCCCCAAAATAGGAGTAATTACTGTCAAGTTTGGAAAATATTGTCATCTTTAAAGCCTGGTACTGCCAAAACATGGCAGTAATTAGTCCTATTTTGGGAATAAAAACATGACAGTCCTATTTTTAGAATATAGAAGTACTTTTAGTCCTATTTAGGGTAATTTCTCTTTCCTTTATTGATGGTTAGTCAAATCAATTTTTCCTTTCATGTGGCTTGTGAACATAGACCTTTTTGTAATTTTTTCTTTTTTCTTTGGAGTAACAAGTTTAACAAGATTTGTTAATTAGACTTGACTATATTAATGCGGAATTAGGGATTTGTAAAGATTCATGAGATATTTTTCATTCCTTATATTATCTTATTGTAGCCTTAGATTATTAATTAACTTATTTTCATGCTACTCTCTCCGTTCTTTTTTATTAGTCCTTCTTTCATTTTTGTGACGTTTTTTTTTTATTTGTCCTTCTTTCCTTTTAAGTAAAGTTTTTGAGAAAATACCCCCACTTTTATTTCTTTTACCCACTTACTTTTTACAAACTACTTTCTCTTTCCTACTTTACCATCATTTTACTCTTCTTAATACACTATCTTTCCTACTTTATCATTACTTTACTCTTTTTAATATACCATCTTTGCTACTTTATCATTTACCCTACACACTCTATACTTACCCTACTACTTTATTATTAAAACTCGTGCCAAACCCTAAGAGGACTAATAAAAAAGAATGGAGGGAGTATCATTTAATGAATAAATTTGTTATTTGATTTTAAAAAAAAAGTTATTATGACTAAGTTACTGCAATAGTCACTAAACTTAAAATGTCACATTTTTGTAAATAACATTTATTTTAAAACATTGTTCTGTTATGAATTGATGTATTTTTGTAAATTGTCAAATACTAAATCCTTGAATGTGTCGAATTATTACTAGTAATCCTAGTTAGTTTTATTTGCGTTTTAGTCGCGTTTTAAACACATCACGATTTTTTTGACTAAAATAACATGTTGAAAACGAAAAATAATGTTGGTCCATTTAAAAGGGAAAAAAACTTTTACTTCCCGTATAAAACATATTTTCCCATATTTTATAAAAAAATAAAAACATGAATTGACCAATTGAAAGAATGCATTAAATGCATAGGAGATCAACAATAGTTTAAAAGTAAAAATGAAAACTTCTTCTCCGTGATCAAGTGTTTTTGTATGCTCACAATGCAATGCAAATATTAAATACTAAATTTAATTGCATGGCAAGTGACAACTAAAGCTAGCATCCTAAAAGCCTTAAACTTAAAATAGTAATACTAGATTTTTTATATTTTTTCAAACAAGCATATCAAAATTAAGGTTTTTCTTAACCTGACATTTTTTAGTATAAACTTATACACATAAACAATAACAAGCATAGCAGTCACACAACTTTTCTCATATGTCATCTGTCATCTTGATGAAAATGGTGAGTTTATTTAAGTGTTATTTGATGATCATATAATTAAAGATAATGATTATATTTTAACTTGGTCTCAATAAAAAATAACTTAGTCTCATTCTATTGTGATCATGCCTTATTTTTTTGACTTTATTTTGCAAAACTATGTCCTGGATTTAATTACTATTTTTCGTTTTGTGATCGACTTATGCAATTACAAATTATTCTTTTATGTAGTAATGAGATTTGCTACTTGAATACATGTGCACTTTTATTTCTTCTTACTATATACTCCGTATGTTATTTTGTAAAATATATAATTTAAATGTTCACAAAAATACCCGTTTTTTGTCCGAATTTTTGTAACAGATAACGTATTTTACATGTATACATATTTACACGTTTTGTAAAAATCAACGTTTTTTTCAACGAATTTTTGATCATTTTCTGTTGATATTAATTAGTTTTGTTGATGACTAACCTATTTGTGATTTATATCTATGTGCATGCGTGACACTATTGGCTTGCATAAATTGACAAAGAAAAAGTACTCCACCTTTAAGGTAAGAAATTATCTTCAACCAAATAATAAACGTGGCATAATTTGAGGAAAGTATTATCAAAGGAAAGTCACTTTCGAAATGTCACATGACTTGAATAAATTGATATTTGAATTTGATATATGCTTTTATATGCTTACCATTGAAAAGCCATGCCTTTTATAAAAGGAAGATCGTTGCATGCTTTTGAGCAGTATGCTATCAAAGGAAAAAGCCTCTTTAAGTAAAGTCACAAATCGAATAAATCCATATATGCCAAGTATTGTATTATGCGAAGATTTATTACTGCCTTGCCAATTATTCATTGTCTTGTAAAGAGCTTGGTTGACCGGAGTATCAAGATGGAAGGTGTTTAAATTATTTCAAGGCAAGTATCAAGATTGATTTCGAGAGATAAAGGCTCCAACGGATTAATTCTGAGGTCTCCTATATAATCGAAGTAGCTGAAGAGAAAATGTGAGCTTGACTAAGAAAACTACAAAGAAAAAATCACTCAGAAAAGGATCAAGTCCATAGCGCCTGAAACTGCCTACACGGAGTTCTAGATAGAGTTTCTTTACCATTATCATATTGTATTTGGGATATTGAGGTGTAGCTAAGTGTAGCTGCCTCGGGTTGGGTTGTGTGTGTGTAAGAGCTTTGTGATAAAGCTGAGAGGCTCTCTACCCGCAAGGTAGAGATGCATAACTCTTCCTAGAGAGGATAGAGTTGGGGAGGCTCAAGGGTAGATTAGGAGAATCACTCTTGTAACTCTTTCAAAGGCTTGTTTAGTGAAGTTGTTTAAAATTCCTCCGAGGGAGATCGAGGTTTTTTAATCCCTTTGAGCCAAGGGATTTTTCCTCGTTAAATTCTTGTGCACTTTACTATTTTGCAATTCCCTTTATCCCACACTAGAACTCGGCGAAAAACTGCCACGGTTCCACAGAAACACAATTCACCCCCCCTCTTGTGTTGCTAACCGTTTTCATCATTTTCTTCATTCATGTTACCGTATAAAACACGCACGTATTAAACCTCGTTTAATTCCCGTACCGTATTTAACTAAATAGGCTAGTAATGTTTGGTCATGTACCTATGCATTTTATGTTTTTAATAATCATTTTTATGTGGAATACTACAATTGTGAATGTGTTTCGCTTTTATGATTAAAACTTGTGATGTAGTTCAACTGTAAGTTTGTGATACCGTTAAATTTTATTTGGTAAATATTTACATTTTTTCGTTGAGTGTTGATGGGAAAAAGACAAAATGAGGAGAATGTTAGACAAAACGCTCCAAAGTTTAAACGGTTCGATGGTTTTTTTTTATACAAAATTGCTTGTGGTTTAAAATGTCTTAAGAAAGATTTATTGGATTAATAATAATATTGAGCATAAAATGTGTTAAAAAAGTTTAATTATGAAGCTATATAGTTGATGCTTTATTTTCATATTACTCAGTAAGAAATGCACTTAAATATATTGTCATTTGTTTTTTAGCTTTTATGAACTTTAAGTTTAAGATTCCTCGTCTCTCTTCCGCTTTTCAGCTTCCTCTACCTCTGCTTGCGCGTTTGCACGCAACAATGCTTCCTCGTGTGAGGTCGGAAGCTGACGTATGAAATCTTTGTATAACTCACCCGACCTCAGAGCGTTAGTGAAGATGGCCACAACAGATTTATCATCCAGGTCATGTACCTTCACAGACTCATCTCTCCAGCGGACTAGGAAATCAACCAGGCTCTCCTGATGGGCCTGCTTGATTCCCAAGAGGTGAGAGACACTCCTTTTGGAATCCTTAGAGGTGGCGAAACGTGCCACGAATGCACGAGCCAATTCTCGAAATTTCCGTATGCTTCCATCGGGTAAAGAATCGTACCATTCCCGGGCTGGCCCATCCAAACCGGGTCACCGAGAATCCTCTACACTTGATGGCATCATCATATCCCATCATAACCATATAAGCTACGTACCTGGAGACATGATGCTGAGGGCCGGTTTTTCCTCGGTAGGCCTCAATGTTGCATGACATGTACCCTTGGGGCAGTGGTACCTCCATTATCTTGCGAGTAAAGGGCTCAGGAATCCTGACCTCGTGGTTGAGGTTGCCCCTTCCATCCATCTCTCTTCTGAGCTCGTCCAGTCTCCTCCTGAGGTCGTCATTGTTGTGGTCTGCCTAGGCACGCAGTGGAGATCGACGATCCCTTCGAGCCTGCCTATTCGCTTTAATCTCGTCTCAGAGATCTCCCCTACTCGCACTGCGGCGGCGGGACGAAACGGCGGCCGAAGATGCCTCCTCACTGCGATCTGCTCTAGAGGAGAGCCTCTCATGAACAGAAACTCTTTGTTCGCTCATCCGATTCACCACAGGGATCCTTGGGGTCACCCTAGAATGGTGGGAGCGCTGAGACCTGGCCGGTGGAGAATTCCCTCGATGATGAAGAGAGACTTCCCCCTCCCGCGGGACTATGGATGGAGCCCGGGGAGGTGAAGGAGGTCTCCCATTAGTATCAGAAATGATACCTTGGAACGCCATAGTCAAGGTCTCCACCGCCCTCTGGAATGTTGCTAAACTCGCCAAAGCATGCGTTGGATCAACGTTGGCAATGTTGTGGCTCGTCCCCGGTGTTTGAAACTGTGGCGGTCGCGCCGCTGTTCACTGGGAATTTCCAACCACTACAAGAAAATAGGAGATTTACCCACACTCGTTTGTGTTGGTAAAACAATAGGTATGTGTGGCTATTAATTTTTACCCACACATATTATAAGTGTTACGAAGTGTGGGTATGAAACTGTAGGAAAATGTTATTAGCTACACTTACAATTATGTGTGGATAATATTATTATCTATAGCTACACATGTATGTTTAACTAAAACACTTCGAAATGTGTTGTTATTGGTCATTCCAGCATAGAACATGTGACATGGCATATGACGCGGAAGTACACGTGGCTGCTGACGTGGCTGCTGATGTGGAAAACTGGGTATGACGTGTATGATGACGCGGCAAATTTGATGACTCTTGGCCGCTGCCACGTGGACATAAAGATGTGTGGGTAAAACTTATGTGTATGTGTGGGTAAAGTGTTTTTTAAAAGTGGGTAATCCGACTTCTTTGTAGATAAAAGTATATTTATTTGTGGGGAAAACTCCTACGCAAGTGTAGCTATTAATATTTATATATTGATAGAACCATTTCATTAAATATTCTATTTATATATTAAATATAATATCAAACAATTACATTTAATAATAATGAACATTGAAATGATTCAATGAATAATAAATAATAACTATTAATATCATAATTGAAACTAAAGTATTCAATTTCAACAAAGTATTAGATATTCAAATACCGTCAGCCAAAATAAAACATTAACTAGCTAGTACCACACGTACTACAAAGTATTAGGTCTAATATGAATTTTGCTTCTACACAATATCATCATATTCACAAGTCGAGTCCTCATAGCCGTCAACATGCTGGCCTCGACCAATCGAAGATGACCCACGATTATGCGCACCTGAACAATGATCTGAAGGAATATGTGACATGGGAGGCATAATATTCTTCTCAATTAACAATTTTTTCATCATTTCAACAGTGCCTGAAAGTTCTCCAACACGATCCAACAGTTGAGTATAAGTTGGAATATTTGAATCACCTCTGCTTCTTTTAGACCTAGTGGGAGACCGTCCCCAGCCAAATAGACGAACAGATTCTCGTCCGAGCACCTTCTCTAATATTTGTTTATCAGTTAAATCTTCAGGTGATTTTTCTCTTCTCATTTCCATCATTTCTTCCTGTTAACTTATGAATGAAATAGTAACAATTCATTAATGGAGTAAACTATTAATATAAGAACATGTATGTATATTGTGTCAATAATGTAAAACTAGTTAATTTGAATACGAGATTCCATGGTTAACACATGGTTTGTGAAGTACACTTACATATTTAGATTCGGCTTCTGTAGATACCCAACCACGTTCTGGATGCCAATGACGGAGACACCACGTCTCA
Organism: Cuscuta epithymum; assembly: GCA_945859915.1. Classification (NCBI taxonomy): domain Eukaryota; kingdom Viridiplantae; phylum Streptophyta; class Magnoliopsida; order Solanales; family Convolvulaceae; genus Cuscuta; species Cuscuta epithymum. The sequence continues at coordinate 250,436 of CAMAPF010000155.1, read as the reverse complement.
ATATGACCAACATGAGCATTTAACTCAACCCCGCGACTAGTGTGATGACGTGATGTACTTTTAGAACCTTTTCTAGAAGTCCATTTTCTTTTCTTACATGATTCAGCATTCTGCAAAGCCCTTTGCTGTAAAATAAACGCAAGTAATTATTATAACATTTACACATTGTCCAGGGGCGGATCCAGAAATGAGAGGTGGGGTGGGCTAAGCAGTAAAAAAAATGTTATATACATACAAGGTTTAACCTAGGCATGTTACCGTATTGAGCTTTTTTCGAACTATATACTCAAGTTTGAGCTTGATTTTGAATCTAATTTAATGTTTCGAGCTTCATTAATGAGCTTTGAACTCGAACACGAATTAGGTTTTGAGTTTGAATAATTATTCAAATTGAGTTTGATCAAAGTGATGTTCACTTATAAATTATAGAAATAAATTATACTACTTCAGTTCTTTTTTAGTTACAACAATGATGAATTTGACACTTTTCACATACTTCACTTTGACTACATTTTATTTCTTAATGTATTATAAATTAATTTTTTGAGTCACATATTTGTTAAATACTTCTCGTTTTAAACTTTCAAAATCTATTATTTTAAATTTTTCATTAATAAGAAGCCAATACAAACCTCTTACTAGCACACAAGAACACCCGACCAATGATTGCGGAGAATATAGATCTGGCCAGCGACATTGCGCCACCGAAAATAAAATCTCTAGACAACGCTAGGAAATAAACGTATAGATAGAACTGAAAACACTGATTAAACGAAATTTTTTCCATGATTGAAGTCGAAAGAAGAGAAGAAGAGAAGAAAAGAAGAGAATAAGAGGAGGAGGACGAGGAGGCTAGGGTTTCCCGTCACCGCTCCTCTCGGCACTGCTATTTCTTGTAGTGTATTTGTAATAATCAAATAATCAATTGGATTAACAATATTTCACAAAATAATACAATGTTTAAAAAATAATACAATATAATGTTTAATCAAGAAAAAAATGTCTAAAAAGAGTATTAGAGTATACCCACTTCCGCTGCTTCCAAACTTCCTCGAGTTCGCACTAGGAGGCCGCCGATTTGCTTGAGTGGAATTGTCTCGTATTAGGCTTGGGCTGGGCTGGGGATTAATTTGGGGCTGGACTGGACATTTGGTCTATACCAATACTAATTAAAAAATAAATATTTGGGCTGGGCTGGAGCCCAGCCTTGCCCACACTATGATCCGCCCCTGACATTGTCAACAATAATTGAACATAACATCAAAACATGAATAATAGCTTTACAATGACACCGTAATGAATAAAGGAACTGATGCATCTTGCCGTTTTTCTCAAAATAAACTATGAAACATGCTATAGAAAAGAAACTCCTATTCACTACGTTTATTACTACAGTAAGCTTTAAGACTTAAATATGCTTTCTTCAAAAAAAAATTAAAAATTCATCAACTGCAGCAAATCTTTAATTTTACCAGATATGAAGGGTCGCTCCAACAATTACATAGATATTCCCAATCCAGTTTGCTAACACCCTCATAAGGCTTACTCTTTGCATTCGTTATATCACCTGCACCTCCAACTGTTTTAAAATGGTCACGTAACGTACGTCTATAACTATGCCATGCTCTTTGCATTTGCCTATCAATAGCTTTTCTGACATTTGCATCTTCCAAATCAACATCAAATAATGTCTGCATAACAAAGAGAATAATAAGTATAATTAATGATTATATGAAAGCAAAAAACATACCAAGTATAATAATGGCAGCTGATGTTATAGTCGCAAGCCAGGGTGATTTCTTCGCTGTCAGGACATACAAGAAACTCCTACTAGTACATTTATAGGCACAACTCTGCTATTAGGTCAGTACCAGTTAACCAGCCGAATGTAACTGATTTATATAAACGAATGCATGAATGTGAGTCATATCTGTGCATATATCTAACTACTACAACAAAAATATGTAATCTTGAAGCATGTCTATTACACACCGACACACACATATAAAGTAAATAGAATAAAGCATAATATGAGTCTAAGAGCATAACTTACAATCATACAGATTGATAATAACAAACAGATTTACAGAAATAGACTACCAAAAACCCAAAAACAAAGAATATAACTACTACTATTTCAGACAATTTGATTTAAAGCTTGCCTTCTCGTTTTAGTCTCAAACTTTGGTAGCGTACAGCCTTACATTTTAAATACAGGTAAGGCTGAGTTAATAGACTGAATATCAGGAGGAGATTGAAGCAATTGTGCAGTACATATTCAAGGTCTATGTACTAGAAATGTTAATTACGATGTATACTTACCTGAAGTTTTTCACGAAGTGGTGCTCTTTCTTGTTCAGGTACATACCTCCATTCTTTGTACTTGAGGTCACAATGTGTACGCAGGATATATCCAACTTCATTATTGAAAACCTCTATGTTGTCACATATTGCTTGCATAAGATCAAAATCAAACTTTACCGTCAATCGTGAACAAACTTCATTATTGAAAACCTCTTCATTGCTTTTCGGGCACCTTTACTGCATGTTATTCCACACACATTTGAACCTTGTTCTGCGGATTCATTATTGGCAGATGAAACTTGAGTGCCGCTTTGAGTTTGTTCTGTAAATTAAATTACATTAAAATTTAAATTACAAACTTACAATCTACAGTCTTGTTTTTTGTCTGTGAGAAGGTAAAGATCCATTAACTCCAGTTTCTGTTTTCAAGACCTAAAATATTTCAGCTTTAAATTTTCTTTTCATAGCTTCATATTTCATTATATGCTATCAAGTTACATCACATTCACATACAATTGAGTTTGCATAAAAAAAACTAAAGATTTTGACAATTGACATGGACTTTTAACTTAGTTAAAGGAAGAAATAAATTAGCAGGCTAAATCCCAGAGAGTGTATTGAGGTTGAGGTCAAGGACAGTGAGACTATAAAAAAAACATGTTTATTTTACGAATTCTACAAAGCACTAGTACGTAGAGGACACACACATATATACATATAATACAAAAGACAAAAAGTAAATGAATAATTACTACTTATTGATATAACTAATTTAACCTGCTTGAATCTCTTCTCTTGCAGATTCATGTGCAATTGTATTACTGCTACGTCCACCTCTTGTTAAAACTTGAGTGTCTCTTAGAGAATGAGCTATTTAATTACATTATAAGGAATATTAAAATATTAAAATAAAGTATTGATATAAACATTTTTATAGTTGATTGAATAATTGATACATCCGTGTGATACATGTACTCGTATTAGTGTCTCTTAGGGAATGAACTATATATTTTTAAAATTAACTCATGAGAGATAAATAACAAATTTTATTAATTAATAGAAACACTGGTTACTTAACCTGTTTGATGCTCTTCAGTAGCATGTTGATTTTCAATAGAAATCCTACTACGTCCAACTTGTGCACCATATCTACCTCTTTTAGAACTAGCAATGGGAACCCTGCACCAAAGATTCAACAAAGAACTAAAAGCACGCCAAAGTGAAACTATGATATACACTTCTGAATAAGTTCAAACAAAAATAACCTAAGACTAAATTTATGTCATGCCATGGTGTCATCGTCACTGATATTTAGTTCTAGTGCATCAAAATCTTTGTCACTCTCAGACTCTAACATCATTTCATTGTAAAAGAAAAGCTCTCCATCGTCAAGATCATAATCTTCATCTTCTAAAGAATCCTCATTTTGGATATGCATTGACGTTTGATCCCGCAATTGTTGGACAACCTCATTGGATAATGCCATTGGTTCTACATCTTGTCGAACTAAAAGAGGTGCGTCATCAATTTCTTCTATTGGATGAAAAGATGGTAACTCACTAGCATCTTCTTCCTGAAAGATGTCATCGCTAACATTCACATTAGCATCATGCTCTGGTATATCATATATGCAACATTGATTTACTTTTTGTACAACCATCCAACTCTTGCCTAAAGCTCTATCATTTAAATAAAAGACTTGTTGAGCTTGTGTGGCCAAAATAAATGGATCTTCGGTGTACCACTGGGATGATGTGTCAACAGATGTCAGGTTATAATTAACCACCATTGTTCTCCCCTTTGGATCAGTATTATACCATTTGCAACGGAACATGAAAACTTTCCTCCTAAGGATGAAATCAAGTTCTAAACTTTCAAGTAATACACCGTAATAAATGGTATCACCCTTATCATCTCCGGTGCAAATTACGCTACATTGTGTCTTGAACTTGTTATCACGTTCTTTGCATCGAAACCTAACACCATTGACTATACAACTTTGCCAAATTGTGTAATGATCATCCAGTGATTGCGATAAAGAATACAGATCATCACTAGCTTTAAGATCACCATTTACTCTAAGTGTAGCCATCTGAAAACCCAATATTAAAATTTTAAATTGGTCAAGTTAAAAAAAAGTTGATTTATACTTTATATAATCAATAGGTTTTACCTTTTTCTTGAACCAAACAGGAAATTCACGTTTTTGAATATTGTCCCATTCTTGTGCACATGAGCTTGTCAAGCAAATAAGTTCTTAGGCTCTCTAAAGTGAAGAACAAGTTAATTGTAATTTCAAATAAATTAAAAATAAGTAGAAATGAAATTATAATGAAAAACTCACTTTATGTAATCGTCAAGCTCAATTCCACAATTGTTAAGAAGGTACCATTGCACCACATTCCCATCTAATCCTAGATTTCCAAACTTAGGAGCCCCAAGTGTTCATATCTTGTGGTTAAACACGTCCATCTTATAGTCTTCACTAGAGAGGTCCCAATTGCGCTCTGGGCGTGTAAATCTTGTTTCAATATCAGTTAAATATCGAGATAAGAATGTAATAGCCTCATCAACCACGTAAGCTTCAGCAATAGATCCATAGGGCCGAGCATAGTTACGCACATATCCCTTATAAGTACCCATGCGCCGTTCAATTCCAAACATCCATCTAGGAGGAACTGGACAACCCAATAATGCTTGTTCTGGTAAATGCACGCACAGGTGAACCATGATTGTAAAAAAGGACATTGGAAAAATTTGTTCAAGTTTACACAATATGATCACAATCCCAGTTTTCATGTCCTCAAGTTCGCTAACGTATAAGGTGTTTGTGCATAACTTCTGGAAGAATTGGCAGAACTCTATAAGTGTGGTACGTATTTTCCTATCAAAGAATGCAAGAATTGCCACCAGCAATATCTTTTGAAGCAATACATGACAATCATGGGTTTTCATTCCTCCAAGTGTATTTGCATCTGTGGCACATCGACTAATATTGGAAGCGTAACCATCTGCAAGGTGAATACACTTGATAAAGTTGCAAAACTCCTTACAATCATCTTTAGTCAAGGTATATTTTGCATGGGGTTTTTCAAATTTTCCATTTCGTTCCCTCAACCACAACTCCTTGCGAATGTTGTGATCTTCCAAGTCAAGACGTGCGTTCACAGTATCCTTTGACTTTAGAGGATCATTCAACAAGGTCCCAACAATATTATCGCATACATTCTTTTCTATATGCATTACATCAAGATTGTGGCGCATCAACAATTTAGACCAATAAGGGAGTTCAAACAATATGCTCTTTTTGGCCCAATTCAATTCATTGGTTCCACGTTTGCGTTTCTTATCTTTATTGTTCGGTGCTTTTCCTGGTGTTGCATTATGAACCTCTTTTAGCTGTTGTAAAATGTCATCCCCAGAAAATTCTCTAGGCGCTCCTCTTCTCTCTGGCTTGCCATCAAATCCCCTATTCTTTCTCCAGCGATGTGTATCACTTGAAAAACATCGATGCCCTGTATATCATTGTTTTCCTCGAATTCGTTTCCACCTGGTGTCCTCGAGGCATATAGGACATGCCATTCTTCCCATAGTGCTCCATCCAGACAAGTAAGCATAAGCAGGGAAGTCACTTACAGTCCATAGAATTGCTGCCAAGAGATTAAAATATGATTTAGAATACTCATCATATGCATCAATCTCATCTCTCCATAAAATTTTAAGTTCATCTACAAGAGGCCTAAGAAACAAATCAAAATCCTTACCAGGCAACTTCGGGCCAGGAATTAATAATGCTAAAAGATAGTTACTTTTATGCATCATACTCCAAGGCGGCATATTATAAGGCATCAAAATTACCGGCCACAAAGTATGTGTTGTTGACATATTACTAAATGGGTTAAACCCATCAGAGGCCAACCCAATTCTAACATTTCTCGAGTTCGCAACAAAGTCTGGATATAACTCATCAAAGTGCTTCCAAGCCTTCCCATCAGCTGGATGACGCAGAACCCCTGGCTCTTCCTTACGCACTTCTTTATTATGCTAGCGCATGTCTCTTGCTGTGTGACATGAAGCATACAGACGTTTAAGTCGAGGTCCCACTGGGAAGTACCGTAGCCTCTTATGTGGAATCTTATTACGAACATATCGATCACATTTACATATAGGACATGTAATTAGGCTAATCCCGTTAAGGGTTGATCTCGTTTATGGGCCGATCCTGTTAATTAGGCTAATCCCGTTAAGAGCTGATCCCGTTATGGGCTGGATTATGTAATTGGGTCATGATCAGAGTCCATGGTACCATCAATATTATACCCATTTTTTCTTATACAATAGTACTAGTTTTTACACGCGCGTTGCGCGATTTGAGTAAGTGTCCAATGTGTACTTTTTTTAAAAATTATGCATTTTGTATATTGTTTGTTTGTTTAGCATTTGAAATTTCATCATCATGGACAAGAGGCAAAAACAAAATAAAAAAGACATGGAACCTACTCAACGTCTCAACCTAGAGGAGGGCTGGTCAATTGGTCATTATTTTCTAACTCCATTAGAATAAAACAATAAATATGTAAAATATCTAGTACACCTCTAAGTATTGATAATTCTTATTCATCTAATTTGCTACTCTGTATTTGTTAAGTATTACATATTACTTTTCCTTTCAAAAAAAGTATTACTCCGTCTTACTTTTAATTTGTGGTTCTATTCCACAAATCTAGTAATTTACCATCAAATTTGTGGATTAAGAATCAATCAAGATTTCAAGACCATGTATACATTTTAAGTCTTGAGGAATGAACATTCAACTATACTTTAATTACACCAAGCATCATGCAAGTCTTCCAACTTTCAATCTGCAACAAAAAAGCTACCCATCAAATAATAGGGAGATTTACCCAAATAGGAGCAATTAAATTCTTAATTGTCAAAATAGGACAATAGTTTAAAAATTCCTCAAATAGGAGTTAATATTTTTAGTTAGACATAAACACCCCTGGAGCTTGGAAAACGGAAATCTGCTGACAGAACTCAAACCGCCGCCGGTCGCCGGTCGCCGCCGCCGCCTCAGAATAGGACGCCTCCTCTACGGATCTGGCAGCTGCCAATACAGATCTGGCCATTTTTTGTGCAGATCTAGCTATCTAACCAGATCTGGCCGCCGCCAGCCTTGCAAATCTGACGGCCGCCGTTGGATGTCCAGCCGCTGCCGCAGCAGGTTCGGCCGACCCCGCCGCTAATGCCAATAATTTTTTCGGAATGCCAAAATGAATCACGAATGCCATTTTAATGGCATTTTCGAAAGATATTACGAAACTTTTTGAAGTGTAAGAATGCCATTTAGATGGCATTTTCAGGTAAAGTTTGGCAATTTGAAGCACAACAGGACAAATAGAGATAAAATCTGAAACAAATGGCAGATTGGCAGCATCTTCCGTTGCCTTTGCCGCCTCACAGAACAACCATTGTCGATGAACAAAAATATGCCAGATTTTTTCTAAGAATGCTACTTTATCTCAAAAGTGTACTCCCACGCTGCTCGCCCCTGCTTGCCGATGCTCGCCGCCACAGCACTCTGCCGCCGCTCGCTGCACCAGATGACTTCGTTGTTGCATATTTCCAATCGAAGAAGATAAGAGGAGAAGAAAACTCACCATCTTGTAGTATGAGTAGATTGGAAACATAAGTGGTGTGAGGGAAGAGATTAAGAATTGGAGAAGAAAACCAAATCTACGGAAGAGAAGTTAGAAACTTAGAATCGATGATGCGTGGAAAAGGGATAGGTCTGGGCGGAGGAGAAAGATACACGTAGGAGGGTAAATTTGGAATAATAATCCTATTTAGGGGATAAAATTAATCTAGTCCTATTTGAGAATTTGAACACTAACTTAGTCCTACGAAAGGCAAAAAACTCCAAATAATATTAGCTCATATATCAATATATACTTATCTCTTGAGTTGAACATGAGTTATTATATGCAACGCCGATCAATAAGCGAACAATTAGCAAATAATGGCAAAGCATCTTCTGTAAATCAAATACTCCGTATAAAAGTGGTATGTCACTTCCAAATACAATATTAACAATAATTTGAGCTGAGATAATAATCAAATCCATCAGAGGTGAATATGAGTTTCAGTCTGCCTAATCAATTCAGCAGCATCTACTAAGAAGCCTCAATTTTTTTTCATCAGGTGCATCAATTCATTCAATGCAACCAAATCTTTAGCCTTTATCCCATAAATTTTAAATACTCTAGCTAAAAGAATGGTTCAAAAGAATATGTACCACACAACCAACCATAAACTGGCACACACTTTACATATAAGCAACAAAAATATAATCAGGACATGTTCTGGTTTCTATTATTGCTTTGGAGTTTGGATGGTCATGCACTTCGAACACAAAATTTTTGTTAGATTAGAAAATACATAATGGAATGAATTGTATACATTAAAGTATCTATAATTTCTTTAAGCCTGTTTATGTCAATTTTTGTTGACTCTTTAACTTTAAACCAATTTATAATCTTTGTCTGTATAAATCTATCATTCTAGATAATTGATGCCCGATGATCTTGATAGATGCAGCCACGAGAAGTCCCCTCCCCCTCTCTCCTAAGCGTAGGCAGGTCACTGTTCCTCTTGGCAGTTTACTCCCTTGTCCCCATCCCAACACATTACCCAACATTATTAAAACACTACCTGCATCGCGCCATCGCCAAAGTCAGAAAGTACAATAGTCCCAAATATACACTTTAAAAGGATACATGCATCGCCAGAGGAAGAAAGCATGATACATAATGGAGAGCATTAACAAATTAAGAATGTCATGGAAACTTACTTTTGAGGAGGGATGAGGGTAAAGACTTGCTATGACATTCTTAATCTGTTATAGCCAACCTCAGTAAATCTGAAACCTTATATTTCTATTATCAAAGTAATGATTTATATGTTCTCTTAATAGTTTACGTGTGTTATATAATTGTGATGTTTAGGCATGTCTCATTATGAAATCATGAATAGAAACTATGAAAGTGATATTTACTTAACCAGTTAACCTTAATTGTAAAGAACACTTTTTTGGATAATTACAGCTAAAAAATAGCTTGACGAAATGGGCACAAAGTCCTACCTTGCAGTCCACACAATATATGAAGTCTCATGACTTTTATTGGTTTCTTCATCAATTGCTTCTTTTAATTTCTTCCTAGAAACATCACTCTTTCTATGAAGGCTAGCATACAGTGGTATCTCAGTGGCCAGAAGTTCTAATATTGATTCTGCAGAATGAAGAGCATTCTCACCGAGCTCTTACACTGTAGCATAAAGTGATTTCCCTGGCTATAGAGTACAAATGAATTGGTAATCCATAACAAAAATCCTAATAGCATGACGGGAACAATAGCAGATAGCTATCAACAATCAATATGAAACTACCCACTTATCAATGCAGGACTGCATGTTATATGTGTACAATTTTGAGGAAAGAGTTACTTCTCTTATTTGGTTAGTGGCTAGGTAAACTTAATTGAGCTTTTCCCTAAGAATGTGAGTGTAGTTACTACGTACATGGGCGGAACCCGAGGGGGGCCAACCTAGGCCCTGACCCACCCCCAAATTTAAAAAATGCCTTAATTTTAAGGTAAAAAAAATTGTTCTAAATTTTTTCTAAAACTATTCTTTGTATTGACCTAGTCCGACTTAGTGCCCTGGCTCCGCCCCTGACTACGTATAGGTCTCATTTTTTCCCCATAATCTTTATTTCACTCATATACTACGTATTTGTTACTCCCTCCGTCCCAGAGAGAAGTTCCCGGGTTGACTTTCACACATATTAAGGAAATAAAGTTACTGAGGGGTAAATTTTACTGTTTGGCACTGTTTCGACACTGTTTGGCACTGTTTCGACACTATTTGACACTGTTTTGCACTGTTTGGCACTGTTTTTATGTAGGATAACTTTCCATTTAAGGAAATGAGAACTTTTTGTTGGGACTGCCAAAAATGGAAAGTGGGAACTTCTCCCTGGGACGGAGGTAGTATTATTTAAACTTAATTTGGAAATAGACTTAAAATTAACTGAATTTTCAAATAAATAATTGTCTTATAAGTTCTAGCTCGTGTAACATAATTTGTTCATAGTTTCGACTTCTATTTGGGAAAAAATCCAGATTCAATTACATGGCTTGCTAATTAACAATCGTAAAATAATAGTGTTCTTATTTCTAATTAAAGTATCTTAGTATATTGCTACTCCTTGATCTATACATCCATGGTCCTTATACAAAATGTATAAAGCATTCAAAAAAACTCATCTAGGCATATATACAAACACTTAGTAAGTTAGTATGCTTCAAAGAATTGGAATTTTTCTACCATGTTTAGTTCAACTTCATATGGGTACCAGGGTATGCATGAAAATCAAACAAGAAAAGTTAGTGGGGATTATTCACAAATGGAAGTAGCATATTTTTAAAAACTCTTCCTTAAATTAAAGCAAAGTCTCGATTCTACTACAACCTAGTTCATGATTATCAACCTTAATCATAATAGTAGGTAAAATAATATAGAATAATACAGAAGCTACAAATAAAAGCCCAAGATAATAGAGGATATATTCAAAAACAGGCAATTTGCGATCCAAATTGAATGAAAACTTGAATGATTAAATCAGAGAGAATATACATACCATATTGTGGTATGCAACTAATATGGCCTCAAAACTCGAAAGCAACCCTCCCTTTGAGACTCAACACTTCAATTGTCTACTAACCTCATTGAGAGGAAATTTATAGGCGGAGATGTGAGAGTATTGACGTTCACGGAAGGAAGACAATCACAAAAGATGATCCCGATTATCTTTCATGTGTGCCTGACGTAGAGCAGGGTTATAGGGTCCTTGTAGTTGAGCAAACAGAGACGCTGCACTGCTTGAACTTCATTGTAGGGCAAATTGCTCCAAAGAAAAAGGTCACTGGGAACTGGAGAAAATGGAAAGACATACCTTGATGGCTAGCGCACAACATGGAAACGATGGGAGCAGCTGGTGAAGTTAGGGCGCAATCCAGACTCAAAGCACTGAGAGAAAAAACGAATGGTCTATGTGACAATGATAGACGGAGCAATCACACAGACGGAAGTAAAACGGGAAGTTAAAATCCTTGGATAGAGTGTAGAGGATTAAGCGTGGTGTACCATTCAATTAAGCAGGGCATTACACCAACATATTTTATATCCCTTAAATGCCCTAATCTTCATTGGCAATTATAAGTTTGTAAGATATGAAAAAATAATATCCATAATAAAAATAAATATATTTCATGAAGGTCTATACAATAGTGTTTGATAGAGAGATCAATGCATCAACATTCATCAAAAATAAGTTGGTAGATTAATTAAGTGCTATGAACTTTGCACCTTTATTTTCTCCCTTCTACCTGAAGTGCCAAATCATTGACATATTTTGTTTTCTCAATTTGTTGCAAGAGGGTTCATATATCGCTTGTAAATGCCTCCCAGCACCCAAACCTATAATCTCAAAGGCCAAAACATTTAACCCAAAACATGCTAAAAATTTGAACTCCCAAGATTCCAGACTACACTGGTGGAATATAGTCCTCATGCTCAGTCACAAGTCACATCTAAGATACAAAATGTACCCAATACCCACCACCATTCATTTCATACGATTCCAAGGTATCAAGGACACTTGATATCACACGACCTTAATATTTTCTTGTATACGAAGAATGGCTTGTCATGCAATTGTCAAAAAAAAAAAAGAAAAAAATGACTTATCCAAAACTAGCTGACTTTTCATGTCATTCAATTCCCAAAATAATGAAAACATAAAGTTATGAACTTAATTATCAATCATACAGCTTCACACCAAAATTTATATACTCTCAGTTAACTGTCTAGCCGATACTGGAAAGTCTCAATGATGGAGTGTCAATTTTTTTTGTGCCAATGTTGTGAGCTCAGGGATAAGGTGTCATCCTTTTTTAATGTAGTATTAAAGTTTGACACCAAACATGGATTGGGGGTTCTCTAATTGAAAAGGCACATAAAACCTTTATTTACAACCTGGATTTACGGTTCTTTAATTAATCATAAAGGCACATATAAAACCTTCATTGTCTTTCAATGAAATATAAATAAATTTCGAATTCCTGTGATGCAATCGTTTCGGAGACCCAAATAATCGGTAATAAATCACATTTGTTTGCATGCATAATTTGATGATTAGAAGCTAAGTGCCGAAGATCTGATAAAAATTCAAAAAATTCTCCATCTAGTTTACAAGATACAAATATTTGGGTACATATATAAATTCCTCATCAATTTTACAAATTTTCGGCGTTTTACAAAATGATAAAAATTGAATGTAGAAAGTCATCTCTGTCCATTTTACAATAATTTCATCAGTGACTAATAAGATATACTACCATTTGGCTTTTTTAGTGAAATCATAAAATTTGTTGAAATATCCAATAGATAATCGTTTTCAGAATTTTCAATTCAAAAGTCAAAATAAAATACAAAATGCAAGATTGGTTAAGTTACTGGAATTCGTATATATCAACCAAAAATGTATTACATTTTCATTCAAGAAATGATCAAATGACCCCAAACTTACACGAACCCATGTGGGTAAAATAATCAAAAGCTTCTAAAGTAAGAATTCCGTTGATAGTCTTGTCTGGTCAAGAGTGAGCTAAGCAAACCATTGTTCTTTACTAGCTCAAATGCTCAATTAGAAGCGTCTAAAGTTAATTGGAACCTAAATTTGAGTACAGTTCTAATTTTACGGGCGAAAACATCCAAATTAAATGTGTTCTCTACTTCTTTATGGAATCAACGCTCTTCAAACGGTCGCGGGTATAATACTTGTAAAAATTAAGAAATGGTAAATTATCACGAGAAATTGGTGGCTTCAGATAGTAAGGATGTTTTCTTTTGGACTGAAATTTGCTGGTCTGGTCTGGTCTGGTCTGGTCTGGTCTGGTCTAGTCTGATCTGGTCTGGTCTGTTTAAGTCTGGTCTGGTCTGGTCTGGTGTGGTCTGGTAAACGTCTGGTCTCTGTGTATTTTATAACTATCCAAGTCTGGTCTGGTCTGACCTGTTTAAGTCTGATCTGGTCTGGAACTGAAAACAGTCCAAAAGAAAACATCCTAAATAGGGGTCAGTTCGTTGGGTATAGAATTTCCCCAACAAATATTTGGTAGTGACTACTTTTTGGATTCAATTCACTCAATTCAATTGTGCATCCAAAGTAATTAAGTAAGACCAAGTCATGAAGACAGCAAGCCGGGTACGATTTTGTAGGTTGAAAAACCAAAGCTAGTCAGTCCAACTGGACAACCCTTTAATTAGTTCCTTTGGGCTTTGGAAAATTTGTCCCACGAACCTTATGGTTTTGAAAGAGAACATAATTATGTTTCAACAAATGCATGGATGGGTATATAGTTGGGCAATGGTTGTGAGTTATGAGATTTATCGTCGCCTACCTTTACCTTGACGACTTGACCCTTTCTGGTTACTACTTACTAGACGTACTAGAACAAAAATCACAATGAAAAAGTCAACTCAAAACATAACATAAATGCAACTGAGTTAATGAGTTATGATGTGTACCCCTAACCCCCACCATTACATTTTTATTACTATGTGTGTTGCAGTGTTTATGGATGGATATAGTCAACGGGCCGGGTAAACATGAACACATACATGTACACATTAATTAATTAATAACTGCTTGCTACTCTAATTTAAAAGACTTTATTAGTGGTGCCAAGTACGTGATAATATCATTGTGACATTCCAAGGAGGAGGTCACTCGAATTTTATCTCAGTTCAAGGATGTTAACATTAACATTAAACAGATACTATATAGGTTATAAAGAATTGTCCAAAAAAAGACTTTATTACTGGTACTCAAATTGGACCCAATATGGAATAAATTAAACTAGGTTCTTTTTACCAGAAAGAAAAACATTAGAGGATAGAGTTAATTGAGAGCTAAGCGAGGATTTCCAATATCTACTCATTCCGTTGGCTTAGATTACATAACAATTCATAAGCGGTAACCTTGCCTCGACTTATAACTTACAAGTAATTTTTTTTATCAAATATGATTTTAAATTTTAAATTAAGTAATTATCATTCAAGTTACTTTTTAACTGACTACATTAGCTAAAGTTACTATAGGGAATCATTTTAGCTATTTTTTCATAAAATATTTTCTTTATTTTATTAATAAAATATGTTTTAATTTTTTTTTCATAAAATAACAGAATCAGTCAACCCAGTCACTTCTTCTAGAACATCATAAAGTTTCAGCAAAATTAATCGATTCTGTCAATTTCATTGTTATCAAATGGACTCCGCATTACATTCACCACATGTTGAGTTCATTATTATATTACCAGAACTAACCAAGCATTCCAGCCGAGCTGGTTGTGAGGTTATCGTGCCTACTGGGAGATCTCGAGTTTGAAACATGTTAGGCACACAGGGGTTTGAAACTCAATGGAGTGAGTTTCAGTCCCGATTACTCCAGGCTCCCCCAGCCTCCTCCCCCGGATCCCCTAGAGTAAAAAAAATACCGGAATTTGGTAACTTGTTGGGCATAAAACACAAGTTTTTGCGTAACTTTGTCCATTGGGTGCAACTCTCACTTCCAACATCCCGTTGTCCTTCGTGGGATTTAAATCTTGATAGGGATTCATAGTGTTCGTTTGTGCTCTAAGGTTTGGCTTTAAGAGCATCTTCAATGCTACAATGTGCACGGTGCACATGTGGCATGAGAGAGATAGACACAAAAGATTGATTTTATGACATTTCTCTCTCCGTCTTTCCACGGTCTTATGTGTTTTTGGTAAGTTTTTCCCTACAATGTCAATCACAATGTCTACATCTAGACATTGTGCTTGACATTGTGAAGAAAAACTTACCAAAATGATATAAGATCCTTCAAATAAGGAGAGAGATATTTTATTTATTGTTTTTTGATTGGCTATCTCTCATGCCACGTATGCACTGTTAACGTTTTAACATTGAAGATGCTCTAAGTATTGGTGGTCGGACTTCGATGGCCTGTAATTCCTTAATTACCAAAAAAGAATCCATTAAATGTCAATTAAATGAGATTATTAGTTACTAAAAGTATGCATGAGTGCTTGACTTAAGATTATCACCAGCATGGCAGCATGCATGTGATTACGGGGGTCAAAATTTGATGCTCCGTAATGTGGAGTGTATAGCTAGATTTGAAACCATACTTAGATTTACAATATACTCCGTATACACTACTAAAAAACAACGATTTTGGCACGAATTTGACAAAATTCATAGGGTATTTGGCATAGATTTGACACGGATGCGTTAAATCTGTGCCAAATTCCGTGCCAATGTCATTTAGTCACCAGCTATTTGGCACGGCGCTGTGCCAAAAATAAGTTGCAATCTGTGCCAAACTGGACCAATCCGTGCCAAGTTCGTGCCTATTTTGATGTTTTTTTGTAGTGTATAGTACTACCTCCCTCCCACATAGTTAGACAAAAGGGTATGTCACAACTTTTAAAAAAAAGTAGAATCGTGTGGTTATATTAAATTGATGAAGTGTGAATAAAGTAAGAATGAATTGTAACCACTTATATATTACTACGAAAAAATGGTACGAGACAAATTTAATGGGACAGACGAAAAAAGTAAAACGGGACAACGTTAGGGGGACGGAGGGAGTACTACGTATGTGTTTGGATATAAGTTAATTCAAATTTGACATAGGGAGTTTATTGTTTTGTTACATGTATTATAATTATTGAATACAATGAGTGAATAAGAAATACAGAGCATATTATTTTGGAAAATTAGGATTATACTACGTATATAAGCATCAAATGTACCTACTTCAAGTTTTAAATAGTGTTGGTTTTACAAGTCATAACTTTTTACTCAATATATACTAACTTTTTACTCAATATATACTAGTATGAGTTATGGGATCAATAATGCGTAGTAGATGAGTTTTAAAATTTAAACATATATGAAGTATATATAAAGTGTTAGAAAAGTGAAAAACTTGAATAAGTTCTACTCGTAATTTTCCATTAAATATTTTGTCACACCCTATATATATATGGGCGACAATGAATGAACGGCGTGCATACCTACAAGACTATGACTAATGTTGTATGTAATTTGTAATCAAGTTATACTTGCACAAGTGGCTCAACATTTGCTAAATAAGAAGATAGTTGGGTTGATGGGTCTCACCGGCAGTGACACTGTGACAATTTCATCCAATATAAATGTTTCTTATTTACATCGTATCTAAACTACAAAATTGTTGGAAATCATAATATGATTTCGTCCTTTACTATTCTGATGGGTGTGATTTTGTTCTAAGCAAGCTATGAAACGTGTGGTACGTGTGAGCCGCATACTTACTTCATGGGTGTGACCTATCATTTCCCGTCTAAAACATTATTTATACAATATATATTGCCCGAGACACGAGTTTAATTAGGTTATACGTAGTAGGATTTTATGGGGGGCTACATATATACATTTAATTTGTTTTTAGCAACCAATAATTCTCAACTAATAGTTGGTACCATATGCCGATCAGCCGATCGTACTTGTAAGTTGTAGCACTGAATATGGTCCGTCCCACTGCCTAATTATTGAACACAGGTCCCCTCCTGCCCAAGGCTTGATTTCGTCATTAGCTCTTCAGGATATAGAATAACCTCCTAGTGATTATAGAATGGTCATCATTATCTACACAATAATGATAATAAAACACGGAGTAGTCATTTTTCAATTATAAATTGTCATTTTCTACCAAAAGAAATATATAACACAAAGTATTGGTCCAAAACTAGAGAGGTTCATAGACCTCGACGGCGTAGAGACAGAGTTCCACGTGAGGAGGTTAGAACAATGAGCACGAATGCACAAAACGAAATCGCCAAAAAAATGGGACTAAAATATTGTTAAAGTCCCAAAATATAATTTGAAGTTTATTATTCTATATATAAGTAGGACTGCCCACTACTACAATAATGACATATTACGTCACCCATTTAACGTCGGTTCTTGAAAAACAGTCCTAATAAAATTATTTCACGTCGGTTGTCCGTCAAACTGACGTTATAGGTTTTTTTAATATTTTATTTTATTTATTTAAAGGCGGATCGCTAAACAACTGCCGTGGTAAGGAGTTCGCTGTTTTTTTACTTTTACCTATGGCGTCAGTTAAATGAAAACAGACGTCAATAACGTTTTCTTATCTTGAAAAATGTATATAAGCTACGGAGTAATAATAAGCAGAGGCCGCAAAAGGGATTCAATTTGTTCTTGGTAACATCACAGGGTACCGGCGGATCTGAGACCATCCGCCACAATCACGAGAGGGAGTTACCGGCAGATCTTCCACCGCGACGTGAGGGGATTTGTTTCGACGGTGGGATTTCATCCCTGGTGACGGCAATTCTGCGCATCCAACTTCGATTGGAGGGAGACAGGCTTCCCTACGGTGGCTGATTTTCATGACCAGAGACCGAGACGTACTGCACACACGCCTCAAATTGCGCCAAGATGGAGTCGCGCCCGACTGAGAGAACACGCGTCTTGGCTCTCCAGCAACGGCGGGATTTCAGCATCGACGCCAGCGAGATGAGTCATTTTGCCTGATTACTAATTTTATTTTTGTAGTGTTGTATATTTCTTGGAACGAAAATAAAATTTAAAGAGATTGATGTGTGAATTAGCTAGCATAAAGAGAAGAGATCGGGTTTACCTAGGGTTTCAAAATTTATCTATAATTTCTTAAGATGTGTAGAAATTTCTATTTCAATTGCTTAAATTGGCTTATTTCTTTTTACAATTGCTTTTTGGTGTTTGTATTTGAATTTGAGTAATTGTTTTTTAGGAATTGTGTCCATGTTTTGTCAATTCCAGAAAATGATTCTAATTTGAGATTATCTGGCTACAATAGGACCAATATTTCTTTAGGGCCTTTAATTAGTTTTTCTTCTGCAGTTGAGATGCTTCTAGTCCTTCTACCCATCATGGATCTCTTGGTTTCTTGTATTGCAAAACTACCTATTTCATCATCATCCGTTATAGTGTGAACCAAGATCCAGTCCAACAATTTCTTCATTTCTTATCTTATTGAACTTTTACAATACTCTTTATTGTATATTAAAACTAATTTTTTTAAATTAATTACAGATATCGAAGTGTAGATATCACTTTAAGTATGAGTAGATATCACTATAGTTATGAGTCCGGATGCCCTTTCAAAAGTCTTTTTCTTTAGTTAAAACCTCTATTGTGACATGCTTTTGTTATTAAACTAGCACTATCTTCCAGTGAAGCTCACATGCAATAGTGATAGGTTTTACGAGTACTCATTTAATAGGAATGAGTTAGTCTTACCTTTGAACTATTATTAAATCAGTAGTTCTCTCTATTATGAGACCTAATTATTCTTCCCGAGAGCATTTGCAAAAATACCATGAAGGGTCAACTAAATCTGCATCAAATACCTCCAGTGTACCTTCCAATGGGGGATCTGTGACACCTAATAATGCAAAATTTGGTAAAAGGAAATGGCATTTAGAGCTGCTTGCGAGGAGGCTGTTGGTAAGAATCCAGCTGGGGGAATGAATATGATATTATTATTATAATGTTGCCAGCTTACTAGTATGTTACCAGCTTCCCTTTCACTTAATAGTCTTCTTCCTAATGTTATTTGGTCTCTGAAGTGTTGTTATCTTGTTAATTGTTAATAGGCTCAACTACCAAAATACATGCAAAATACATGCGGTGAGCTTTGGCGAGAATCCATCACAGTAAGGTTCCCATGCCACCAGGCAGGTAAAAACATATTCATTTCCTATCCTCAAAATTAAGTTTTTACACCAAATGCAGTATCATACAGAAATTAACAAATTACAGCTTACTTCTACATTGTACCAGAAAATGAATCAGTGAAATTTATAATTCACACTACTGTGTATGACTATGTCCAGGACTCGAGGCAAGGAATAACAATTGGTTTTGTATTAAAGTATATACTGGCTATATTGAGTAACTTGTTATACGGAGTATTTAAAAGTGAAGTTGGCTGATTGTGAATTTTGTTTAAAAGCATTTCATATTTTTCTTTTGGGACTGTTGGAACACAATATTATATCCTGATTGATGGTAGCTGTTATATGTTCTGTGTGTATTACATACAATGATGTCACAATTGGAGTAAGTTATATGGTTTGAATCAGGTCCAAGCTTATTTGGGACTTGGGAGAAGGTTGAAGACATTAAGATGAAACACTATTACTTTGAAAAAGTGTAAACATCATAAGTTAGAATGTTTCAGGTAAATAATGAGTTTGCCCTTCTTTAAACGATCCTTTTCTTCTTTATTTCTTTTAAACAGGGGGGATATCTATTTTGTTTCTTTTATTTGATGAATCATTTTCACTGCTCCAGAGTATAAACCTTCCACTTTATTTCATTTCGCAGTGATATTATGAGAGGAATATAATGAATAATGCCAGAAGAGCTCATAAGTTGTCTGGGAACCATTACACTGTGGTAGTAAAGTTTTTGAATGCTCAAAATCAAGGTAAGTAGGTCATTTCTGCATTCCATGTGAGCTTTTACTATGTTATATGAGTATTTAATTTAATGACATTTATTATCAAGAGCTATACATACACATTTATTAGTAGTATTACTGAAAAGATTATATTCCTGTAAGTGGATAAGAACCTTGTAGCAGAAAAGAGATTGATTTCTTGTTTTTGGTATTGCATTTTATTTCCTTCGTTGCTGAAATGTAGAGCTATCATTTTTTATTGATTTGGATAATGAAAACTTCAATGAAGTATACTGGTGAATAGAGGTAGCTTCTTTTGCTGCTGCAGGTGGATTGCTTCTTGAATTGACTTCTACTTTCTATACCAGATAAAGTTGCAGAATTATGTTGACAAATTGAGAGATTAAGGCCTCAGATGTTTGTTGTACACTTGTCTTTAGTTCTAGACTTCTAGAAAACATAATACTTCTGCTCTTATATGTTTACTGAGAGTTTTGGTTACATTTGAGAGATAAAGACATGTGTTATAATATGGTATATTCTTCTTTATTGTGCACGAGTTCGTTTAACCTATACAAAGCAGATATTCTATTGTGTCTTGCCTTTAGTTCTCTTGTAGTTTAAATCAAAGATGGTCGTATCCAAATGATCATTTAGAATTTTGGCGCATTTTTTTTTCTTTTTTAATGTTGATTTAACGTCGGTTATTTCATATAACTGACGTGACATGAATTATTTTTTGTATTAAATTAAACCCTTTTACGTCGGTTACAGGAAAAAAGCGACGTGGTAGATTGTATTTTTTTTATAAAAAAATTATTTATAACGTCGGGTTTTTAAATAACCGACGTGGTACATAGTTTTTTACGTCGGTTTAGAAACTGACGTAATATGTCATTACCTATAACGTCCACACTTTCCTCGTCACACTAGAAACCGACGTTAAAGGGTATAAATAACCGACGTAAAAAGTCCATTTTGTAGTAGTGGCCATGATTTCAAAATGATAATGTCACAATTATTTAAAAATGATTTCAAAATTATAATGTCACAATTCTTTAAAAGATGCCATAATTATATTTTTATTGAATCTGAAAATGTTCCATTTTTATATGAAATGCTATTATTATACGGAGTATCCTTTTTCTTATCAAGCTGTCATGGAGGCGCCTGCCGCCACTAGTAATTTTCCTTCAGCGTTCTCGAACTCTCGATGGCTGCTAGTGCTAGCTGGAAAATGCATGTTTGGGAAAACAATTAATTTTGTCTAAAAAAGTAGGGTTTTCATCTTGATATATTTTTAGTTCTATAAAGCGCATAGTTGTATATTTTTAGTTCTATATAGTCCATGGATAGGAGGCTCCGTCCGGCCATCGCCATTTGGGCGGTTACTAGTGAAATTGTTTTATGAAATTTTTGGAGGATGTTCTTCATCAAGTCTAGTTATTCATATCAAATTTCAACTAAAAATTCAATCGGGAAGGCATTCAAATGAATTTTTGAAGATAACTGCGCAGTTAATATATATAAACAACGCAATATTTTTCAGAAAATCGTTTGACTGTCTTCCCGATAGAATTTTTAGCTCAAATTTGGTATAAGTAAACTAGAATTGATGAAGAACATGCTCAAAACATTTTATCAAAAAATTCCACCGAGAACCACCCAAATGATGACAGCCGGACAACGGGTCTTGTCCCTCTGGTTGGACAGGATTATCATGACTCTATAGTTGCCATCTGATCTAAACACTTGTACATTGTTTTATTCGAGCAACTCCAACCATCACCATTTCTTACACCAAAATGGTGGATTTGCCAAAAAAATGCTCCAATAGCTACACCATTCTTTGCACCATTCCACCAAAATGGGGGAGGGAGTTTGGGTTTACGCCATATATGGCGCACACCATCCCTTACACTATCTTCTTTTTTTACAAAGTGTATATGCGTACTAATCATAACTTCGGTATTTGATGTTTCATTTGTATTACTCCGTATTTAATTTATCAGCTTATCTCTAATAAGATATTGCTATTACTTTGCAAACATAATTTCTACGTACAACTCATGCTTCCACCCACATAACACAAACTAATATAATATTATTGTACGGGGTAATATTTAATTTTATGTGGTTTTAGCTTGTATTTGTGAAATATTGATTATTGTATTTTAATTAGTGAAATGTGTGAAAATACATATTAAAATGGTGTATTTTAGTTTGTATGTGTGAAATAATGTGTGAAATGTCAAAATATTAAATGAGGGGCTAATGTATAAATATATGATAATTAGATACTTAAATATAAGAATGGTAAAAAGTTAGTAAAAAGAATAAAAATGGAATATTCCTTTTTGGTGATGAAAATGGTGTAAACTGTTGGAGATAAAATACTGTATGATGTGATGTTTACACCATTTTAGTGTAAAAAATGGTGTAAACTGTTGGAGATGACCTTCCAATTTAGAAAATTAATTCAACGCACAAAAACCTCCGATCCTCGTCTAAATTAACCCGCCATGGGGATTGGGGAAGGCATTATCCAGGTTCCCAGGGATGGTAAAATCCAAACCAAAACATCCAATGCATTATTTTGTTTTTATTACTCCGTAGATCGTAATCATTTTTCTATCAGGCTTGGATTCAAGCTAACGTAGCACAGTTATTCATGAGAACAAATAAATAAAATTTGTAATGTACTAATGTGTGGTGTATATTTTCTTGATGTAATAGTGATGTTTTATTACGCATAAATTCCGAAATGTAAATTAATGATTTGCTAATTGCAATTGTAAAGCTAAATGTATCCGTAGTTTCTTTTCTTTAATTGAAATAACATTGAGACAGTTTTGTATTACATGTATCAATACATGATCAATGTATGCAGCAGTATTACAAAATACTCCATGGAATTTTAAAGCCCGTTTGGTCACACTGAAATAGGTTGAATCGACCGATTCTGTTGAAATTTATGAAATTGTAGCTGAAGTATTTGGATATATTGACTAACTCTATTGATTTATAAAAAAATCATGATATGTTTTATTCATAAAAAGAAGAAATATTATACTCCCTCCGTATTTAAATGATCTCTACACTAGGTGTTGACACAAGATTTAAGGGGAGAATAGTAGGAGTAATGTGCAGATAAAATAGGAGGAAAGATAAAAAAGTAGAAAGGGAAGATAAAAAGTAGAATAAGTAAGAGGTAATTGATTATTTTTAAAGGAAAAGTAAACTTTTAAATTTGGAGAAAGTATGAAAAATAACTATAATCATCTACGATAACTTCAGCAAATTCAGTCAGAAAATCACTTCAACATTAGTCTTTCTTATTACTACACAATTCTGTTATGTGTTTGGTAAAAAGTTGACAGATAAACCTGATAAATCAAAAAACAGAACCACCGAATGGGCTCTTAGTATTTTATTTATAATTTAAACAAAAGACTTTCATCTTTTCTCCCTGTGCTCCTGCTCTACTCCCTTTTCAGCCACTAAACAACTCCGCGAAGTTAAGGAAAATGATGGGGAATAAAAGACTTTCATCTTTTCTCCCTGATAGTTTAATCAAATACTATGTATCTCCTATTAAGGAACAGAAATGCTATTGGTACCAAAAAATAGGGTACCCCATTCTTACCCCGGTCTATTGTGCGACAATAAACGAGTCAACATATTTAAGTGGGACCACTTAAATATGTTGACTCGTTTATTGTCGCACAATAGACCGGGGTAAGAATGGGGTACCCTATTTTTTGGTACCAATAGCATTTCTCATTAAGGAGAGATCTGGAGGCAGTCGAGGCACTGTCCAACAGTCAAGTAAACCACAACACCTTCCCGGGCTTTTTAGTGTTGAGTCATTTGAAGAATTCATTATTTCATTTGGAATTGAAGTCACCTCCTTCAAACGGATACTTACGACATAATACTCGAAATATGGTTGCTAGTTCATCTGTATTTATATTAACCTAGGTTTTGACATGAAATTATGGACTCATTATTTAATTATTTGAATCTCTTCCTCTATTTAAAAGTTCGGCAGCTGTCCCAATCTGTAATTTATTCGATTGTGGCCGATCTAATAAAATAATTAGGGATACTAATATAGTAATATTGTCTCGTGTCACTACTTGAAGTGACACCGGCCTGGCTGGACTTTAACGTGTACCAAATTTCAAGCCCCCCACCCCACCCCCACCCCCACCCCCACCCTTCTCATTTCTCTGCCCACTCGCCCCTTTATTTATATAATATCACTGCCCATTCCCTCTTGCAATACCCAGAAGCTTTGGACCAGAATATTTATTGATTCATAAAAATATATTTCCCGCAATGGCAGCCAGATTTTCTTTTGTATGCGTAGCAATTCTGGGAATGCTAGTGATGGAAGCTATGGCGGCTGAATCTGCTGATTCAGAGACATACCCAAGAAGGCTTTTGCTCAGAGGGGCCATAGCGGCTCCGCCGGTTCCCGGCGGTCCGGTTTCCGGGTCGGGAGAAAGAAGAGTTTCCGGGGAAGAAGCTGAAGCTCCGGAGAGTCTGGCGGCGCACCACCACTACAGTAAATCAGTCGCCGGCGGAGAAGTCATCATCGGCGGCCTTGTCACTGCCCTTTTCGCGGCGGTTTATTGCTACATTCGGGTCACCCGGAGAAGGGTCGACGGGGATCAACGAAGCGTGTATTGAATTTGTTATTTACAGTGTCATTTTTTCTTGTGATATAGTCCTATATTATTACTATTATATGAACATTAACAAAAAAAAGTATTACGTACAGTGCGTGAATAGTTAGGTTATTAGTGGGCAATGTAGGTGAATTTTGTGTTATTTATTGTGGCTTTTGTGGCTCTGTGCACGTGTTAGTTGATAATTAATGGGGCAACATAATTTATTGTTCGATGAATCGAAGTACTTGGGTTCAATGTTCAGTTTGACCTGACCTAAGAAATTAATTTAATCAAATCTGGGCTCAAAACGCAATTTTCTGCTTTCGAACCGGAGGAGGAATTGTGAATTTCATTCGGGAAAGCTCAAAAGTGTTTAAAAAATTCTTTTGCAAACATAGCCTTGATGATTTGCCTTCTCGCCGGTCCTCATAACCCCACGTCCCCACCGTCATGAGTGTACGTGGCTTTTGATTAGTGCTTCCTATTTCATACTTATGCATAGTTATAACACTTAGACCATTTGGAGTGATGTAGTATTAGGAATCCAAAATGTTAAAGAATGAACTTTTAAATTTTTTTTGGATGAAATGTAAATATATATTAGCACCCAAAGAAACTGTACATCATAAAACCAAGAACTAGATCTCCTAACTCCCCCCCCCACCCCTACCTAGTGTAGGGGTGAAAGAGAGGTTTTTATTCGATCTATATCTAAGTCCAAAAACAGATAGAGGCCTAAGTGCCCTAAATCATCAAAAATAATCGGTGTTGCATTATGCACACACACATAACATAAACCAAAAAATCATGAAATCAAAGTGTAGCCATGGTGTTGCGGTTTGCAAGCCTTCAGGTCCAAAAGAAGCATCCCGCGGTCTCCAATGTTGTATGCCTCACGAGGTTCAAGATAGGTTTGAGCCCCCATTAGAAAGTTACCAATTCATGCGGATAAATGTTAAACAAGATCTTGTACGTCACGTGCTTGATCTTAGCAATAATGTCCTCTGCTGTCTTCTTGCCATCATCAAACCTTACTTCATTACGCGCATGCCATATGTAATAGACTGTGGCACAAAACGCAATGCGCGTCGCCTTAGCCTTCAACGTCGAGCCTTTATGTGTTTTTGCAATCCACTTCACCGCACTCAATAGTGTTGTCATCTCTCGTGTAAAACCCATCCAACCCTAATCTGATGCCAAACCCTGCAGGAGAATGGACAAAGAAAGAATAGGTGTGGTATTGTTTCCAAACCACCCTTGCAAAGGTCACATCTATTAACTATATGGAGATAACCGAGACTGTCCTGTGTAGGGAGACGGTTTCTCAAAGCCAACCACACGTTAAAAGAGAGTTTCGGGGGGATGTAGGATTTCCAAATGAAGCACATAGGAGTCCTCATTTGACCCTTGACTCTTAATAACTCATAGATCTTAGCGGAGGCTAATTTTCCATTAGTGGCGCGTGTATTAAGGCCTAAAATCATATCATTGCGATTATTAAAACATGTCTGGATTCTATCTCGTATAAGACCCAACCTCTTCGTGAGTTGTGAGTCTCGGGTATGAGGGATAAAATCCCACACGGTTCTACCTTTGAGATAGACACCATTTACCCACCTCACCCAAAGGGTGTCTTTCTTCAAGTGGATGTCCCAAAGTGTGCGAGCAAGTAGGGCGTGATTCCACACCTTGGCATCATGTATGCCAAGCCCCCCTTCCTCTTTGGGGAGACAAATATCATCCCAAGCAACTTTGGCGAATTTGCCACCCCAAAGAAAGATCCGGCAAATCGAGACAATTCTATTTAAAATGGTTTGTGGAACCGGGAAAACTTGGAGCCAGAAAGACTGAACCCCTTGGATCACGGAGCAAATAAGCTCAATCTTACCCGCATATGAGATGGTTTTTGTATTCCAAGTTTTTAAGAAATCACTTACCGTTTCCAAGAGAGGGGCATACTGGGCAACGGAAATTTTAAGAGGTGCTAATGGTATGCCCAAGTATCGCACAGGAAATTCACCACATCCATAATCAACAAGATCAAGAATATTTTGTAAATCAAGGTTATGCACACCACCTAAGAAAATATTGGATTTAGAGTGGTTCACCCTAAGGCCCGACACGTCACCAAAGTCTTTAAGAGTATTGACTAATATCTCAATCGAGTATTTGTCGCCTCTAGAGAAGAGCATTAGATCATCCGCATAGGCCAAATGGGTGATGCCCAATAAACCACATAGAGGGTGAAAATTGAAGTTCGGGGAGTTAGCCCTTATGGATAATAGACGGGAGAAGTACTCAAGGCATACTACAAAGAGTAAGGGGGACATTGGATCCCCTTGCCTTATACCTCTTTTTCCTTTGAAAAAACCATGCAAAACACCATTCAAAGAGACAGAAAAAGATGCGGTGGAGACGCATTCCATTATCCACCCAACAAATCGGTCGGGGTAGCCCAAACCCCTCAAAATTTTGTCTAGGAAGTCCCAAGAGATAGTGTCGTAGGCCTTGCGCAAATCCACCATTATCATACAACGCGGTGAAATGTGTTTCCTATTGTATCCTCTAACAAGTTCCTGGGCAAGGAAAATGTTATCAAACATAAGGCGACCATCAACGAAAGCACCTTGTGCTTGGTTGATCAAACCCGAAAGGGTGGGGGACATCCTAGCTGCAATAATCTTCGTAATAATTTTATAAAGCACATTGGTACATGAAATAGGTCGGAAATCCGATACCCGAGGGGAGTGACTAGTTTTAGGGATCAATGCTATAACAGTGTGGTTAATCTGTTTTAGCAAATTTCCCGAGTTAAAAAACTCTCTAGTGGCGTTAATCACATCCTCCCCCACAATGCTCCAATTCTTTTTAAAGAAAGCTGATGAGTAACCATCCGGCCCCGGTGCCTTATCATCTCCAATATCAAACAAGGCATCTTTAATTTCCTTATTTGTTATTGTAGAAAGGAGGCTATCATGGACCCTTGGTTCAATCAAAGGGCCGGTCCCTAGGACCGATTGGTCAATTGGGAGGTTACTCATCTCTGTACCAAATAAATCCACAAAAAACTTTACAAATTCATTCCCAACTTGTACAACTGAATTAGTAGGGCTGCCATCATCTAAAGTTATGGAGGTTATGGCATTCCGGGATGCATTCCTTTTAGCGATTGCGTGGAAGTATCTTGTTCCTTTGTCCGCTTCCAGGATGTGAGTTGCCTTTGCCTTTTGTTGGAAGAAACTGCATTCGGCCTCCCCCAAAAAAATAGCTTTTTCCCTTGCCATCCTCACTTGCTCTTTTAATTCGGTATCCATTGGAGATGATAGGAATAGGTTGTTCAATCTTTTAAAATCATCCTTGGCAGCCTTTGCCTTGGAGGATATATGGCCATACTCAAGCTTGTTTAGATTTTTAAGAGGCTGTTTAAGCATCTTAAGCTTCCTAACAATTTTGTATTGAGCCTATCCATGAATGCCAATGTTCCAATTCTGCAAAACTAGGTTAGTAAAGTCCATATGTTTCAACCACATGTTAAAAAATTTAAATGCTTTCGGTCTTGAAGAGGGATTATCGAGTATAGACACCACGGATGCCGTGTGGTCAAACTCAACCTCCATTTCCGCGAAATGGGCCTTGCATTGAATTCCCAATTGAGCCCACGCCTCATTGATCAACACCCGGTCTAGTTTTGCCCAAATTGATCCCCTATTCCAAGTAAAAAATTGTCCAGTGGATGGGGCATCTTGAAGGCAAAGTCGGACCTTGAAATCAAACAAATCCTTTAGGAAATAATTTGCGGGTGTAGATGAGCCCAACCGTTCATTAGGAGAACAAACACAATTAAAGTCACCTGCGATAAACCATGGGTCCATAATTTGGTCCCCAAGCAACGCAAGGTGCTCCCATAAGGCCCTTCGTCTCACAACCGTATAAAGAGAATAAATAAATGTAGCATAGAATATGGTTTGTGACGTTCGGCATAGGCATTTGAAGTGCATGTGTTGTTCCCCCATTTCAATCAACGTACACGAAATTAAATTGGGGTTCCAAATAACTAGTATGCGACCCCCATCAATAAATTCATGATTAGTTTCAAAAAACCAACCCGGCCATTTATTAGAAACATAAATGTCAATGTTATTTTTTGCCATTTTTGTTTCTAAAAGGCCACATAAAGACACATTATTAGATTTAATAAAATTCGAAATGATAGAGTGTTTGGAAGGTTTTTTCAAACCTCGCACATTCCACACGGCAGCCCTAATCATTAGAAACGTCGGGGTTGGAGGATTGGGCATCCTCCGGTTCCTCCTCTTCCTCTTTCCCTTTGCCTTTTCTTATGTTGTCCATTGTTCTCTTTCGAGCCTCCATATTCTCTTCACTATTATCATCAAAGAAAGACACAACCTTAGGAATAAAAAGTGAAGTGTCAAAAGAAAACCAACCTCCTTTGCGCTTAACTCCTGGCAATTCCCGCAAGCAATCAAGAGTGAAGGTCATGCCGGGATCTTCTAGTTTTACTTCTTTGAAGTCCGGGCCAACACGGTGTACTGGCATACTGAAAGGGAGGAGTTCCCTCTTCCCGGCATACACGGTTCTATGGCCCTCTTCATCAAATTCCATGCTTGTCACCACATCTTCCTCATCTAGCTCGTACACATTATGGATTAGACGTTCCCCCCAATGTTCATATGGTTTCGTCCTCACATACACAGGGTCACGGTCTTGGGCCTTAGCTTTGGCTTTAGCTTGTCTTTCCATACGTTCTTTCTCTTGGGCAGCTTGTACACTCGCCTTTTCTTTTGCAAACTCCACATTATGGCTAGCATTAACATCAAAGAAAGACACTACATTAGGAATAAAAAGTTCTTTATTAAATTCATACCATTTTTCAACACGCTTAACCCCTGGGAGTGCCACCAAGCATGGGT
This sequence comes from Cuscuta epithymum, assembly GCA_945859915.1. NCBI lineage: Eukaryota > Viridiplantae > Streptophyta > Magnoliopsida > Solanales > Convolvulaceae > Cuscuta > Cuscuta epithymum. The sequence goes on along the minus strand of CAMAPF010000155.1, from coordinate 220,902 downwards.
CTGCGAACTGGATAGCCTGGGAATCCTGTTGAGCCTCCTTTAGTGTATGTACGTCAAGCAAAGCAATAGGGACCTTCTTTTTTATTTGGTGCAGTTTTTTGACAAATGCGAATCTTCCTCCATCCTCTTCGGTTACAAAGTCTACAACAATATCGTCCGGATGCAATTGATGTACACTATTGATTCTTCTTCCCATCCAAATGACCTCCTTCCCGGGATTATTTTTTGGCATCAAAGGGGCTGCCTGTTTGTTTGGAAGAGTGGCAGCCGGTTGTTTGGGTAAAGTGGCAGCCGTGTTCTTCATTTTATTTGAAGATGATGAAGCATGGTTTTGATTCTTCCTTGGCACCACCAACTGAAAGGAATACTCCTCGGGTTCACCATTCATGATCATCTTTGGAGTTTCTTTCTTGTTTGTAGTATTCTTGGAAGTAGGCACCGCTTCTTTCTCCATCTCTTTAAGCTCCGGATGAAGAATCTTGCAATAGAAGGGATTATGGCCGTATGTTTTACATTCATAGCAATAATTGGGATAAGCTTCATAAGTCACAAATTGGGTCCTCTTTTTCCCGGATGGTTGAATCATAGGGATTTTAAGGATTGGCGGCTTAGACAAGTCCACCTCAACAAGAACCCTAGCAAAGTTAGGCCTTGTTTTGTTGAGTGTAATTTGATCCGCCACAATTGGTACTCCAATACGCGATGCAAGTTCACTTATCTCTTCTTTGTTCCATAAAGTGACCGAGAGCCCGGGTAATTTAACCCAAATCGGAACTTTGAGGAACTCTTCATCATCAACCTCAAAATCATCGGATAGAACCTTAAGGAAAAGAGCCTTGCCATAAGATGAATAAGGTCCTCCGGATATGATTTTTGTTCGGTCCTCTTCATTTTTGAATTGGAATATGATCCAACCCTTGTCGTGTTGCTTCAACTTGCATGGAACACCCCATTTCTTTATTAAATCAAGTACGGCTTTGAAGCCGGGGAATCTCCCAGTGAAAATTCCCACCAAACAATACCCCCATATATCAATTATGGAGGGAACCTTTCGGTTAGAGAAGTCCACAACGTCCCCTTTAGGAGGTATGAATTCGAGCTTCATGCCATGTGAAATAGACCTATTGTTTTGGAACAAATTGGTCCATTCCTTTTTTTCTTCTTTTCCATCCTTAGTTATTGCATCATGGCTAGCCTCGGAGCATGTGTCATTGGAACCAAGGGTTACGGACTCATCTTCCACCAAATCATCCTTCTTTGGAGTGGCATTATCATTTGAGGAACCTTCGGTTAAGGAGGCATTTTGCTTCTCAAAAGTAATCTCTTTTGAGGATTCCGCCATAGAGTGTGGAGGGTTGATAGTGAGCCTGGGAGCAATTTTGGGGACATAAGGAACAACAACTTGATCCCCCATCTTCTTTTTATCCTCAATCTCATTTCTCTTTTCATTTAGCATCTTGATTTTAGCATCAAAAATGCTATCCTTTGGAGGGGGGGTGCGGTTCTTCTTGTTCTTCTTTGTCATTGGGGAAGTTTGCACATAGCATGCCCAAGTACAAAGCTTGTACGTGCCTGAAAAGTTAGTAGCAAGCACACACACAAATACAAGAAAAGGGCAGTAGGATTCAAGAATAAATTACCCAAACCAAACAAAGCCCAAAAATTTTGAAAATACTCTCACACAACCCCCTTGAGGTTAGGAACACAACGGTATAAACCTCTACACCAATGGATAAGTATGGGATTCAGAATAAATTCCTAACTAGTCCAAGGTGTGCCGGAATTACTGTAGCAAGCAGTTCCAGGGAAGGGGGAGATGAACAGTACCTACGAAATTTTGGAACTTCCCAGAAAAATCTGAAAAAATTACAATTTGTTCACCAAGAAAGACCGAGTGCAAGGGAACAAACAGTAGTTCAATCGGACGAGTAATGAGTTCAGGAAAAATCAAGAAAGAATATAAACCTCGAGCTAGCTACAGTGTCCAAGAATTTAGGGGAAAAACTGAAATGTTACCCAAAATTGATGAAACCAGTACCGTTAGCTTTGTATTGCTCTGGGGAATCCAAATCCACCTTCATTACTGAATTTGAACGATAGGATCTGAAGAAATCTGAAAGTCAACCCTCGGCGTGAACAGTACACCACACCAATGGATGTTTGCTAACTCCGGTACTGCGGCGTTGTGGTGGTCGGAGACCTGGTCCCGGAGGTTCGCCAGAGGCTGGCGACCCCCAAGGTAGCTTCACCTCCTCTTCAAGAATCAAGCTCTTTCCAAAACAATCGGTAGGGATGAAAGATTCTTGATTTCCGAGTTAGAGAAACACAGATTTACAAGGATTAATTCGTGGGATTATGCGTGAAAAAGTAAGGAAGGAACGAGCTATCTAAGAAGGTCCGAACTTGGAGGGTGCGTGACTTTCCTAGAGAGAAGCTGGAGCGCTTCCCTAGAGAGAAGCTGGAGCGTTTCCTAAAAGAATGAACTTTTAAAGCCTATATGGTTGGGGGATTTTGGAGGGGAGGGAAGGGGAGGATTAATTTTTTACTTTATTAATTTATCTGATTTATCTGAATTTGTTAGTTTTTTACTACAAATAAATATATAATTAGTTAAACCATGTATTCATATATGATTGCTTTTCCTTCTCCATGTCAGTTGATTGCACTTCTTCCTTGCAAACTATCCACTTTTCAAGTGATGAATAATCCATACATAATAAAATAGTGAAGCAGATTATTTAGGAAGAGAAGTCAAGCACAACCAATCAAGCACACTGGACATGGAAGGGTACTATAATGAGAATTTGACAAAGATAGACTTTAACAAATAGTACTAGTATAATGGTAAAGCATACTGGACTTGTTCTAAACCCTTCCATGTCCCAAATGCAGATAGTCCCAATTACTATATGGACTTGGTCTTAACCCTTCCATGTCCCAAATGCAGATAGCCCTAAGTCCTAAGCATACTGGAGTTGGTATTAACCCTTCCATATGTAGGGTTCAGCATTTGTCCTGGATTTGATCTTTGTTAAGCATTTGGTACTATGCTTCACAAATAGTCCCCAAAAAAAATCAAGAGTGGCAAAAATGCTTAAAGTGCTAAAGGGTCAAATAGGTACATGAACTAACTTAAAGTGTTCAATTAGCCCCTTATATAGGAGGTTCTGCCCGGCCGTCGCCAATTGGGGCGGTTCCCGGTGGAATTTTTTGATGAAATTTTTTGAGCATATTCTTCATTAAGTCTAGTTTACCCATACCAAATTTTAGCTAAAAATTCAACCGGGAAGGCAGTCAAATGATTTTTTGAAGATAACTGCGCAGTTAAACAGCGTAGTACATTTCGGAAAATCATTTGACTGTCTTCCCGATTTAATTTTTAGCTGAAATTTGATATGGTAAACTAGACTTAATGAAGAAGATGCTCAAAAAATTTCATCAAAAAATTTCACCGGGAACCGCCCCAATTGGCGACGGCCGGGCAGAACCTTCTATATAAGGGGTTAATTGAACACTTTAAGTTAGTTCATGTACCTATTTGACCCTTTAACCATGCTTAAAGTCTATTTGTGAAGCATACTGGACATTAAAGGGTTTGAGTCATACTGGATTGGCATACTAGTACTATTTGTTAAAGTCTATATTATCTTTGTTAAATTCTCAAGCACACTGGACTTGGTCTTTCTGTAAAGGATTTGACAAAATATCAAACATACTAGACATGGAAGGGTACTTTAAATGAGAATTTAACAGGCGGATTTGTGCAATAATGATTTGCTCACAAGTATGATTAATGATCTATTACCAGAAGGTGCATACTATAAACATGCTCTCATCACGGACGCTAATGCAAATATTCATTAAACAAATATTACAGATATCCACTATATTGCCAATTGCTACAGAAATCACAAGCTTAGCTAAAATCAACCCTCATCGTGACTACAGAAATCAAATTCTCTCAAACGCACTAAACACATTTGCTTCACTCTTAATTAGAGTGTTTGAATTTTGAAATAACCAAGATCACAAACAGAGTCTAATAATTTTTAGAGAGAAGAGAGATGGACCTCCGCTGTTAAACTTGATGGGCGACTGCAATTTGACAGAGATGGATACATCGCCCTTACTAATGGCCTCTTCGAACTGCTCCAGGGCACCGTAATCGTGAGTAAGATCCGAAGGTGTAAGGATTTGGAACTCTCGCTTCTGTAGGAAAGCTCTGGTGAGGGATCTTCGCTTAGAAGAGAGTTCGAACTCTCGCCCTCAAAGCCACGGGGATGAAATCTCCTTCCTTCTTTAGAAGAGAGTTGGAACCCTCTCTCTCGAAGCCCTTCTATAGATAGGTTCCACCGTTCCATCGTGCTTCAGTCTGTGGGTTGAAATAAAAGTCTAAAATTGAAATAAAAAAACCTAATTGAAAATAGAAAAAGATTAAAATGAAAAGAGAAAACAAGTGGGACATAAATGATTTGTAGGGCAAGAAAGTAGATTCTTTATGGGTAATTTGCACTAATATATTAACACACGAAAGCTCTCCATGTTCTTGTTCTTAGACAAAGACTTCCAATTAAAGAAACTTCTCATACTATTAAAACTAGTTTCCAAGTCCGTATAATAAAACTTCTAAACTATATTTCTATATTCTCTATTCCAAATGCATCAAACTTTCTTTTTTTTTAATATTTTTTGTAAACAAAAACTCTTACTCAATGAAGTGTGACATATTAATTTAATTGTCCTAATTTTACCTAGTTTAATAGACAAATATGTTTAACAACTAGTTTAATTTCTTATGAATTTATGGTCCTGTCTTTTTAATTGGTTTATGAATGATGATTACCATGTTAATTAAATATGGTAATCTTGTTTAACGATTACCGGGCTTCTTGAAAGCCCGATAATCAGGCTTAACAACTTTCTTATGATTGATTTGTTCATTCATTTATTTGTAAACAGGCACCTTATACACAACTGTTTTTAGATATCCAAAGCTATTCCTCAGAAAAAAAGATATCCAAAGCTTTACGTCTCTTTTATCTGCCTTTTTGAAGACAACAGAGACATGGACTTGTCTTCAACATAGTCTTAAAAGTCTTAACGAGGTGAGTGATTTCAATGTCGTCCTCAGTGTAATTTTGAAGTGAGAAGTCTGCTCCCTGTTATGTGTTTTATGATATATTTGTTTCAGAAGTCCAGGATCCCGCTCACAAGAAGTAAATCTGAAGAGGATATAAGAGATGTATTCAATCAAATTGGTGCTATCCTAGTAAATGAAGGGGAACTGGATAAATTTGTGCTTCAAGATGAATGTGAGGGTCATGATGATAAACCCCATCATCTTGATGAGAAAATATATTCTATGGTAAGACATTAGATTATAGAGGTGTAGTTATATTCTAGATACACATATAGTAGTCTTCTGATATCATTTAGTCTCTTCAATCATGAACCTTGCAATCCATAGCTTGCATTGAAATTGACTAATTAAAGAGAGATATCCACCAAAAAAATTATATCGTTTCATTTCTTTTGTTCCTAATAAATACGTAGTACTTTTTTTATAGCATATTGTGTTAAATACCCTCAAAAGCATTTTGTATTTTATGCTCACCAGTACTTTTGTTCTTTTTAAAAAATAAAAGTCATTTTAATGATGCATTGGAAACTTACCTCACACCAATCTATCACTTTATTCCTTTTGTAACTTTGCCTTACTTTAAATCTATCTTAAAATGATACATTTTCTTTTATGGCTTTTCTTTTGATAGTTTGTGGGGTTCAAATCTACCAAATTTGAGGATGTTGTGTATAACATTCTCGGGAAGATGATGATCATGATGTTCTGCTGAAGAAGGAGAAATGTCTCTGAACCTATCAATTGCTAAGAGGCACTTGGACAACCAAATAAAGGTTAGAATATCTACATGTGATCATTTTTTTTTCTTTCCTTTTTTGCTTATGTTGTCTCTTTGCTTGGAGCATAGGCATCGACTAGGAGACACTTATGACCTGTTTGTTTGGGGTTCACCTAGGTTATTGAAGGTTCAATTTCTAGTTAACCCCATTTTTTTTGCAACAAGAACCTAGATTATGCGTTAACCTCACTTTACTCCCGAGAATTTGGAAGAACCTTAAATTGAAGAACCTCCGAATCGGGGGTTTTGGAGGTTAAGTTCTCATTTAACATAAAATGAGCTAGTGTACCTTCATCCAAACAACGTTGTTACATTAACCTGGGTTCACCTTGTATATTTCCAAACACTATTTTACGTATGGACCTAGGTTCACTTAGGTTAACCTAGTTTTTATTAAAACCTAGGTTTACTTTATTGCACTAGGTTTACTTAACTTCACTTTATTCAAACAGAACATTAGGCGCCCAGGTGGGGGAGAGCGCATTCCCCAGGCCACACCTGGTTACCTCACCTGGAGAGCGTTACTGAGGTATCAACTAGGCATTCATAGGGGAGCCTATGATAGATGTTTTGCCAAATGCTCGCCTTTTGCCGCTTTCTGCGCTTCTAGGAGGCGTTTGCCTTTCGCGCCTCAGGGATAGGCGTCGATTGTCGACTTATCCCTGAGAAACCTTTGGCGATTCTCCCCCTCTATTCTTCCACACATCCCTATTCTTCCGCTCCTCTCTCCTAGAGTTGCAGCGTCGCACGTTTATCACGGAGTATTATGTTTTTGTTTCCTTTTACTCTTTCTTCTCTTTTTACCTTAGTTCTTAAAATTTTCAAATAGTTTCAATTATTGAAATAATATATAGAGACAATTACCTTAGGTATTACTAAAACTCAATGAGTTTCCGAATCTATGACTTAACTAGTTTTTTATCAAAAAAAATATTAAAAATCATAATACTTAATCAAAATTCGTAATTAATAAATTATAAATATTTTTTATGGACAAATATACCCTTTAGCTAATACCTATAAAACCCTAACCTCATATTCTTTTTCTTCAAGCCTAGCTATTACCTCCTAAGCCAACCTGCGCATCCGCCCCGCCTTCCAACTGCCGTCCGCCGTCTAGCCACCGCCAACCGTCCAGCACCGTCGTCCATCATCCAGTGCTCCTGCCTTCCACAAAACTCCTATCCGAAACATAGTTTCTGACCCCCAAGGCAACGTGGCTTGCTGGGGGCAGTTGTTCGCCCGACCTGGGTACCAAGGCACCGCCCCACAACCAACCGTCTGCCGCCGTCCAGGAGTACGGTCGGAATCTAGCAGTGAAACCAATCGTCCGGCCACCCTCAACCCCATATCTTCTCGGCGCAGCCACCGCCCACACTAACGCTAGCGCCCGTCGCCGCCGCTATCTTCTAGATCCACCGTTGGAGAGTATGCGAAACCTAGCAGGGAGGAGGAAGTGCGGCGCAGGTTAATTACATGTAGGTTTGTAGTTGTTACATAACGATGCGCGATGGGCCTGTTAATGATGTTACATCATGGCCAGATTTGTAGCCATTTGGTTACTGCGGATGCCTGCTCTGGATTCGTTGGTAATTTTGGCATCAATTCTCCTTTTTGCTTTTCAATTTTTAAGATTAGGAATTTCTAAAAATGGAGTGTGGGCCTTAAACATGGGCATTGAACATCAACACTTCAATAAGGGTTGAGTATGAGCCATGAATATATATGATATTAGACATATTATACGTGACAATGAATGAATGCATTAAAACAATTGTTGTACAGTGATTATGACCAGTACTGCAATAATACAGAGCGGTAATATCTTCATTGAATGCAATATACTTAATTATATATAAAATAATAAAATAATTAAATCTAAAAAATAAAAAATCAAAACTAAAAATAACTTCTTCAAGTGAATATGAGGAGAATTATTTTTTGCAGAAGTGTAGTGATTATTAACGGATGTGCAGTAAAGTTGTGCATTAATGTTGTGCATTAACGGCAATACAAAGTAAAATAATTTCAATTGGAAAAAATTAGTGCAAAATGCACATATTTTAAACAAGAATATTTTCGTCATTCAATCTTTAAATAAAAACGAGATTTCTATTTTTATTTTTATTTTCGGTAATACAAAAGTCGAAAAACTAGTTAGCTCATAGATTGAGAAACTCATTGAGTTTTGGTCATAGTAAATTTCCATAATATATAGCCATTTAGCAATATGCCGTAAGCCCAAAACCAAATCAGATTGCTGATCAATTTTAAATAATTCCACATCACAATAAAGATGGTTTCTACAATTGGATTGTTTAATTTTTTTTACTTTTAACCGTTAATAAAATAAATAAAATAAAATTAATCGCGTGCTACTGCTACATGGTACTTTATTACATAACATTTATGTATGACAGTTTATTATGATTAACAATTTATTATATAACATTTATAGTAATTTTTAGACAATTAATAGTATTTTTTAATAAACTACTATAAACAGTTGCATACGGCAGTTAACTATTAATATGATTTTACAGAGTAGTGGACAAAAATGTGATGTTGGTAACTTAAGTGACTATAATTGTATTCAAATATTACATCATAATGACTATAAAACTTACACATAGAAACTTAGAAACACTTTTTTATCCATAAGTTTTAAATTAGAAATAATTTAGAAAAAATCTTGTTTCTCTCTCTTTTTAACGAAATACTACCTCCGTTCTCTTTTAATTGCAACATTGGACTTTTTGCACTATTCACATATTCTACTTTGACTACATTTTATTTATTAATGTATTACAAAATAAATTTTTAAAAAATATTATTAACTTCTTTTCATTTTAAAATTTCAAATTAAGAATTTTTTTAATTTTTTTACTAATAAAAAATGAAAAATATTGATGGTCAAACTTGTGCGTTGGCAAACGTGAAATGTTGACTGTTGCAATTAAAAGAGAACGGAGGAAGTATTAATCAATACAAAATGTGGGGACCATACCAAAACCTCAGAAAGGGCATTCCCTTTCAGCGAAAAGAAAACAAGCCATAAAGAGATCAACAAATATATGCTGAAACAAGTTAATAAATATAAGGAACTGATTCCTTGTCAAGCTTAAGAGCACCCCCAAGCATGTTTGGGATTAAATCCCCCGGTCTCCAAATAAAAGGGCCGTGAAAGCCCAAGGTCGATCGCTACAATCTCTGCTGTTTTATTTGCCTGAACTGGAATAAAATGTAGCCCAACCCTGATTCGGCCCAACAAAGAGCAGTCCATCTCCATAAGCTTCAAAGAGTAAACGTCAGCTACAAAATTAGGAAATCCCAGCCTTTCTGAATAGCCCAACCCTTATTTTAACGTTTTTGCATAAAACGTCAAAAAAGAATACAATAGGAATCATTGAAACATTTAGGGATTATTATTATTATTATTATTATTATATAATAACTTGATCATACTAATTTATGTTAAATTTTTACATTTTGGTGACTATAACAATTTTTTTTGTTTTTTGTTTTTGTTTTTTCCCTTACCTTTTTATTAAAAGGGTAAAAAATACATAGTAGGGGGACATATTGCCAAAACCTACATAGTCATTGGTGACTATGACAATATATTATAGTCTATAGTAACTATTAGTCATGTTATTTTTTAATAAGTTTCATTTCAATATTTTTTTCTTAAAATCACTTATTTCAAATGGAAAAATGATAAAGTTTTTTTGGGACAATTAAAAAGGGAATTTTGATTAATATTGCAGAAACGTCTAGAAAATTCTCCCTACCGTGTAATAAAAGGAACCTGGTTGTTATGTTTTCTTCTCTTTCTAAATTCGCAATTTTGGTATAATGATTACAACGGTTTTCAAAAGAATTCACTCTTGACGAATAAGAAAAGTTTTATTCTTCAAATCCCCTATACCTATTACTACGTACGTAGTAATTTTTTATGGAGTACGGAGTGTTATTTAAGAAGCCGATTGCTCCTAAACTATCAATTGAGCCGATTTCATTATTTACCTTCAGCGTAACGCTTTTGCTTCCATTTTTCAAGGTGCCTTCGATAAGACTGCTTTGCTTATGTATTTCTATACTTGGTGAGTTGGTGTGAATATTAATTTGCAATTTTCTACCTCCCATGTGATTAAAACTGAACTATATTTCTTAGTGCCTTTGTTTTTTATTTCACTTGTGGAATTTAGATTTTTCTTTTTTTGCTTCATCAGAGATTGGTTTTTTTTAGTTGTTTTCTGCTCAAAACGATGCAAAAACCAGCATTTCCAATGTTAAAACTAATTAAACTATTGCCTTTTTTCATAACACGCCAATTACCAAACAACCCAATTATATGGGGAATTGGTAGATGTAATTATGTAAAACTCGAATGGGGCCATGGCGGAGTGGTAAAATACTAGGGAGTAAAGGAAAACGGCCCCATTGACTTATTCGGCAATACGGATAGACCGGCCCGGACCGGACCGCTACTGTGTCGTACCGCCCGACCCACCTGGCAGGGCCCGAGCCTTGTGCCCTAACCGGGGGGGGGGGGGGGGGGGGGGGGGGCTACAGGCTTGGGATTTGATGGACGAGCTGGCCCGGCCGGTCTGGGACTGGCCCGACCGGTCTGGGACTGGTCCGGGCCCAATTGTTTTCTTTTTGTGCTTTTTTTTTCGAATGGATTGGACTAGACGGGTGGGGCTGGGTGGTCTGGGGGGTTTGGGGGTGGGGGTAGGAATAATAAAGAAAAACTAAAATATTTAAAAAATAATAAGACTCGACCCAACTTGGCCCGGAACCAACCCGGGCCGGCAGTGGGCCTTCATTTCCCAAATCCCGGCCTGACCCGGGGCCAGAACCCGGGCCGGCAGTGGGCCTTCACAATTTTGTACTACGTATAAAGGAGGAGCCAATCGAAAAAATTACATTTCTACTTTAGACACCATTATATTTAAAGAAATTGAAAAAAGTACTCTGTATTTTAAGTACTGTTTCGTCCTTAAGCGGGCCAAATCTCCCTTCCTTTATATGGTCTATCAATAGTTTCGTCATAGGCCCAACCAAAATTTTACTCGTCTTATTATTAATAATTTAATAAATAAATACATTTTTTTGTATTCACTAATTAATCTATTATACAAGTAGTATCTACTTTATAAATAAATAAATAAATAAATAAATACATTTGAATTTTCACATTATATTGAAATATGGTGATGAGGTTTGAATGGTATTGCCTATTGAGTTTACAATGAAACTACAGGTTATTGTGTTTTCTACAACTAATGTAACTATTATTACAATTATCAAATACCTTTATTAATACGATCAAAAAAATACCTTCATTGTTGAATTTCAAAAATTATTTTTGATTGATAATAAACTTCAACGTAAATGGATTTGTGAATCTTGAAATCTCAATACATAATCGTTCATCAATCATCAATAAAATTGAACAACGTACAAACATCAACACTTTGTAATAATATTTTACTCTTGATCATCATATTTCGAATCATAATTTACGTCAGAATGTCAAACAGTTTTGAAATAAGACACTTCGTCTTAGAAACAACACTAGTAGCTTTAGAAAAGAGTTAAAAGAGTGATAAAATATATACTATCGTAGTACTTAGGCAGTTAGACTCAGAGAGCTCTTCTCATCAGGCCGGCCTGACGGGCTGCCCCGTCCGGCCGAGCCCGTTTGGGCACCTTCCTGGTGGAATTTTTTGATGAAATTTTTTGAGCATGTTCCTCATCAAGTCTAGTTTGTCCATACCAAATTTCAGCTCAAAATTCGATCGGGAAGGTCACCAAATGATTTTTGCAAGTTAACTGGTCCGGAAAATACATATTCCGGACCAGTTAACTTGCAAAAATCATTTGACGACCTTCCCGATCGAATTTTGAGCTGAAATTTGGTATGGACAAACTAGACTTGATGAGGAACATGCTCAAAAAATTTCATAAAAAAATTCCACCGGGAAGGTGACCAAACGGGCTCGGCCGGACGGGGAAGCCCGTCAGGCCGGCCTGATGAGATGATTTCTCGTTAGACTCATTAGCGAGCAGATATACATCAATCATTGTTTGTTGCAATTGTGACGTAGGCGTCACAATAAAATCAAAATTATATTTAAAATATACTTTATTAATAAAATAAATAAAATATTATATGAAAAAATAACTAAGGTGATCATTTAGGGTAACTTCGGTCAATATAATCACAAAATTTAAGTAACTTTAATATTACTTTTTCATATTTGTTGAGTTTAATCCAACACGATATAGTAAATATATGTATGAACACTCAGTTTTTACGTGGAAACCCGAAATGGAGAAAACCACGGGACTTTTTAGGCTAATGTCCAATCCCTCTCTTTCTCATTAATCTCTCCTCACCATTACATAGTACATTTTGAGCTCCCATTAATGGAGTATTATCTATTTAGATAACTAAAGGAAGAAGGGAAAGGATCCTAAAAAGAGGGGATCAAAAGGGATCCCTAAACATGTGGGAAAGCCCCATATTTATAGGGGTAAGGGAAAGGGGGAAACCTAACCTAATGGGCCAAGTAAGCCCAAAATGGGCCCAAAGGGCCAAAACATGCCTAATAGGCTGAAATGGACCTTGTCATTCGGGCTCCAAGCTGGGACAATGCCTTGGGCTCCTGAACAGTAACGGACCGGGATAATATACCTCATCAATATTATTACGCTAGAGTGCAGATTAAAAAGTTAGATGTTTGGTGAAAAAATTGATCGCCGAAAAACAAGATCACCAAACCAAATAGGTTACGTTCTTAATGTACTTATCTGTTAATAGGCTGAAATGGACCTTGTCATTCGGGCTCCAAGCTGGGACAATGCCTTGGGCTCCTGAACAGTAACGGACCGGGATAATATACCTCATCAATATTATTACGCTAGAGTGCAGATTAAAAAGTTAGATGTTTGGTGAAAAAATTGATCGCCGAAAAACAAGATCACCAAACCAAATAGGTTACGTTCTTAATGTACTTATCTGTTAATAGGCTGAAATGGACCTTGTCATTCGGGCTCCAAGCTGGGACAATGCCTTGGGCTCCTGAACAGTAACGGACCGGGATAATATACCTCATCAATATTATTACGCTAGAGTGCAGATTAAAAAGTTAGATGTTTGGTGAAAAAATTGATCGCCGAAAAACAAGATCACCAAACCAAATAGGTTACGTTCTTAATGTACTTATCTGTTAATACACAATTTAAATTGGGTTGTTCCATAATTCATATTGTAGGTGATCAATTACGAATGGAAGTGATAATGAACCTGCTCAATAAGCAGCCAGCATCATCAAAAACTGTTTTTTGTCATTTCTTTCTCCTCCACACCATCATCCTCCTCCTCCGCCAAGGAGTGGTAGCGGACTTGAAGGCAGACAGAGAAGCCCTTGTAGAGTTTGCATATGTGGTGGGCGGCGGGAGTGGACTAGGCTGGAACACGGAGGCCCACATATGTAGTGACCGGGCTGGCGTGAAATGCGTAGGCAGCCGGGTAGTGGGACTGCATCTGCCGGGAATGGGGCTGAGTGGGGCCATACCGGAAAACACCATAGAACGGTTGGACGCGCTGAGGGCTCTGAGCCTTGAGAATAACTCTTTAACCGGATGGCTCCCGTCCAAGCTCATCAATTTGAAGAGCTTGGACGTGAGCAACAACGGCTTTGACGGCCCCATTCCGGCGTCACTCTCGAGGTTTCCTCATTCGTCCTTTGTGGGGAACGCTTTATTATGCGGCCCGCCCCTAATAAATCAGCCGTGCCACCGTCGCCTCCGTGATGAGCTTGACATAACCTCATATTCCCAGCTACCATCTTCCTCTCATCCACTCCTATCTCGCGGCCTTCTAAAGTCAAACACAAAGACGACGAAAAAGAAGGAATCGCATGTGGTAATTCACATTGTGGTACCTCTTTCAGTTGCTTTAACAATTTTAGTAATAGTAGCAGCATTGTGGTGTTACTGTAATTGGGAAAAGGTTAAAGATTGTTGTAAATTAAATGAGAATGGTCTGTAAGTAATTGAAAGGCTGTAACCTGTAAGTATGCTACATTTACGCGTCCCTCGCGGCCTCGCCGCCGCGATGTAATAAAATATGTTCTGTTATGTGTCATTTTCCTTCAAAACCCATGCTTTTTATGCACAATTATTTATTTATTTATTTAATTTGTCATTATAGTGTATACCATTATTCATTTATGGGAAATTTACCCAAATAGGACTAAATAACAATCAAATTGCAAAAATAGGAGTCCCAATTAAACATGTGTCGCGTAGGACCAAAAAGAAACCAAACTTCCAAAAATAACCTCCAGCCACGTAAGGGGAATCGGAAACTACCGTTCCCACTTTCCACTTAGAAACTGACAAGGAACTCGAGCGCGCCGAAAATTGGTTTCCAAAGCATCGAGGTATTCAAAATTAAACAAAGAGATATAAATGCATAGAGCAAGCCACAAGCTCGCGAAAAACTCTTCCGACGACGAAGTGGAACTAGAGCATAGACAACATTGAGTTCTGTTCGAAGGTTGAATGAAAATGGAAGTCTCTGATTTCCAAAATGACGACGAAAAGGAGGCCTCTGATTTCCAATTGGACGCGCTGAGTTCACTAGAGATCAGAATCAATTCCCAAACGGTATGTATGAGTAGAAGATGTAATATTCGTAAACACATTTGATTGTCATATACATTCCATGATATCTCCTTGTTTCATTTAATCGGATTGACATTCAGTGTATTATATATGGATTTCATGAAATGCAAGTTCACTAAATCATTCATGAATACAAATGCCAAAAATCAGAATTTGTCATATAGATTTATTAGGTCAATGTTATATATTGATAAGTGAATGCCACTTTCCTGGATTATATGATGGAATAACAATACCATAAGTAAATGTATTTGAAAGATAGATTTTGTTAGGTTAATGTTAGATAGAGAAGTATGGAATCTGATGTGAGCATTGTGTAGTGAATCATGACATTTGAGATTGTGCAAGTGATGTGTACATGGCATATTGGTGTGCTATTTTTGATTTTTTTTGCATACAATGTACTTGGATTATAAGTGAATGCCACTTTCCTGGATTATATGATGGAATAACAATACCATAAATAAATGTATTTGGAAGATAGATTTTGTTAGGTTAATGTTAGATAGAGAAGTATGGAATCTGATGTGAGCATTGTGTAGTGAATCATGAAATTTGAGATTGTGCAAGTGATGTGTACATGACGGGCACTGTGTCATGGTGCGTCAAAATAAATCGATACTAAGACTTATACGTAGTATAGTGAAGTAGAGTTCGTATCCACAGGGAAAGGAATAATTATCTTTTTATGTAACTAGTAAATAAAGGGGGGTTTTGGTTGAGTGATTAAATTAAACACGAAGATGAACGACTTATATGAGATTTAATTCAACAATAAAAGGGACTTGGCCTTGCTACTTTCCACTTGTTGATATATTTCAGTCGATCATTGTTATATCTATAACTTATCCCCTCTCGATTACTCAATCGAGGAGTATCTCCAATTCATCGAGGGTAGTTATTAATAACGACCGTTCATTAATAACTCTTACTATTAATCAAATATAGAACAACGCCGTATACCGATATAATAGTAGCATTTAATCTCTTTAACTCCTTGATGAAATCAATTGAGATTGATAACCTCAACACAACGGTTTCGGTTTAACCAATAAAATTAATCCCTCTTAAGTTTATTAACCACGACCGTGCATTAATAAACCTAAGTTACTTGCTTGTGAAACCATCAACGATTAACCATCGGTTCGTTGATCGTTACTAGTAATAATTAATGTCGGAACGTTAACTAATCGTCACTTAGCAACCCTCCAACATTAATATAGAATGAGATTAAGGGAAGAATTAATAATCAACAGGAGAAGTTAAGAAAATAACTCACAACTTTAATAATCAACAAGGTTCAAGAGCAAAACCAAGAAATGAGAGTTTAGCTCCTCATTTGGAGACTAAACATGCTAGAAAATATAAAGAAATGCTATTCTAAACTGAGCTTAAGAGTATATGTGAATTGGTATCTAATTGTGAAGGAAATGGGGTGTATATATAGGCTTTTGGATCAGCAGCTCGTGTACCTGATCGAATACACATAGGGTACCCGATCGGGTATTTGCAGAATGTTGAATTCGAGCTTTACTCGATCGATTCCATGGTAGAAATAAAAGGCATACCCGATTGGGTGTGTCGGTGTACCCGATCGGGTATGACAATTGATCGTGGCCAAATCTTCCCCTGCACGTCCCTTTGTTTCCTGTTTGATCTTATTGAAAATCAAGTTGGTACTCGATCGAGTACATGGTATACTCGACCGGGTACAGGTCAAAAATCAGAATTTTGCCTTCTTTTGTCTTGTACTCTTGCACCTTCCTTCATCAATGATCATTTGATTGATCTTGGACCTATTTAAGCTCCTAATCTAAACATAACTATTACACCAAAAGTGTGTAATTTCCGAAATATTAAACAACTAAAACTAACTAAAAACGTAAACATACACACGGAAATTACAAGCGTATTAACTCCCCCACACATAATTCTTTACTCGACCTCGAGTAAAGTAAAATGTTTCCAACAGTTTAGAAGTTTTTCAAGAGCTCAAAAAGGAAAGAAACTAAGACCACCAAGGAATAAAAATGAGTTTTCAAACAACATTCTTTCTTGGGTTTTGTGATCTTCTATGCTCCATCTTCTTGCCTCTTCCTCTTTTTCTTCTTCTCTTCTTCCTCTTTTTCTTCTTCTCCTCTTTCTCCCAAGAGATCAAATGAGGTCCTGCACATAACAAATATTTGTCTCATATCTCTCATTTTGCCTAGGAGCCTTTTCAGGTTTTCATCCTAGCATCTCTTTTTGTTTTTCCATCCTTCCTAACTCACTCATTTTTTTTATATAAGCCATTTTTGGGTTTTCAACCTAACTAACATTTCTTTTTATTTTATTATTCTTTTTTTTGTGTTTACAAAGCATAAAAGAAAATCCATGCATAGTAAAGGGGTGAAAATAAAATGACGTACCCATGAGGAGTCTCCCCCCTTCTCGGTCCAAGCACTGTCCCTCTTCGCCGCCATAGTATCCGCCTCCAAATCCGCCTCCAAAGCTCCCGTCGCCCATGTGTGTATCTCCGCCATCCCCGCCATCATAACCTCCACCCCCGGAGCTAGATCCTCCAAAGTTATCCCAATGAGTGGGATCATACCAAGAGGGGGTGGGGGTGGTTGAGCCATAGTATGGAACCAGGCTTGATGAGCCATGTATGAGTACATAGAGGCCCAAAGAACCTACGTTGATCTTCTTCGTACCTCCGGTTGTGTTCGGCCTGTTGCTCCTCAAGTCGTTGAAATCCTGCCCTTTGTTCCTCCTGATACCGTCCAACTTCGTCGGTCACTTTGTTGAACCCATCAAGTAGTTGTTGGAAATAATCAGGGGGTGGAGGGCCTGGTTTTTGTTCGGGAATGTGCCCATGCATAGCCTCGGGTTCATGGTGCTCGGCTTGAGGTTCTTGTAAGGGTTGGTTTTCGGGAGGGTTTTCGGCTTGAGGTTCTTGTAGATGTGGTGGGAGGAGGTGTGGGAACAAGTAATGGGGCACATCTCTGTTGTATACGAGTTTGGGGAGGTTCGGGTTAGGCAAGGGGAAATGTCTTACCGGTTTTGGGTGTATGTGCTAATTGTACACATGTTGAGGATGTTCTTCACCATACACCGTGTGAGAAAATGATGTACACCCCGAGTTGCCTAACCAAGTGATATTCATTAAACAATAGTCGGGTATAGGAGAGTTATCTGTATACCCAAACTTTGTTGTCAAGTGCCTAATCACCCCACCCACTACAATTGTGCCTTTAGCCAAGCTTTCTTTCTTGAGGCGTGCCCACATCAAATTGCAAAGATTAAAATCCACAGCACGACGGAACAAAGTCATAGTCATTAAACACACATCCCCCATCCTAGTATGATGATTGTTGGGGTACCCAAGTATACAATTTGCCAAGAACTTTAAAAATATCCGGAGAATGGGATAGTGAACATGGCTTATGTAAAGTTGGGAGGAACTAAATTCTAATTCTCCGGTCATTTTGGTCCAAAGTGCATGACCCATTACGGTTTTGTCCGAAATCTCTCTCTCGTGGGGGACGGGGATGCCAAAATGTTCGGCAAACTCAAGTTTCGTTATTGAATATTCTTGGTTTAGCAAACGAAACGTGAGTTTATCATCCCTAAGATCATCCTCATTGCTCTCAAAACGAACCGAACTTATGAACTCATAGATAATTTTTTTCATTTGAGTTGTATTTCATATTGAAAATTAGGTACATACCCAACTTATGAAAAAAAATTCTAGTGCTCTTAAGAATTCCTAAATCACGAAGAGCTTTATGGAAAAGAAAACGGGATGGTTTAACTTGCCTTGCTATTGTGGTGAGGATTCTAGCCCGGTGTACGGCGTCGACGAAGTGGATGTCCTCATGCCTTGAATGGGTGCCATGGAGTTGGAGCTCTCTCCCCTATTCTTTCTTAGAGCCATTGTTGGTGTTTTGGAGCTTAAAAATCCGAAATTCGAAATAGAGGGTAGGGTTTTCGGATTTTTGGAGTGTTGGGGGGAAAGGGGATTTGTAGGTATGGATGTGTAGAGGGGAGTGAGGGGAGTATTTTGGTGGTGGAATGGGATGATTTGGTGGAGGAATGAGGGAGATATGGTAGAGAGAAGGTAGAAAAATGGAGTTTGGGGGAGTTGAGTTCGAAGTTGGGTAGAGGGTTTGGAGAAGATGAAGTGTTTTGGGAGCTGTTTTGGGTATAAATTGCAGGTATACCCGATCGAGTACCCTGCTATACCCGATCGGGTATATGTCTTTTGTCCGGTTCTGAGATGTGTACTCGATCGAGTCTCCGAGGCAGTGGCCTTAATTGTTTGTTTTTCCAGCTATGCCCGATCGAGTATAAAGGTGTACTCGATCGGGTCTCTGAGGCAGTGGCTAGATTTGTTCATTTTTTATCCATACCCGACCGAGTAAAAAGTAATACCCGATCGGGTATTCTGCCTTTTGCATATTTTGAGCCTGGTACTCGATCGGATAGATTTGGAAGGCTGTTTACCCTTTAGCTTCTCTGAAAATACCCGAGTGAGTACAGAATTATACCCGGTCGGGTATGCCTGTATTTTGTAAAAACTTTTGCTGATCCGATCGAGTATTGCACTCGGTTCATCTTTTTAACCAATACTCGATCGAGTAATTGTAAATACTCGATCGAATGGGTGTTTTTTTCGAAGGGGTGTTTTTTCACACACACTCTATAAAAATAATAATAGAAAACATACCTTGAATGGGTTCCCTCCCATGAAGCGCTTTGTTTAACGTCGTGGCTCGACGATATCTTCGTTGCTCCTCATTCATAGAGCGGTTCAGAAAGGTCTATGACTTCCACGTTTTTGGGTTAAAAACCCTCAAAGAAGAAATCTCTTTCCATTCACCTTGAGCACCTCTCCCGTCTCCAGGTCCTCAATTTCCACCGCCTCGTGTGGATATATTTTGACCACTTTGTATGGTCCAGTCCATCGAGATCTCAGCTTTCCCGGAAATAGACGAAGGCGTGATTGAAATAGGAGGACTTTGTCATCAAGTTTAAAGTCCTTTCTTATGATCAATTTATCGTGCCACTCCTTCGTCTTTCTTTTGTATATTTCCGCATTGTCATAAGAATCCAAATGGAGTTCTTCCAATTCTTGTAATTGGAGCTTCCTATATACACCGGCCTCGTCAAGATTGAGGTTGAATTCTTTCACCACCCAATACGACTTATGTTCAAGCTCTACGGGAAGATGACAAGTTTTGCCAAACACAAGTCTATAAGGGGACATACCGATTGGAGTTTTGTAGGCAGTTCGGTATGCCCATAGCGCATCATCAATGCGTATACTCCAATCCTTCCGGTTCGGGTTCACTGTTTTCTGGAGTATAGATTTCAACTCCCTGTTTGAGGTTTCCGCTTGGCCATTGGTTTGAGGGTGGTAAGCGGTAGAGCTCTTGTGAGTCACACCATATTTTTTTAGTAGGGATCCCACAATTTTATTACAAAAATGTGTGCCTCGATCGCTTATTAAAATTCGAGGGACCCCAAACCTTGAAAATATGTGTGATTTGAGAAAATTTGCAACCACCTTTGCATCATCAGTTTTGGTGGCTTTAGCTTCCACCCATTTGGAGACGTAATCCGCCGCAAGGAGGATGTAGATGTTACCTTGAGAGTTTGGGAAAGGTCCCATGAAGTCAATGCCCCATGCATCGAAAATTTCACAAAAAAGCATGGGGTTTTGGGGCATCTCATTCCTCCTTGAAATATTCCCCGCTCTTTGGCAATTGTCACACGCCCGACAAAAACCATTTGCATCATGAAAAAGAGTTGGCCACCAAAAGCCACTTTCAAGTATCTTCATCGTCGTCCGTTTCGGGCCGAAATGTCCTCCACAAGCATAAGAATGACAAAACTCTATTATGTGAGCTATCTCATATTCGGCGAAAGGGAGTAGTCCAAACTGTATCTGCAACGTTCTTCTATCTTTGATTTCTTCCTCTCCGGCCGGGGGACCACCACCCTTGTCCATGATGGGGAGATGCCTCGTTAAAAACCTTTACTAGGAAAAAACCCAGTGGGAAAAATCCTAATAAAGGGAAAAAGAGTACACCTAGCGCCCCCAACATGAAACAAGGGAGGTAAGTCCCCTCCGGCATAATTAATTTAGCTCAATTGCTCTTCATCTGACTCAGCTTTCATTCCTGCTCATGCGTGACATTTTCTGCTCATCTAGATACTCTGACTCCTCAGTCCCCCAGTCCCTCACTCCTTGAGGCGAGTGGAGACAAGGTGAAAATGAGTAAAGTCATCTTCGTACCTACACATTCAACATACATATAAATTTTTTCTTGGGATTTATGTTTCCGATCGGGAGTTCGTCACTTGAAACAAGTGGAGATGTGAATTGTTAATGTAATGATAAAATACTTAGTAGAATGGATGTGTGAGTCATTCGTAAGCAACGGTGCCACTCGAGGAATGACTAAGACCGGTCTTCGTGCCCGACTTGGTCGGGGCTTTGTCTTAATGCCTGACTTGGTCGGGGCTTTGTGCCTAATCTTGGTCAGGGCTTTAAATCCTAGTGATGGGTTTCAAGCCACACTCTACTAGGCATTTGATCATAAGTGCGTGATAGTGTGACATTCACTTGACAAAAAAATGATTTAAATAATATAAAAATTAAAGAGTACTCATCTTTTTGAAGTGGGCTGAAATAATGGACTGATTGGGCTGAAAAATATCCAACTGATTCCTTTGGGCTGTTATAGAAATTGGGCCTGATTCCTTAGTGAGCTGGTATGCCTACTATTTTGGCCAGGTCTACGAAACGCATCAATTAGTTGGAAAGTGGCCGGCAAGTAATTGGCAAGTGACCAAGAGGCAGCCTGTCACCTTCCTCTCTTAGGAATCTTTGTAGCTGGCGGGCGAGGTGGGAGAGTATGGGTGAAGCGACCGGGTAGAGAAAAGGGGCGGTGAGCGACGGCGCCGCATCCATGGTGGAGCCCAGAGTGAGCTGCAGGCCTGTGCGTTATTGATTTGTTGTGTGATGAGGTCCGGTGGAGGAGCTGAACTTGCAAGGCTTGCCTCTTACAGATCCAGGACTTGAAGATCCCGATCTGGAAACTATGGCCGGTGATTCACGGTGGTCGGTGAGATCCGTGGAAGTGGTGGCCAGCTGGCGGCAAGAATGTTTTGGAGTGGGACGCAGTGTACGGCCGCGCGACCTGGGACACAGCTGTGGGATGACGGTTGCTCCAGCCACTTCTGGGAAATCCCAGATTCCCGATTCCCCATCTCTGCTCTTTGCTAATTTTTTTTTATGAACTTTCCATACAGTTTCTTGGTTTTGCCTTTGCCATCACGGGATGTGTAGAGCTCTGGTTGCGACTGCGAGCTATCCTCGTGGCGGAGCACGGACTTAGGGCTTCCTTGACCGACAGATTCCTCATCTTGGTGCGTCCTTACGCCTCTTTAGGTTGGATTCTGGCTCGAGGACGGAGCTTCCCAATCGGCCATTAATGGCGGACTCTTAAGGTTAAGCTCCAGGGGCTGAGTCATTCAAGCCCGGAAACCAATGCGGTGGCGCAGCGGCCAGGCGCGACGCTGTCAGGGTTGAGGCGGAGGAGCTTGTACCTGGCAGCGGCTTCAGCTCAGACCTGGGGATGGGGGTGAGCTTCAGCAGGCGACAAGCCTTTGCTATGGTGTGTGCCGGTGGTGACGGTCTTTCCAGCAAGACATCTCCGGCTCTGTATCAGAAATCGTTAATTTTCTGATCTCGTTCGTTGCTCTTTCCTTATCCAATTTCTGACTCTCTTTTTTAATTTCCACATCATTTTTGCCTTAATTTTTTTGTGATTGAAATGATTTTTGGATGTTTTAGGAGGTTTTCTCACTTGATTGTGTTCAAACCTCTCAACGAGAGCACCATATGATGGATAGCGTACCCGGGGGGTAGCTTATCCGAGGGGTTATTCGGGGAATAACCTAGAGAGAAGTCAGAGCAAATAAGTGAGAGAGAGTCAGATGTATTAATGAAATCTGATCTGGGATCCTTTACAAGAGGAATATGGGCTGCTATTTATAGTAGCAATAAATGCGATGAGAGTACACGTGTCAGGAATCTAACGGCCGAGGGGTCACCTCAATCCGGGTGGCACCGGCATTCGCATGTGCACCGCATTAAGTGCGGTGGGTGGACGTGACGCCGCATTAAATGCGGTGGTTGTTTGTCTCCAAAGGGAATCTTCGGTGATTGAGCTGTTAGCTGAAGGCTCCCCTGTGATCGAGGGCTCTGTGCAGCCGAAGGTTCAGTGTAGCCGAAGGCTACTCTTACGCCGAGGGAACCAATGCCGACGGCTCCTGATTTCTGCCGTTTTCTCCGAGTAGCTTTGTATGCTCAAATCTGGCTGCCCTGTGAGTTTTTGAACCCTCGGCCATGGTGCCGAAGGCATCCCCAGGCGCGCTGCGGGTTCCTTTGGGCTTGGGCCGCGGTGTTTTGGGCTTCATGCGCTTCTTGGGCCAGTTGGGCCTGTGTTGGAGTAGTGGGAGTCTGTGGGCCGGGGGTTCCCGGGCCATATACTCCATCAATGATCATCAAACGACCTCAAAAGTGTGAAAGGCTAAGAAAGAATTTTTTGAAGGTAGAGAGCAGGGGTGGGCATATCGGTTTTCAGTTCGGTTTGGAACGGATTGGGAAAATTATTACCAAACAAAAGTCATGTTATTTTGCGTTTGGTTCGGTTTGGTTTAATTCGATTTGGTTCAATTTGGATTTATTATGTTTCAATAATATATGAAGATTTTATTGAATTTCTTTAATTCGATTCGATTTTGTTCGATTTTTATCGGTTTTGATTCAGTTTGGTTTAATATAATTTGAAAGAAGTACTACTAAATTTAAATCAAATTGCATATGTCTGATTTCGGTTCAATTTAGTTGGATTTGATATGATTCAGTTGAATTGAATCAAACCAATATGTCCAAATGAGTTTAATATGAACGCTAAACTATATAGGATGATACGGACTACGGACTAAATCATACTCTCCGTCCTAAAATCGTTGACCAATGTTGACTTGCACGTGGATTAATAAAGTAAAAGTTATGTGGTTGAAAAAGAACTAAATACCCCAACTTCTTCTTCCATCTCCTTCATTTTATCGTTTCAGCAGAAAAGAAAAGGGGAGTATTAATACATTACAGTCATTCAATCATTCAATCTCATCGATTTCAGCTTATAAGTTAACTGCAACCAAACCAAGAAGAAGCAACCCCTTCATCTTCTTCCTGTTCCAGAGCTCCATGAAGCAGAGCTTCAGATTCCTGCATCAACTCCGGGCTCAATCTGAACATAAGAACGCAGAATTCCATCTCATCCAAAGCCCCATCGCCGTCGATATCCCCTTCCCTCACCATGCTCTGTAGCTCGTCGTCCCTCAATTCCTGAAGCCCCAAAACCGCGGCGTTCCTCTTCAGGCTCTGGAAGGTAATCACCCCTTTCTCGCCGTCCATCAGCAGCCGGAATCCGTTGCAGAGCTCCCGTATCAGCCCTTCTCCGCCGAGCTTGTCCGCCATCAGCGGCAGCATGTCTTGGAACTCGTTTCCTCTGCTGCCGCCTGTCATTTCTCTTAAAGTTTGGGTTTTTAATTTCTTTATGATGAGGAAGAGGGAGTTGGTATTGATATATAGATGGCAGAATGTTGGGAGGATTGTTCCTGGAAATTACGGGGTGGATGAGTAATAAATTGGGTCTGGTATTTCTTACAAATATAATAAAAGAATTAATTTCATTTTGGTCCTATGAATTTTATGTCCATTTCATATTTAATTCATGTCATGAATAATTTCACCATGTTCATTTGTTGTACTTGAATAACGTTGTTTAACCGTTTGTGACTTTTCCGGCAATTTTAACAATCGAAAATATGGTTGGGACGAACCATATATGAACGAAAACACAATAGTTATGTATCAAAAATGAACAAAATAAAAGATGTGGACTAAATGTGAATTTAACAGACCAAAAAGTGAAATTTATTCTAAATTACAATACTCCGTAAGAATATTACAACTCATACTTTTTTTCCAGATAAACGCAATTGGTCTTTAACTTTTTTACTTTTTGAATTCTGAAGAGCATAATTCATAAGATATCCGCATATTAAGTCTTTTATTACTAAGTATTTTTTAATTTATTTGTATGAATTGGGTTTTTTTATAAATAAAAAATTGTCGGGTAGTTCATCCCCGACGCTATCTCTTATTCTCTGAGACCCTATACTGGAGGGCTGGAGGCACAAGACATGCTGCGTGCTCCATGATGTGCCGGGTGTGGGCGACCCAATTGTGTACGGAGTATTGTTTATCTGATATTAATAATTTTGTAATTGCAAGAAAATATAAAGAAAATTTTATTGTACAAATTTTATTATTGTACGCGCTTTTATATGTGTTTATGAAGATTTTTTTTATCTGTCATAGACAAAATATGTTTCGTCTTTATTGTTACAAAATAGGGATAAGGGTCAGATAGGGCCTCGAACTTGAAAAAAAATGTCAAATAAGGTCATATTTAGGATGCTCTGTCTAGCCGACACCATTTGGGGTGCTTCCCGGTGGAATTTTTTAATGAAATTTTTTGAGCATCTTCCTCATTAAGTCTAGTTTACCCATACCAAATTTCAGCTAAAAATTCAAGTGAGAAGGCAGTCAAATGATTTTTTGAAGATAACTGTGAAGTTAAACAACGCAGTACGTTTCGGAAAATCATTTGACTACCTTCCCGGTTGAATTTTTAGCTGAAATTTGGTATGGGTAAACTAGACTTAATGAGGAAGATGCTCAAAAAATTTCATCAAAAAATTCCATCGGGAACCGCCCCAAATGGTGCCGGCCAGACAGAGCATCCTAAATATGACCTTATTTGACATTTTTTTCAAGTTCGAGGCCCTATCTGACCCTTATCCCTACAAAATATGTTTTGTATTAAACATCCAAAAAATATTTCACCAACGCGTGTAATAGAGTATACAACAATAAAGTACTACGTATATACCAAGTCTTTTTCAATATAATCACCATTCCAATTATCTAAATCACACAATGAAATACACCATGCATTTGTACATAATTTTGTCAATTCTCGTGTTCTCATAAAAGTTATTTTCTTTTAAAGTTATTTTCTTTTAAAGTATGACGTAATAAGTACGGAGTATGTGTTTGTAATTATTTCTTTCTCATTTGTATAAATGTCTATTATACGGTCTTTATTTATTACACCACGTGCAAGTTAAATTTAGTCAAATTTTATGAGAGGAAGAGTGTACCAAATTACAATTTGCCACGGTTTATATGGGAGTGTTTGCAATTGCTTCAACTTTAAAAAAGTGATTTTTTAAAGTGATTTTGAGAAAAGTGATTAATAGTAAAAGTTGGTAGTGTTTGAGAAAAAAGTGATTATGGAAAAGTAAAAGTTAGTAGTGTTTGGTAAAATAAGTACTTTTTGTGTAATAGAAAAAGTGAGAAGCAGTTTAAAGCACCTTTCTACCTGCTTCCAGCTTTTAGCTTTTAAGTGATTAATTTAAGCAGAAGCTGTCATTTCAAAACACTCTTTTTAACTTTTTTTAAGCCAAAAGCTTAAAAGTGCTTTTTTTAAGCAAACCCAAACACTCTTTATGTTGAAAGAATAAATAGCTATCATTTATTAAAATTAGATAAAGTATATAAAAAAATAGATAAATTATAAAATACACCCACTTTATGTATCGGAAAAGATCCTGTCCAGCCGGAGGGACAGGATCCTCCGTCCGGCCGCCGCCGTTTAGGGCGGTTCCCGGTGGAGTTTTTTGATGAAATTTTTATGGAATGTTCCTCATCAAGTCTAGTTTATCCACAAAAAATTTCAGCTAAAAATTCGATCGGGAAGACAGTCAAATAATTTTTTGAAACATAACTGCGTTTTATATGTTTAAGTTGGAGCAGTTATCTTCAAAAAATTATTTGACTGCCTTCCCAATCGAATTTTTAGCTGAAATTTTTTGTGGATAAACTAGACTTGATGAGGAACATTCCATAACAATTTCATCAAAAAACTCCACCGGAAACAGCCCCAAACGGCGGCGGCCGGACGGAAGATCCTGTCCCTCCGGCTGGACAGGATCATTCCTCCTTTATGTATTTCACCTAAATTATAATACACCCACTTTCTCATTTTTATTGAAAAAGAGAAAGATGAATAAAAACAAAAAGTAATTAGATCAATAGTCTTGTGCAGTGACGAGATTGTAATAAACTATTGTGTTGGTAGTTGCTACGATGCGGCTTTTTATTCATTTTTTTATTCATTTTTTGCAAATCTGAGTTTCTCAAACGAGTTTTTTAGAAAAATATTACTAAAATAAAACTTATTTACATAAATATCACTATTCATTACTACAACATAATGTTGTGGACTTGTGGTAACATGAATTACTAATATTTCATTACTATTCTAGTAATTAGTCATATTTTTGTAAACCATCTTTATTTTGATCATATTTATGTAATTATTTCTTCTCAAATTACATTGGGAAATTTACCGGGATATGACTAAAACTCAATGAGTTTATCAATATATGACTTAACTAGTTTTTATACCTTTGTATGATCAAAAATCCAAAAACAAATAGAAAATTCGTTTATATTTAAATGTTGAATACGAAAATATCCTTATTTAAAATATGTGCATTTTGCACTAATTTCGTCCAATTAAAATTACTGCACTTTATATTGTCGTTAATGCACAAAATTAATGCATGACTTTACTGCACATCCGGTAATAATCACAGCACTTCCCCTAAAATTAATTCTCTTCTTATTCAATTGAGGATTTTTTTCAATTTAATAATTCTATTATTTTACATCTAATTAAGTATATTGCATTTCATGATGATATCACTGCTTTGTGTTACTACAATACTGATCATAATCACTGCACAACAAAATTTCTTAATGCATTCGTTAACTGTCATGTACCACATGTCTATTACCATATTTATTCACTGCCTCAATTTAATGCCCACAAATCCTAATTTTAGAAACTTTTAATTTCAAAAACAAAAAACCAAAAATGAGAATGAAAAGCAAAAATAGAAAGGGAAAAAACGTATTGCAGCGCCGCACTTCACCAAATTGAAAACCCTATTTCCTTCATGCGCACCAAAGCACAAACCCATCTTCATCTAAAACTTTAGCGCCGCACAAACCCATCTTAACCAAAATTCATCACCTGCGCCGCACTATCCATTCTTTCTGCTTGGTTCTGGCAACACTCCGACGGTTGAGGTAGGCACATGGGACAAAACCGGGCGGCTAGGCGGCGGCGCTCATGGATCGAGACGGCGGTGGGGCTGGTGGCACTAGTAAAAAAATGTCTTATAGTGACACTAAATTAGTATCATTAAACGATTTTGTGACACACTGAAAGTGTCACAGAAAAGCGGGGCAAGTGACACTAAATTTAGTGTCACTGATTGCTAAACAGATTAGTATCACAAAATTATGACAATAAAATATCACATAAAATTATGACGTTATAAAATCATAACTTTTTTTGACACTCTGGTATCATAAAGATATATGATACATTAGTATCATAAGTGTATATATATGTGTGTGTGTGTGTGTGTGTGTGTATGTAATATAATTTAATACTAATAAATAACCAAAATTCAAAGATTTTTATTTATATCTCAACTTCTCACATAAATGTGAATGTACATACTACATAATTCATGGGGGCACACCCCGAAACAACAACTAATATACAAGAACAAAACGCTAACAAGTCTAACTTTTACACCACACTTCTTAGGGCCTTCACATATCTTCTTTGGCAGACTTGCACAAAATGAAACTAGTTCTTATGCTACCAACTTCATCGTTTGAAACCTCACTTGCTTCTATCATAATTCACCTGCAAAG
Organism: Cuscuta epithymum; assembly: GCA_945859915.1. NCBI lineage: Eukaryota > Viridiplantae > Streptophyta > Magnoliopsida > Solanales > Convolvulaceae > Cuscuta > Cuscuta epithymum. The sequence continues at coordinate 192,360 of CAMAPF010000155.1, read as the reverse complement.
TGGACATTACAGTAATCACACACTAGTTCTACTTAGTACATCTTTCCTATAAATAAGTAAAATTTAAACTGTAAACTACAAAATAAAACATCTCTAATTAAAATATTTGAAAGCCTTAGACTTTTTTAATTAAATTATTTTTACATATTCAAATCCCTATTTTATAGTAAAAGGACTTACTTGGAAGAAAATGAATAGCATCTCTAGCAACCTGTTTAAAGATTAACCAATTCACAGATAAATAAAGAAAGAATATATAACCCTGTTGAATGTGTCATAAGCACTCCTTCGTATAAAAATGCTAGGTGCATACATAATAACCACTTGAATAGCCTGGAAGATACATTTGACATATTAGAGAATAAAGAAAATAAAATTAAAAAAAAAGACAAGAGAAACAGATTACCAATAATCCAGCATTTAGAGAGGGCATATATGAGAAACTGTCAATATGTTCAGCTTGTGTTTCATGACATTCAGAACCATCAAAATGCTAAGCAAGATTCAAAAGCATGCTTCTTCAAATCCACGAAAGCATAACACATGAAAAGACATGCTTTAGCATGCCTACTGTCTGCCATCTCTTAGTTTGGTCATTTTGAAGCTCTTTTCTTAATGCACCTGAACATATATCAGTCTGCCCCCAAATGACTGTAGTAGTATATCAGTAGAAAAGGAAAAACTGAGTCTTCAGATTCAAACAAAACATATGTAAATAACTGAGAACATGTTAAAAGGACCTGCCAGTGATGCACCATGTTTAACAAAAGAAAATTGTGTTGTATCTTCTCCATCATCTGTACAATTTCCAAGAGGATTTAGTGGATAACAATGCATACTACAATACTACATAATAAGATTACGGAAAGAATTAAAGAGCATCACATAGAAGATTTGCTACAATTTCTTCCTTTCCTTACTTAAGGTTCTTTATTGCATGTAATAATCACTACTACAAAAGGAGTTTTTTCATTGCTAATAAATCATCCAAGAATGACTTACGGAAACTCCATAACATTCTAAGTTTCTAACCATTGTTCGTTGTTTATTTTCCTTTGACCTATCATGGCGCCCCATGTCACCAACTCACCATCTTACCCACAAGGCCACAACCATGATTGCCCTGTCATAGCCACGGCCCAAAGGTACATAGCAGAATACAAAAAATGATATACTAGTATATTATAACCAAGAAATGCAGTTTCATTATATACCTTGGAATATAAAGCATAAAACTCACCTTGGACTATAATGTTTGTAATCCTATCAACATCAAAGCCAGTAATTAGTCCCATATATGACAAACCACAGAAGGGAAGAACATGTGATAAGTGGGTCACGGTGGGTAAAAAGTGCGATGTTCTAGCCCCAGAGGCTAGTGAAACAAGGGCCTGCACAAACGAAACTTTACCCCATCATTTGGTTCTGCCCTTTCAATCTCGGGACAAAAGAAAGGAAAGGGAGTTTTAGGAGAAGTGTTACCTTTGAAGCATCCCCATCAATTCCAAAATAATCTACCACTGGCCTTCCAACCTCTTCGTCGTCCATTTTGATATATACAAATAGAAGCTGGATAAAGTCAGAAAAACAAAATAATGGTGTTAGTTCAAACTTAAATGCAAGTACACTAGCTTTCAAAAGCAATTTATGACTAAGGTGGTATATTTAAAAAAATAATTGCCCTAAATAGGGTTAAAACATACTCATGTTCCCTAAATAGGGGCCATTACCAAAGTCAGTCCATTAATGGTGAGGCAGTCCGGTGGCGATGGGACCAGTGACAGCGGTCTGGTGGTGGCGGAATTCTTGCGACCCTAGTGGGCAGTGACAGGCCCTAAACCCTGCAGGGGTGTTCTTCTCCAATCACAAAAGACTTCTATTTAGGGAATTTTAAACATCTACACCTATGTTTGTCTTGTTAACATGTTTTACTCTTATTATGGGAATAATCTCTTTTAAAATTAAAGAAATAAGTTTTATTAACATGAAGTTCAGACAAATGAATGGAATGGAAGTGGGTCAATAACTCACACCCTGTGGCTAAGCAAAGATGGTAAAGTAATGTTTTTTTTTCTTTTAGTTGACACTTCTAATTTCTATTTTTTCATTTCCTTCTTTTTAAATTTGCATATGGGGATGTGGTACCTTTCCCTTAAAGAACTTTGCAGCACTTAGGAAGATCGGCAAGAACGTTGCAGTATCATTAGCAGTGGTAAATAGCATCACCTGTGAATACAATGCCTTAAATCAATTAAATATGACCACCACAACTTCTGCTATTTGGAAATGTTCATAGAAAAAAAGTATCTCTATACTAAAGGTCTCAATTGATAGTCTCACATCCTGTAAAGCAGCCTATTACCTGTTTCTTGATTGCACTTCCAAAGAGTAAAGGTGCACTTTCTCTAGTAAATATTATCACCAAAGGAAGCTTGTTTGCATAAACAAGTGCAACTATAGCCGACTTCGTGAGGACACCCTTTGCATAGAATGTTAGATAACACTCATGAATCAACAGTCAGCTCCTTTCCATTAGTAATGACATCAAAAAAGGGACAGATTCACTAGCATTAGGAACATCAATATGGGCTGCAATTGGGGTTGTTGTTGCAGCATCAGAAAAGCCATCCAAAGAGATAGATTCACAAGCATTAGAGGCACCAATATGGTCTGCAGTTGTATAGCATCCGTAAGGGCTTTAATATGGGCTGCAATTGGGGCTAGCTGCAGCAGCAAAGTTAATTGGGCCAGCCACAACACAACCAACCGGGGCAGCAACACCACAATCTAGAGAGGTCTGAGGTTCACAGTTAGCTAAGGCATTACCCTTAGCATGGGGGACCCCCAAACGAAAGAAGCATTAAGAGGGACAAAACACGGGTGTGTAGCATCAATTTCAGGACTCCCAATCAAAAGCACATTATTAACAGGAATCTGAATATTATTAACAAGGGTTTTCAGGACATTTGAGCACTAAGTAAGTGACCAATGAAAATGTCTCATAAATTGGGGGAAATCAAAGTTTGTAATCATAAAAAGAATTCAAAGAAAAGAGAGACTTGGAATAATCACAACCTAGCTAGGGTTGTTCACGTACACATTGAAGACGATCTAGTTTACCTTGGTCACGTTTTCCATGTTTTCGCACCAGTGGAACTACAGAAGATACGAGAAATTGACGTCGACCAGGAATACCCAGGTTAGGTTAAACTTCTCGAACACGAAGGGGGAATCCTCGAACCAGCTACGCATTAGCCCGCCGGATTCGTTGACGGGAAGAATGTATTGGCCCCTGACGTTCCACATGTACATCATCTCCATTTGCTTGTCGTCCACTGTTAGGGTTCGGTCCGGAAATCCAGCCATGTAAATCGAGCCTAAACCAAAGATGTCCAGCGTTTGAATGACCTCGACGGCATTGACGAAGGCAAACGAGCCAACACCATCGGCCAGCTTGAATTTGAGCTCCACGGTATTCTGGCTAGGTTTGCGAATGAAGAGAGAAAGAGTGCTCTTAAAGTTGATTAATTGCTCTTAGAGACCATAGGTGTTAAAATATGACAAAATAATGTTAAAAGAAAATAAAATAGGGTATGAACGTCACTATCTAATATTGATGCAATTGTGTCAGAAACTAATGACACATATACATCGTAAAAAACATATGTCGTATTTTAGTGACACTATATTAAAAAGTGTCACAAACAAAGTGTCACTATAAGCCTGTTTTCTACTAGTGTGGCGTCCGTAATGGCGATGGTTGCAACGAACGTGTGGCTAGGGGTGGCCAGGCAAGCAAGCGACTGGATTCATACGTAGCCGGCGATCGCGCTCCTGGACAGTGACAGACAGTAGGCCATGGGGCGGCGGCAGACGGCGGGCCATGGGGTGGTGGCGGCAGTGGTGTGCGGCTGCAGGCAAGCGGACCTATGGAGGTGAAATAATGGAGGCTATGGTTGGAGACAAGTGTAGGAGTTTAGGGTTTTATAGATATAACCTAAAGAGTATATTTGTCCAACTAATTAAATTATTTATTTATTTATTTATTCCGAATTTTAATTAATTATTATGAGTTTTAATATTATTTTGGTATAAAAACCAGTTAGGTCATAGATTGGAAAAACGAACAAGTTTTAGTTATACCTAGGGTAATTATCTCAATTACATTAATGTCATCGAGATTTGTAATGAGAAAGTCGACCTAATTCACTCACAGGGCCGGTCCTCGGGGGTGGGCAACAGGGGCGACCACCCTAGGCCCGAAAATATATAGAGACAAAAATAGACCCAATTTTTTTTCTCCATATATAGTTTGAGTAGACTTCTTTTTTTATTTTAAGTTTAATTAATTAGGCCTAATGTTTTAAATTTTGTTGACAATTTGAAAAAAATAGAACATAAGTAAAATGTCTTAAACGAAGCCAAGTTTAAAAAACGAATATACATTAATTTTAAGTAGGGCTAGTTGTAGTTTTAAAGCAACACGATGAATTAATAAGAGACACGTCTCTTCGGTCTTCACATATCTTTAGTTTTTAATGCTTTTAATTCATTTTAGGATAGTATTGATGGTTTTGCTTCACATTGTTCTACGATAAACAATTCAAGTAATATTTTTTCTTTTTATATAATACTTGTGTTGTTACGTTTGTCTAAATATGTAAATTCAATAACAGTAAAGTGATTTGGGCCTTAAATTTTTTATCTTTCTTAGATATTCTTGTTATAATTCATATTTCAAATATTTATAGTTGAAGATTTATTTTGTGTATAAACCCAATGTAGTATATTTCGCCCATAGGCCCAGAAATGGGTAAGACCGGCCCTGTTCACTCATTTTGAACTTATGAATGATCTTGAGAATGATTCTCACTTTTCATGAAAATTACACTTTTCACTTGAATTTGTACATATACGCATAGTACAAAGTCTGTATGTAATCTATATCTATATCTATATCTATATCTATATATATATATATATATATATATATATATATATATATATATATATATATCTAGAGGGCTCTTCTCATCAGGCCGGCCTGACGGGCTGCCCCGTCCGGCCGAGCCCGTTTGGGCACCTTCCCGGTGGAATTTTTTGATAAAATTTTTTGAACATGTTCCTCATCAAGTCTAGTTTGTCCATACAAAATTTCAGCTCAAAATTCGATCGGGAAGGTCGTCAAATGATTTTTGCAAGTTAACTGGTCCGGAAAATACATATTCCGGACCAGTTAACTTGCAAAAATCATTTGACGATCTTCCCGATCGAATTTTGAGCTGAAATTTGGTATGGACAAACTAGACTTGATGAGGAACATGCTCAAAAAATTTCATCAAAAAATTCCACCGGGAAGATGCCCAAACGGGCTCGGCCGGACGGGGCAGCCCGTCAGGCCGGCCTGACATGAAGTTTCCTCTCTATATCTATCTATATATTATACATTTGCAACTTGCAAGTAACATTGAATTAACTCTTTGACAAGTGTCATGCTCACGATCACTTGAGACATGTCATTTTCACATTAATTTGATTTGTCATATTTTAAAAACACTTGTGAAATACATAATTTGGTAATACACTTTCAAATTAAAGAGACACTAAGTCTTTGATGACCGTGTATCTCTAATTAAGGTAAGTATACCTTGCTTAATCACTTGCTGTTTATATTTTGATAACACCATTATAATTTTGTAATACACCCTCTTTCTAATTTAAGTAAAGCTCTACAACGTGTGGCTTATGTACCATCTCTATTACTATTTAATTTATGAAATAATTGACAATAAGAATGTTTTCTTTTGGACTGAAATTTGCTGGTCTGATCTGTTTAAGTCTGGTCTAGTCTGAACTGTTCTGGTCTGGTCTGGTAAACGTCTGGTCTCTGTGTATTTTATAATTATGAAAGTCTGGTCTGGTCAGGTCTGAGACTGAAAACAGTCCAAAAAAAAACATTCTAATAATCTCAATCGGCATTCAAAGGATTTTAATACCATATAATGACCTCTTCAATATATGGTTTCATACTCAACCTGTGTTTCAGTATACGAATTTGTATACCTATGTTTCAATATAAAACTCACTATCGATGAATAGACTATACCAACAAAACAATTGCCGTCATTATACAATTTTCACCACCTTGAGAAATGACGTCTTCAATCAAGTGTGATTCAATTTTGAGTGTTTCAACTCTGAAAGACTTGGAATATTAAGGAAGTGTTAGTTCGCTTGTGATTCGTTCCAAAGATGAATTCATCCAGACCCCATAATCACGCTCATTGAATATGGTTCTAATGGATGAAAAGGTATGTTACATTCATCACTAATATTGGATAATGAGGAAAAGTGAAAGACAACAAAAAAATGTTGTCTAGCGAGGAAGTTTTTGGAATAATTTAAAAAATGAAGTTTAGCGGGTCAGCATTCGGTCACCCGCCATGTCACCAATCAAATTTCCATTTTTCTACATGTTTTTATAAATGAAGTGTGGCTTACAATCGAGAAAATTGAAATATAACTCCTCCCTTCTCACGTTGAATCCACCCGATGCTACCTCACAAAAAACACATTGATGAATTTTTCTTATCACAAAGTTCAAAAATAGCAAATTTCACCAATTCATATCTGTAAGTCAATTTTCAATTCAACAATTCAAAATGAATCGTAAGTAGCGAACTTCAAACAAATTATCAACTTCAATATGATAGAGCCGTTTAAGAGGAACATCTTAAAATGCCTTATCTGTGGGATGAAACTTCCATGGGTTTTTTACAAGAAAATTACTAAAATAAAACATATTTACATAAATATAACTATTCATTACTACAATGTAGTGTTGTGGTAACTAAAGCTCAAAACTTGAACATGAATTACTATGATTTCATTACTACTCTAGTCACTAATCATACTCTTGTAAATCATCTTTATTTTGGTCATATTTATGTAATTATTTCAACTTCCATATGTTTACACCTTATCTAAATAAAAGGTATAATTTTATTTTAATTAATTTTATTTACAAAAAGGTATAATTTTACCTTCGTCCAGGTAGGTTTTGTCAATTTTGAATTAATTAGGTGATGAGAAATAATAAAAATAGAAATTGTGTAGTTGAAGTTTGTGTATAGCAGAGAGAAATGAGCACACTCACAAACTATTTACTTTAATTTAATTCAAAAGCGATAAATTTTTGTTACAATACACCAAGGAAAGTTGGCAAAATCAATGGAATGTGTACCGACCTTTCCCAATACTCTGTATTTCTTATTCACTTGTGGAGGCAATAATTACTTGCTAGAAATCCTAGAATGATAAGTAATTCATTCTTTAAAATTCTCCATGTTTTATAAGTTTAGAATTGATACATTGATATTCTTCCACATACAAAAATTGATACATTGATATTTTTAATAGATGTTAATATGTTATCATTACTTGCAAGTTTCTTAAAGCACAACTGATAACCTTATTTTAAGCTTATCAGTCTATTAATTAACTTTTTATGATTTACAAATTTTTTATTTCACGCGCTTAATAATCAAAATAAGTTGCTTTTGTGACTAGCTCAATTAAAGTTACTTTCCATATTAGTTCTTCATTCATATATTTTTCTTAATTTAATTAATAAATATATTCTAAATATTTTTTTTCACAAATCAATAGATTTAATCAATTCGGTCATTTTAGCTAAAACTTAATGAATTTCAAAAGATTGAACTGTTTCAATCAATTTTAGTGTTACCGAACATATTCTTATGAGATAAGGGTCAGATAGGGTCTCGAACTTGAAAAAAAATGTCAAATAGGGTCATATTTAGGATGCTCTGTCTGGCCGACGCCATTTGGGGTGGTTCCCGGTAGAATTTTTTGATGAAATTTTTTGAGAATCTTATTCATTAAGTCTAGTTTACTCATATCAAATTTGAACTAAAAATTTAATCGGGAAGACATTCAAGTGAATTCTTGAAGATAACTGTACTGTTAAAAGCGCAGTTATCTTCATGAATTCATTTGAATGACTTCCCGATTGAATTGTTAGTTCAAATTTGATATGAGTAAACTAGACTTAATGAATAAGATTCTCAAAAAAAATCATCAAAAAATTCCACCGGGAACCACCCCAAATGGCGTCGGCCGGACAGAGCATCCTAAATATGGTCTTATTTGACATTTTTTTTCAAGTTCGAAGCCCTATCTGACCCTTATCCCTATTCTTATTTATTGACAAAATTTAATCAGCACGTGAGATTATAAAGTAAAGTCAATATGGTTGAAATTTATTTCAATAAATGAATAACTAATCAAAACCACAAATTAGTTATAGTTTTATAAAAATAGAAGTGTCAATTATTATGTATAACTAAAAAAGAAAAGTTAGTCTATACGGAAATTCATTATTCATGTTTCTACACAAAAACACAAGACTCTTATTTTCATTTTTTAATTCACTTTTTACTTGAAATTTTCATTAATTTCTATGTGCAGGGCACGCCGGCACGGGTCGGATACTAGTTTAAATCAAATGAGAAAGCTGGCTTAATGAGGATAATGTGAAGTTTATATTCACTACGCTATGTTGCAATTGTATGTTAGGCTGCTCCACTTTTCGTGTTATAAAAAGATTAACAGTACATACAAGTGCAACCTAACAAATTAGTAAAAGTAGATATTCGCATTCACTTGTTTAACACTTTTTATTTGATACAAATACAAATGTTCGAATGATAAGTATAAAAAGTGTATCATATTTAAAAATTGTAAATAGATCAATAGTCTTGTGCAATAACGAGATTGTAATACTCTTGTGTTGCTACGATGCTTTTTATTCATTTTGATTTGCACATTTGAGTTTCTCAAATTTGTCACCGAGTATTTTAATAAAAAATTGATCTAATAATCCACCTATTTTGAAGGAATGAATGCTCTAGATTCATACTCACTTATCACGAAGGTTGTGCTTTTCACTTGAATTCGTGCATATATACACATATTCTGTGTACAATTTGCATCAAAAGAAAAAGATCGATTGAAGCGGATAATGAGAAATTTACTATGCTATGTTGCAATTGTGTGTTGGGCTACTATACTTTTCGTTGTTATAAGAATTGAGGTTCAACATAAGTGCAACCTAACAAAGTAAAAGTAGAGATTGGCATTTACTTGTGAAACACCTTTTATTTGATACAAACACAAATGTTCGAATGGTAAGTACGAAGTATAAGAGAAATTTCTCACAAATACTTATTAAGGAGTACTCCGTATTATTTATATTATATATGACCTATTATTTTCGTTATCTTAAAATATATATTTCTCTCCAACCACCGGCAAACCGGTTAATTGGAATGGCCGAAATTGGATTTTGTATACAATAAAATTGATAGGCGGATCTAGCAAGTACTTCCTCCGTTCTTTTTTAGTTGCAACAGTCAACATTTCACACTTGCCAACGCACATCTTTGACCGTAATTATATCTTAATCCCTATTAGTAAAAAATATTTAAAAATTAGATTTTGAAAATTTGTAGTGAGATGAATTGAACAATATAATTTAAAAAAAATAATTTTTATAAAATAATAATATAAAATGTAGTCAAAGTAGAATATGTGAATAGTGTAAAATTCAACATGTTGCGATTAAAAAGAGACGGAGGATAGTATTTGATTTCCACTTGATATGTATAAGAAATCCCATCATTCCATGTGTGCTCCCGAAATAAACACTCACTTGGACAGTATACGAAAATTTATAAAATGAAAAATGTATATTTAAGATTCATTAAGATGAAAGATAAATGATACTACGTACGTTACGTACATACCGAGTATAATGTTTTCTTTCAAGGAAAATGTGAGATAGTTTTTTTCAAGGAAAATATGAGACAGTTTTAGTCTTGTAGAACGTAACGGACCGGATGAAAATTATTATTTTTGGAGGTGTTTTACTACACAGAAGATGTCGATGTTTAAAAGAAAAAAACAATCGAACATCGAAATTGCGTGAAAAAGTTTGTTAAAACAGCATTACCTGATTGCTACAAAGAGGACCGGCTACATACCCATGTACTAAAGTATCTTTCAGCAAAATGACAGTTTAGTGGTCATTTTGCTTTTTTCAATCATATTGTCAAGTAAAAAAAATAGTTAATGTTTGACTCCATTGTAAATGATGGAAAAAATAGTTAATGTTTAACTCCATTTGATAAATTATTTACTTCAATGATCAGATATGGGGTATGTTTGACAAATGACTTATCAGTAAACTTGTAGCTAGCTAGTTTGGCCAATTTTAGCTCTTTCATTAATCAAAGCAGCTAAACGAAGTACTACGTAATTTTTAAGTATTAGTTAAAGGGGGTGTTTGGTAAACGTCTTTTCAACTCAAAAATGGCGATTTGACCACTTTCAGCATTTCCAATAAGTGAAAACATTGTTTGGTAAATGGCGGTTCGGCACTGGCATTTTTGGGCGAAAATGCTGAAATGAAAGCGCTGCTAATAGGAGAGTTTTGGATTGGCGTTTCGAAAAATGGCGTTTTCTACTAATTTTACGACCAAATAGCTAAACTACCAAACATCTTTTAACAACCCGCCAATTTATTCCGTTAGTTAAACCCGCTAACTGAATCCGCTTTTAACAACCCGTCAATTTGGATTGGTGTTTCCATGATTAATTCAATTTTTAATAATAAAAATTTACATATTCAGAAAATACATTAAAATCTCTTCAAAGTTGTAAACTACAAATTAGAATATAATTAAAATTTAACATTATACTCCCTTCGTCTCCCTAACTTTATCCCGTTTTACCTTTTTCGTCTGTCCCATTAAGTTTGTCTCATACCATATTTGGTAATATTTGAGTGACTACAATTCATTCTTACTTTATTCACACTTTATCAATTCAATATCAACCACACAATTCTACTTTTTCTTAAAAATCACACCACGCCTCTTTGTCCCAAACTTAGGGGGGCGGAGGTAGTAATTAAGAGAATAAAATGAAACTATTTGATCAAGAAAAAACAAATTTGCAAATCAATTTGGGACAGAGGTAGTATATAGATTGAAATTGACTCGCATTGTTTCATTAGAGCATCCACATTGATGATCTTCAAATTTACGGTTTTTCATGACTTATTATTGTTATGTCACCTCCACATAAGATAATCTCAAATAATCTCCAAACCAATAAATTTCTCCTCATTCATGATTTTAATTTACCATGGATAGGAGCATGAGCATGCACGAACTACAAAGCTAGTCATCATCATAATTATGAGTATATATGCCTAGAAGTTGGAAATAATCTCAAAATAATTGAGCTTTAGAATTTGATACCAGATTATTTTATCAAATAATCTCATAAAATAATCTCAACTCCTCATCCATGATCCCAAAAAAATCTTCCACATCATCAAAATGATCTCAAAAATAATATTTCGTATATGAATGCCCTTAGTGCTAGTAATTTTGTTTCACTTTGGATGAGTGTGGTCCACCGATTTGGACTAATATTGGGTGTAAATAAAGAAGGGTCAGTTCTGTGTGGGAGAAGACGATCAAGGAGTAGGGTGAATCGGGCGTGATGGATGACAGGTAAACGAACTAAGCAAGCGGCAGCAGTTGTGCTTGTTTCATGATTTGGTACATTCATTCATTTACTCATGAATCATGATTCATTCATCCGATCCGTAATGGTTTATTCGAAGAAGATGCAGCGGCCGCATGTTGTGGCCGGCCTTCTGCTCGCGCGGTCTCGTGTTTTTGTCTCTTGTTTTATGTCCCCAATTCCGTCCATACAATGTAGGCAAGGAATTAATTAATGAGACGTTTGATCTACTACCTCTTTAACTTAAAAATTTTCTCATTTCAAAAGTAGTTAGATTAAGAATAGAGAAAGATGATACTCTATGAATTATTGAGGGTATGATGAAAAGATAGTGGAATAATGTGATGAAATGTAGGATAAATCCAAAAAAAAGTAGTTGTAATAGTGTATTATTTTCAGAATTATTGAAGGTATAATGAAAAGATTTAGAAATGAAAAGATTTTTTTGTTACAAACGAAAAAGGAAAGTGAGAAGATTTTTATGTTAGGGAGGGAGTATTAATTTTATGATGAAGATACTCGTACATCATATAGAAATGACCATATACTTCTTTTTCCTTCTTTTTATCGTAATGCGTTACATAGAAATGTCACTCAATATTACAGACAGATCCAAGTTGCCATTTAGCATCTCTGATTACGCACAAATGTTCGGAGCCCGTTTTAGCATCTTTGATGGCATCTTTCAATTTATCAAATATCAACCTTTATCAATTAACTTTTTTTATATTACCCTAATTTTTAATTTCGCTTGCACAATTACTAAAAAAAAGGATGACACCCCATCCCTGAGGGTCCCTCAACACTGACCGAACGGCATGATGAGAGAATGTAAATTGGACTACAATCACAATATGACAGATAGAGAGAGTGGGGCTCTGTTCCACAATCACGAAGTCTCGTTTCTCTCTAGGGAGAGGAACCCTAACGACCGTCTTCCCTCTTTATAGGGATTGGGATTTTCTGTTGTCCCTATCAATATGGGGTTTGAGCGGCATATTATACCGATTTTAAATGTTCTAACACATGGGATTGCAATTACGTCGGAGGAGATATCTTTAGCGGATGGACGAGGTGCGGTTGAGATCTTATATCGAGTTTGGATTGTGAAGCCTTGATCGACCATTCGGACGGTGGTCGTGAAGCCTTGATCGACCATTCGGACTGTGGTGGAGTTGGTATTCATCCATATTGCAAGAGCTAGTACTCCACCGGAACCGGGAAAAACTTTGTGGGAATATTTTACTTTCGGTATTATTTTCTCTTTAGTTGCAATTCTTTTTGTTTTAGTCCGAGTATATTTTGTTTGGATTTTTGGAGTTCTTCTGATAGACAGAGTTTCGATTCTAGTCGTTTTAGGCCTAAGTCTACACCTAGGATTCATGATTGGATCTGTAAACTCTGTCTGAAGGTAGTCTTGTATGTGTTCTCGATTTTAATATAACGGTCGCTCTTTAATAATAATAATAATAATAAATCACATGCAGATTTATGAAATAATAAAAATAAGTAAGGTTAACATTACTTTTCTGCAGACATAATTAACAAAAATTACTGTAGAAGACATTTTAATTATTCTTCATATAATTTTTTTTCTTAATTTCATTAATTCAACATATTCAACCAATTTTGATGTTGCCAGCTGACGGGCTCTTAATTTCAAAAACATCGTCGGTTGATATCACATGTTTTTTATTAAAACAAGTGATTTCACTCTATTATTCGTACTCCCTCCATATTATTTTAATGGCTACACCTTCCATTTAGATAGTAATTTTTGTTTACTTTGTTACACTTCATTATTTTGGTAAGTTTTCCGATTAAAAATACACAATTACTCTCAATTTTTCTACTTTTCTCATCATTTTTCAAACTTATTCACATTCTCTTAATATTTTTTATACATTATTTATTACTCCTACAATTTTATTTTAAAGAAATCAAGTTTTTCGTGAGAATTGGTGGACCAATGCAGCCATAGGAAAACTTTTGTCCTCAAGCGGGGCATAAAAATTCTAACTTAGAAGCTGTTCTCTTTGCCTGATCTGAATGTTTCTAATCTGAATTTTTTAAGTTCTGATCTGATCTGGTCTTAATTTTTCTGATCTGATCTGATCTGAATCTTTCTGATCTGATCTGAATCTTTCTGATCTGATCTGATCTGATCTGATCTGAATCTTTCTGATCTGATCTGAATGTTTCTGATCTGGTCTGATCTGATCTGAATCCTTCTGATCTGATCTGAATCTTTCTGATCTGATCTGATTTGAATGTTTCTATGATTATAATTATAATTATAATTATTATAATTGCAATTACAAATATAATTTAAATAAAATTATAATTATAATCGTAACTATAATAATAATAATAATAATTAAAATTAAATTTAAAATGAAAAAAATTTATACCTATTACACTAATTATAAATATAGATATAATTATAACTACAATATTTATCTCTATAATTGTAACTATAGTTGTCAATATTATTATAATTACTCCGTAAAATAATTACAAAAGTAGTAGTAGTAGTAGTAGTAATAATATTAATAATAATAATAATAATAATAAAATAATAACTATAATCATAAATTATAATTATAATATAATTATAATTATAATTATTATAATTAAAATTAATAATTATTATAATTATATTAACATTAATTAAAATATTATAATATAATAATATAACTATAATTATTATAATTATAATTAATAATAATTATATTTATATTAACATTAATTATAATATTATAATATAATAATAGTACTATAAATACAATTAATATTATCATAACGATATTATTATATTAATATTATTATTACAATATATTAATAATAATACGATTATTATTATTATTAGTATTACTATATTATTATAATATTATATTATAATTATAATTATAATCATAATTATAATTATGATTGTAATGATAATTATAATTATTATAATTATAATTATATATAGATATAATTATAATAATTACAATTGATTATACTTATAATTATAAGAATTATAATTGTAATTATAATTATAATTACAATTAATTATAATATAATATTATAATAATATTAATCATATTATTATTATTATATTGTAATAATAATAATAATAGTCTTCTTAATAATTGCATTTATATTACTATTATTATATTAAAATATTATAACTATTATTAATATCTTATTTCTTTATCATATTATTATTAATATATTAATAATAATTATATAATAATAATAATGATAATAGTAATAACAATATTAATAATAATAATTAATATAATAATACAAGTGATAAATCATGTTTGAACTTTTCTGGTCTGATCTGAATGTTTCTGATCTGGTCTGATCTGAATGTTTCTGATCTGGTCTGATCTGATCTGAATCTTTCTGATCTGATCTGAATCTTTCTGATCTGATCTAAATCTTTCTGATCTGATCTGATCTGAATCTTTCTGATCTGAACTGATCTGATCTGAATTTTTCTGATCTGGTCTGATCTGAATAAAATAAGAATAAGCAATAAGTAATAAGAATAAGACGAACAGAACAGCACCTTAATTGGTTGTAAGTAAAGAATAAAAAGATGACATATAATTTTTTATTTTATGTGACGAATTGTGTGATAATTAAAATAAGTAAAGTTTGAGTTTTTTATGGTTACGTTGTCTTGACTTCAAATTAGAGTATGGTGAATTAATTATGCGCGTTGAGTTATGTGATAATCAATTATCAAAATAATAAGGTTCGAGTTACTCTTCTAGTAGTTGAATTGGCTCCAATTGCTAAAAATGTGAACATCCTTGGAACTTTGACTTCCTTTGTGGGAAGTCCACATTGATGTTATGTTAGAATCTTATACTGGAAAAGTTTGAATCAACAAATTGTTATATTAAGACATGAGTTACTCCTCCTATCAGGTGATATTTTAGGATGGAACCTCGAGTCTTAACATGTTATCAATTCACAAAGTGAATTTTACCTTTTTTTTGTGAAATAAATAAATGTTATATTGTTATGAAAGAGTTTTAAAAAATGTGAAGTAATGTTTATGTATGATTTTCTAATTAATCAAACTTGACCATTGATCAAGAAAAAATACTCAAATATCTTTTTATATTTCAATGTGACACACATATACAGTTGCAACTTACAATATACACATTAATTGATTAAAAATGATAGTGACACATTTTTTGGGACAACAACAAATGAATTACGACAATGTTTGAAGGGAGAGATGGAATACAAAGTATACTTCTACATTCAATTTCAAACTAGAGGTGTTTTGATGTAGACTAAATTAGTCTTAGGGTCTGTTTGCGACAGCTTCTGCTTTTAAAAAAATGTTTTTTTTAATGAAATGGGGAGAAGTGATCAAATAAAAGTTGATAGTGTTTGAGAAAAAAGTGATTTTCAAAAGTAAAAGTGGGTAGTGTTTGATAAAATAAGTGCTTTTTGTGTAATAGAAAAAGTAAAAGCACTTTTGACGCGGAAGCCGAGAAAAATAAAAGTTGTAATGTTTGAGAAAATAAGTGCTTTTTTAAAGCCAAAAGCTGAGAAGTGCTTTTTTAAAAGCAGTTACAAACCAACCCTTAGAATAGCTCAAATCACACTAAATCATAATAGATCAAATCTCAATGGTAAAAACTAAAAACCACATAATATGAGTCTTTAAAAAAAATCAAAACACCCTAATTAAGCTCAGTTAAAACCGGCTAACGGCTAACCCCACCACTTATTTCAGTGAAAATCATTAAAATAATATTGGTGTCAACTTGTCTTTAGTTTTGGTATGGAGGTATGTTAAATGGCTATGACAAACCATAAAAGGAGAAATTGATAAATAAAATGAACAGTTGATATTAGGGATCAATTCAACTTGTCGCTTATGTACTGTGATTGCGTATTACTCCGTATTATATCCTTTTCACATGAAAGGGATTGACCACGTCGGGTCGGGTGGACACTTAAGCTTTGGAAACCTCTTGGAAGATTCGGATTTCTGTCATCCACAGCTGTGCTTCAAAGATATCATTGCACTCCATAACATCTTTAATCCCGTTCGAATCTTTAAAGGCCGGTTAGGTTCTGGGTTCGAATCCCGGCAACTGCGATGAGAGATTACTATGCTAAAAATGCATAGGGTCTCTGCAAGTACCGGGGACGGAGCCCCACTCTCTATCTGTCACATTGTGATTATAGTTCAATTTACATCCTCTCATCGTGCCGTCCGATCGGTGTTGGGGGGCCCTCAGGGATGGGGTGTATCCTTTTTTTAATCCAGTTCTCCAATAAAAGTGTTAAAACCACACCCCGGTTATTTAATAGTTACTCTGTTTTTGAATTTAAAAATTTGAATGTACCCTTCTCTCATTTTACGATTTTACTTTTCTTATTTTCCTTTTTAAGTTCTTCCAAAATAAGTATCACATTTTTTTAGAAAAAAATATGTGAGGTTGATAATTCATCAAACTATGCCCACATTGCCTCACAAGACCACAAGAAACAATGCATAGAAGAAGCAAATCTATTTTCTGTATTATTCAAAATAACCCCACGTCTCTAAGGTAAGGGATGCCGATATTCTTGCATTGGCTATCCATCAAAAAGGAAGTATTCTAAAGTTTAAACAAATCCGATCACTAATAAATAAAGGACAATTACGTAACAAAAATAAATAGGTAGTCTAGAATATTCCAAAAATAGCGCCAAGATCCAATAATTCTACATCATTTCACTTTATTATACTCAAATCACAATCATAACTTTTACTTTTTCAATTACTTTATTAATAATTGTGTCAAGTTAACCAAAATATCCCAAAATATCCCAAAATTAACTTAGTTCTATCCCTTTTCAAATATCCCAAAATAAATTTCCTTTCTTTTTATAGTAAAGAATTAGTAATCCAAATCTCTCTCTCCTCCGTACGTACAACTTTCAATCAAAACATGAGTTAATATGAGAAATCAAAACATGGAAAAACAAAACATGAGTTAATGCCCTCGTTTGGTTTTCGGCGGTTTGATGCCGAATCGCTGCTAAATGCAGCGTTTGCAGGTATAAAACAATCAACGTTTTCTTGAAAACGCTATTAACCAAACAGGGCCAATATGAGAACGGATGGAGTGAATGAATTTTTTTTTTGGAAGAAGTATATGAAGTTAAGTATACTAAAACTCTAAGAGATGATGAAAAAGTAAGAATAAAAGTAAATAGAAAACTTGAAAACTAAGAAAACTAAACAAATACGGAGTAATATGGAGCATTAAGGATGTTTTCTTTTGGACTGTTTTCAGTCCCAGACCAGATCAGACCAGACCAGACTTAGGATGTTTTTACTTGGACTGTAATTTGCCCCAGACCAGACCAGACCAGACCAGTCCAGACCAGACCAGACCAGACCAGACCAGACCAGACCAGACTTGGATAGTTATAAAAATACAAAGAAACCAGACCTTACCAGACCAGACCAGACCAGTTCAGACCAGACCAGACCAGATCAGACCAGACCAGACCAGACCAGCAAATTACAGTCCAAGTAAAAACATCCTTAAACAGACCGGACTTAAACAGACCAGACCAGACTTGGATAGTTATAAAATACACAGAGACCAGACGTTTACCAGACCAGACCAGACTTAAACAGATCAGACCAGACTAGATCAGATCAGACTAGACCAGACCAGCAAATTTCAGTGCAAAAGAAAACATCATAAGACTTTGAACAAATATGTACTCCGTAGCAAATATTTCCTTCCAAACTTTAGTCTATCACTTTTTGGGACCCATTGTGTTTTGGTTATAATCCTGTGAATATAGAGTTGATCTAATAATTGTTGTTTGGTAAAATAAACTTGTTATGTTGCGCCTCAATCACATTTGAGCCATTCGTTCCCTTTGGTGTACCAAAATATCAAAGCTATAATCTTATTAGCAGTTTTAGGTGTGTGTTCGGTTTAATTTTGATCTAAATTAGATACCGAACACAAGTTAGTTAGTTCATTTCACTTCAATTATTTTATGTTTCAAATCATAAAGTCACGGTTTGATTGGTTTAGTATATTATGGTTTGACTTTTTTATTCTTAATCTTAAATTGTGCGAAAGTTTTTAGGGTAATAGTTTTACATGCCTCTCATTACGTACGAAGTAGTATCAATATGCAACAGTGACATGGGTTTTAAGACATGAGCCCTACGTAATATACAAAGAATTTAGATATTTGAATTTTTTATTAATATTTTATTTAGTGGTTGTTAATAATATACCTATTTATGGTTATTTGTGAAATCGGCATTATTATATCTTATTATAAATATATCTGTCAGGACTCCTAAATGGGTAACATCTTCCATTATTTCACATGGTATCAAGAGCACAATCATAACTATTTTCGGCTTCTTGCTAAACCTATATGTTCCGCCGCCACCATGAAG
Source organism: Cuscuta epithymum (assembly GCA_945859915.1). Lineage (NCBI taxonomy): Eukaryota > Viridiplantae > Streptophyta > Magnoliopsida > Solanales > Convolvulaceae > Cuscuta > Cuscuta epithymum. The sequence continues at coordinate 173,300 of CAMAPF010000155.1, read as the reverse complement.
ATCGCTACCTCTCCTTCGTCGGATGTCATCGGCTCATCGCCGACTATGGCTGCGGCTTGCACTTTCATATACTACTCCTTGGCAGTCCCTTTGTTTGGCGCCGCTCTCTTTTCCACATCACAACCAGTCTTGCCCTCCATGGAATCTCCATTCCAGGTGCCTTCCTCCTTATAGTCGACTGCTCAGACATTTCCTCTCTTCCAGACTTTGCCCTCAAGTTTTTCTGTGGCAGTTTCCTGATGTTAACTCGTCCCCGTGGGTAGTCCCTCTGCCTTCACGTACTGCATGGTTCTCAGTTCTACGAGCCTACTTTCACGTCTCACCAGGTATTATACGGCCCACCAAGTCAACAATCTTTGGCAGCCCCATGGCCTCCGTGGTGAAATCTCTAGCTCACATCACTAATGTTATCCAAATTGTAACGATTAAGATTAAGGCAGTTGAAGATTTTTTAACTTTGATCCAAATTCATATTTATTACTGTAAGCCTTAAAAGACACATTAACTTTAAGCTGAAGGCAGTTTAACTTAGTTGTACACCGTGTCTACTTCTTGCATAGGTATAGATGATAGTTCCTAATTAGTGTCTTGCTAAGTTCCTTGATCCTAAGAATAGCCTCGAAACTCTCGAATACATTGAGTTATTGTAAGGTTGTTCCAATCTCTTAAAGAAAGTGACCGCTCACCATTCATTGTCGTCTTCACAAGTCTTTCTGATTAGTCACTAGTTCAATTGTGTTTGTTGTCATACCTTCAAGGATGTTGTGATTAATTTTGTCAGTATTGTGGCCAAAGTACAAAGAAGTAGTTTAGGGAAGAATTTTCTTGATTTAGTCTGTCTCTTTTGTGGATATTCCTCTAACTACGTGTACATGCTGATACTTTTAATTTCGGGTGCTGATTATTATAAGTCCCAAAATTCTGTTCGCTTGAGGACAAACAAAGACATATTTCAACACACATTTGATAAGTCCATATTTCCCCACACATTTTATTAAGTGTGGGGACTTTGATAAGTCTATACTTTCACACACTGTATCTAATGCGTGTAGAAATATGGACTTATCAAATTCCCCACACTTAAGTCTTTGATTGTTCTCAAGCGAACTGAATTTCGGGACTTGCAATAGCACACGAAATTAAAACTACCAGCATGCACATGTAGTTAGAGGAATACTCACAAAAAAGACAGATTAAATCAAGAAAATTCTTCCCTAAACTACTTCTTTGTACTTTGGCTAAAATACTGACAAAATTAATCACAACATTCTTGAAGTTATGACAGCAAACACAATTGAACTAGCGACTGATCAGAAAGACTTGTGAAGGCAGCAGTGAATGGTGAGCGGTCACTTTCTTTGAGAGATTGGAACAACCTTACAGTGACTCAATGTATTCGGGAGTTTCGGGGCTATTCTTAGGATCAAGGAACTCAACAAGACACTAACTAGGAACTATCATCTATACCTATGCAAGAAGTTGATACGATGTACAACTAAGTTAACCTGCCTTAAGCTTAAAGTTAAGGTGTCTTTTAAGGCTTGCAGTAATAAATATGAATTTGGATCAAAGTTAAATAATCTTCAACTGCCTTAATCTTAATCGTTACAATTTGCATAACATTAGTGATGTGAGCTAAAGATTTCACCAGGGGGCATGGGGCTGCCAAAGATTGTTGACTTGATGGGCCGTATAATACGTGGTGAGACGTGAAAGTAGACTCGTAGAACTGAGAACCGTGCAGTGAAGGCAGAGGGACTACCCACGGGGACGAGTTAACACCAGGAAACTGCCACAGAAAATTTTGGGGCAAAGTCTGGAAGAGAGGAAATGCCTGAGCAGATGACCATAAGGAGGAGGGCACCTAGAATGGAGATTCTATGGAGAGCAAGGTTGGTTGTGATGCGGAAAAGAGAGCGGCGCCAAACAAAGGGACTGCCATGAAGGAGTAGTATATGAAAGTGCCAGCCATAGCCGGCAATGAGCCGATGACATCCGACGAAGGAGAGGTAGCGATCTTCATGGTGGCAGTGGAACATAGGTTTAGCAAGAAGCTGAAAAAGTTATGTTTGTGCTCTTGATACCATGTGAAATAATGGAAGAGGTTATCCATTTAGGAGTCCTGACAGATATATTTATAATAAGATACTAAGTATAATAATTTCGATTTTACCAATAACCATAAATAGGTATATTATTACCAACCACTAAATTAAATATTAATAAAAATTCAAAAATCTAAATTATCCTTATAAAATGTAAACAATTGACCATTGTTCAAACAAGCCATAAACACCAACTTGATAAAATGGGTGGTGGTGGAGGAGGAGGAGACCTATAACGACACTATTACGAAGGGGCTCAGCCTTTTTTTTGGATTTGTAATCTTCACCTTGATCTGAAAGCCAAAAAGTTATCAAATTTGTTCGTCTATTACATTGAGAACAAAGTATGCCTTTTCAACTAGAAGCGAAACCGAGGCTCTAAAGGCCAAGTTCGATTTCAGGAAGCTTCCCATTTGATTTTAACACGATCACTTATTTATATACGTGAGCGCACGCTTTATCAATTCATCAGAGACTCAATTCATATATGATTCAGGCAATCCAGTGATCCATTATATAGTCATCGAGCACCTGAAGGAGATTCAATGGCGACGTCAGAAAACAGCTTAGCAGAATGCTTCAACCGCCGCCGGTTAGAAATTAAACCTTGAGTGAAAGCATATGTGTTGGCCTGTATCACATCTCATAGATTGCCGGTGAATTATTACAATATAATCTACTCCTACTCCGTATTGATCATTTGGAACAAAATTCTTTTCAATTAAACCAAAAAGGCATTAAATGTTTGTCTATAAACTAGTCAAACTAGTTCCTAACATATGATCAAAATAATAGTGGTGAATAAACAATAGTGATCATGAATAACTTAGGTGTCAATGTTTACAGAAACCATGATTCTTTACTATATTAAACATGTTACTCCCTTCGTCCCAAAAAATACTTTCCACATTGACTTGACATGCATATTAAGGAGGTGAGAGTAAAGTGAAAATGTATGGTTGTAGTTGTGTACAAAAAGCTAAAAGAATGTGAGTCACACAAATTGTCCAAAAATGGTAAGTGGAAAGATTTTTTTTGGGCGAACGCAAAAAGAAAATTGGAAAAATTTTATGAGACGGAGGGAGTATATTTCTGCATATAAGTTTTATTTTATTAACGTTTTTAAAAAACCTCTTAATTGATGTAATTTGGTTTGAGGATTGGAAATGCAAATGATAATATGCATTATTAGAAAGAGATAAACATATACTAGTATAAATTAATAAGTAGAATATCTCTTTTTCTTATTTGAACGATCTTACATTTTTTTAAGTTTTACTTCACAATGTTAGGTATAATATCTAGATGTTGATATTGTGGTTGATATTGTTGAGAAAAAGACTTATCAAAAACACATAAGACCGTCGGAAGAATGAGAGACAAAATGTCATGAATATATTCATATATATATATATGTATATATATATATATATATATATATATATACATATATATATATACCTATATAGGGAGCGGTTCCGGTAAGAACAGATCTTAGGAGAAAAATGAGAACGAATCTGGACCGTTGGATTGTATTATGTGGAACCAAATAGTGCATTTTGTGAAACTGAAATGTGCATTAAATGATATTGAAATGTGCAAAATAAAAATTTAAACTCAAGCGTGCATTAGATTAAACTGATATGTGCGAGAAAAAAAGTGCAAATATATCATCACATCGTGCTTTTTATATTGCACATTTTAGCTTCACCTAGTGCACATTTCAATTTCACGTAATGCACAATTCAACTGCACATAATGTCACTCTATCGTACCCTTTGTGATGCACATTTCAATTTCACCTCATGCACATTACACTTTCATCTAATGCACACTGAATTTCACTTGAAGCAAATCTAACGGTACAGATTCGTTCTCATTTTTCTCATAAGATCGTGTTCTTATTTGAACCAAAACCTATATATATATATATATATATATATATATATATATATATATATATATATATATATATATATATATATATATATATATCTTCCCCGTCACATATACACCATAACCACCATACATATTATAGCATTGGAGATGTTCGTATCTCATAGTATCTCAGTCCCAGTTTAGTTAGGCATTTTTGACTTTTCTAGTCAAAGATGCTAATTTTTTTTTGAAGAAGGTGGCTTAGATTGATATCAAAGCATTCATATAAAGGTTAAAATAACAAAAGAATCACATGCAACATTTGACAAAGCAATATAACTCGTTGATCCTAACTTGGGCATAATTGAGCCAAAGACGGTTATCGCAGACCTCTCGTCACCTAATCATAATGCAAGAGTCTTACATCAAGAAATATAATAAAAATAAATGACAACAGTCTTAACCTGGAAATTAAAGTGCAAAACAGCAAAAAAATAAACACCATAACTTGTTTTATTAAGGATGTTTTTACTTGGACTGTAATTTGTCCCAGACCAAATCAGACCAGACCAGACCAGTTCAGACCAGACCAGACCAGACTTGGATAGTTATAAAAATACAAAGAAACCAGACCTTACCAGACCAGACCAGCAAATTACAGTCCAAGTAAAAACATCCTAAGTAGAAATACCAATCGCACGTCCGGCGGGTCTAGAAGCCCGGACCCGCCACCTCCCTGTTTTTTGGTCTGTCTAGGGACATGCTCCCGCCTCCTTCTTCATCGAAATTCAGTTCGCTGCCCCCTCTTCAATAACCATCTTCTTGTAGTGATTCACATCCTCCATCAGAGCCTTCGGAGTGTTGACGAAACCACTGCCCTACGGTCGATTTGGAAACAGCGCCGAGACTCTAGCCTTGCCGACTCGATTCCGCAGCATTCTTCGTGCACACTTGCGTCGAACGAAAATCACGAAATAGGCTTGGATCATCCACCAAGAGTGGCAACCGTTCTTTGGCATTGCCAAAAACGGAAACAAAAGCTACTCTAGCTGCAAAAGCCCTAAAGATAGAAAGTCAATAGAAGGATTTCTTAGTCAAAGCTGATAAACTTTGAACAATCATTTTTGCTAATACTCTGTATATTTATGCAAAAACTAATATTAACAAAGAACATTTTCATATCATTTTCATATTATCAATACATCTGTATATAAATATATAGAGGCCGTTTGGCAACACTGTTTTTCGGCTTATGAGGCTTATCAGCCAACTTTTTCATCAAAAACGTAACTTTTGATTTCACACGCTGAATTGTGTAATAAGCAGAAAAAGTAAGATTGTAGTTACTTTTCTGAGAGTTTTTTACTAGAATAATGTTAAATTTAAAAATATTTACCAAACTAGTGTGTGGTTAAAAATATTTCCCACAGTAAGGCTAGATTAACTCTAGTTAATAGTAGACGCTGTGGGCAAAATTAGAAAGCTACTCCATACTACGTACGTAGCAATATGTTGCCGCAAAATAGGGAAAAACTTTGGGTCCCACAAATAAACAAATCTCTAATTATTTTTAAAATGCTATAACTTTTTTTATCTATGCTCCGAAAGTTACAAAAATTATATCAGAATTTATAACTTTTTATTATCTTTCAAATGACACCAATATTGAATATATAAAAAATAGGCACTTTAAAAAATAGATGGTATATTGTTTTTTGGATTATTAGCTAAATATATCTCCAAGACTCCAACCATCATCAAATTCACAAATCTATCAAATACTTTCATTTTTATTAACAAAAGATTTAAACTTCAATTTTTCTCACAATTACACTTTCAATGGATTATGATTTAAGAACAAAATCATATTCGTATTTCATAATTTTCAATAGTTTCTAGTTTCAAGTTTACAATTTTGTAATGCTTATATGTAATTGGTTTTGATAAAAATGTGTAGTTTATAACAATCGGAGTACAAATAAAATAGTTATTACATTTTTTTTTAATTTATAACAAAATGGTACTAGAAAATCCCATTTTAAAAAAAAATGTTACTAGTATAATTTTTTTTATTTGTACTCCGATTGTTATAAAAAATGTATCAAGACAAATTTGTACTCAGAGTACAAAAAAGTACTCTGTATAAGATTAACAAAACAAATTTGTTTAAAGTGCTAAATTGTTTTTTTATTTTAACTTATGAAATATTAGAGTCATACGAAAGATAATAAAAAGTAATGAATTTTGATATATTTTTAAACATAATCGGAATACAAATAAAAAAGTGTAACGTTTTAAAAAACAAAATATTTTTAAGGGGAAAATAATTAAAATACCTCAAACTATAAAGAGGTATGAGATAAGCACCCCAAACTTGCATATGTAATTTATATAGAGATAATTACCCTGTGTATGACTAAAACTCAATCAGTTTCCCAATCTATGACCTGACCAGTTTTTTCCCTAAAATAATATTAAAATTCGAAATATTTAATTAAATTTCGAAATAATTAAATAATAAATAAATTTCAGGGACAAATATACCCTTTAGTTATACCTATAAAACCCTAATCTCCTACTCCTTTTTCTCCAACCCTAGCTATAGCCTTTCACGTATAACTTGTGCCACCCACCCCACGCAGCCGCCCTGTCGAGTCTCCGCCTGCCGTCTAGCTGCCGCCCACCATCCAGCCCCCCCGCCTTCTGTAGATTCTAGCCTGGGAGCATAGCCGCCGCCTTCCAAAGATCAATCTCTCGCCTGGGAGCACAATCACCTGACCTGGGTGCCAAATCGTCATCCGACGTCGATGCGTCATTCTCTATCGTTGAATCGGTGACTGGTAGCGACATGAAGGGCGGACTTATGATAGGATTGGAGCTCCAGTTCGTGTGTCAACAAAAACTTCGACCTTGGCAGCAAGCAGTGGCGTCCATGGTGCGGCGACTAATGGGAGAAGCTGGCTTGGGTGAGCTGATTTGAAATTCGATTTGGGGAATCTTGCAGCACGGCCAATTTCAGATCTGGGATATTGAAGCTCTCGAGTCTCGACACTACAAGTCTGGAGGGGGGCCTTCACGATTTGTGGAATTTTGAATTTGATTTTTGTTTTTAGTATTTCTTTTCAATTTAAAATATTCAATTGCTCTGCTGTTCGCAGTGTTTGTTGAATCACGGAGTACCTGCATTCTTCTTCTCATTTCTTGAATTTAGGATTTTTAGACACGGGTAAGACACATTGGCAGTAAAAATGGGCATTAAATATGGGCATTGAATATGGTAATAAATAGTGATGAACATTGGCAATGAACATCAATATATAGGCAGTGTATGAAAGCATTTGAAAAAGTGTTGTGCAATTATTCGAATGCAATAGACATGCATCTTGTACAAAGCAATGAATGAAGGCATTGAGAAATTTTGTTGTGTAGTGATTATGATCTGTATTGCAGTAACACAGAGATGCAATATACTTAATTAGACGTAAAATAATAATATTATTAAATCTAAATAAACTACAAATGAATTCCTCAAGTGAATGAGAAGAGAACTAATGTTGGTGGAAGTGCAATGACAATTACCGCATGTGCAGTAAAGTCGTGCATTAACGACTATAAAAATGCAGTAATTTTAACTGGACAAAATTAGTGCAAAATGCACATATTTTAAATAAGGGCATTCTTGTCATTCAACCATTAAATATAAATGAATTTTCTTTTTTTTTGTTGGATTTTCAGTCATACAAAAGTCTAAAAACTAGTTAGGTCATAGATTGAGGAACTCATTGAGTTTTAGTCATATCTTAGTAAATTTTCCAATTTATATACCCCAAACATTATATAAAATGTTATTTTAACATCATGGTCATGTATAAAATTCTTTCAAAAATGTAAATTTATGGTGTTAATGGCATAACTTAAAATATCAAATTGAAAACTTTGCAATTATATAGAGTGGGAGACTGGGAGTTAATACTACTCCCTCCGTCCCGAAAAGGTTGACCAGAGTTGACTTTCACGTGGATTTATAAAGTAAAAATTGTGTGGTTGAAATTTGTGCAGAGGAGAAAGAATTAACTTTAGCCTGTTCCTTAATTTAAATGGAAATGGCCAATCTTTTTGGGACATCCAAAAAAGAAATTTGGCCAACCTTTTCGGGACGGATGGAGTATTTATTTTACAATGGAAGTTTAGAATGTTAATTGTATCTTCATGAATGCTAAAATATTTTAAATTATGAAATTAACACCAAAAATTGACATCTAAGAAAAAAATAATACATGACTAAGGTGATAAAATAAATATTTATATACAGTTTGAGGTATGTAAATTACATATGCAAGTTTGAGATGCTTACCTCACACCTTTTCAAAATTTGGGGTATTTTACTTATTTCCCCCTATTTTTAAAGTGTTAATTATTTTTAAATTTTATATATTCAATATTGGTGTCGTATGAAAGAGAATAAAAAGTTATAAATTTTGATATATATTTTGTAATAATCCGATTATTAATAAAAAAAGTTAGATCCGTTTTTAGAAAAATGAGGTTTTTCTTTATTTGGGTCCCACCATTGCATCTCCAACGTTATCCTGCGACCTATACACCGATTTTGGCAACCCGAGTTAGACCACCTTAATATTAGGGTGGTTCGGTACGGTATACCGGATATTTTAGCTCATACCTTTACCATACCGTAAATTTTCGGTATGCAAAAATACATACCATTACCATACCGAAATTTCGGTATACCGAAATTTCGGTACGGTAAGGTACGGTATCGGTAAATTATCATGATTTAACATAACAAATTATTATATGTCAAATAAAATATAGAAAATATGTGTTAATAATGATATACTAAAATCATTAATGAAATTAATTGTAAATTACCAATGATAACATATTGGTGTTCTATTCAACTTTGAACAAAAAATATTATAAATATATTTAGATATTTCGACACATAATATATGAAGATAACATCACATTTTGCTAAAATAATTTAAACAACATAAATATAATTTAAAAAACACCGCTTGCCAACAAAAGGTATAAATAATTCAAGAAACATGGATATTAAGTCATTTATCCTTGAATTAATGTTGTGTTTCTAGTTATTTTTATAATTTTAAAGAAATTATTGGCTTGGAATTAAGGTATGACGGTATACCGGTATACCGTTTACTTTCAAAATATATATCGATACCATGCCAAAGTAATTCGGTACGGTATCATACCGTACCAAAAGTGTCGGTATACCAACCATTTCGGTAAATTCGGTATTTTTCGATATGGTAAGTCCGGTATACCGAAATTTCGGTATTTTTCCCCACCCCTACCCAAGATCAATTAGGTAAATACTTTTTTACTCCGTCCCGTAATTAAATTACCACTTTCCTTTTTGAGATGATCCATATTAAAGTTTCTACTTCAAACATTTCCTTATTTGGCTAATGATTTACACCAAAACAGTGCCAAACAGTGTTTAAACAGTGTCAAACAATGTTCAAATAGTGCACTCCACAGTAGAGTCAAATTTATTTCTCAATATATGTGAAGTCAAACTAGGAACTTAATTAAGAATCGGAGGGAGTATTTAGCATTAATTTGAGAAAAATCTCTTTTTCTGGATGTGTTGGCTGAAGTTATTGTAGATGACCATTTTAGCTATTTTTACATATAATTTTTTCTTTATTTTATTAATAAAATATATTTTAAAAATAATTTTTTCTTAAATCAGCAGAATCAGCTAATGCAACCACTTCAGCTAGAATTTCATAAATTTCAGTAGAATCAGCCAAAACATTCGATTATGGTGCTACCAAACGGACTCATAATCAATCAAAGTTAGACATTATTGTCTTGAAAAATCAAATTTGACTTGCAAAAATGAGAAAGAGAGTACAATAAAATATTAAACAGTTTCCAAAAAATAGACACCATTCAATCGGAATATTAGTAAGGTTCTCAATATCTCTGACCCATAAATTTACCACCATCTCCAGGCTTCTCCTAGGGCTAGACATCGGAACACAAAATATTTCTTCCTTTTCATGCTTCTCTCACCAGAAAAATAAAATACAACAGAAATACACAAAAAAAAGATACCCCTCGCAAAAGTTATTCAATTTTTCTGCTTTCCGCTTTCTTGCGCCTTTGAGGATCATAAGCGAACGAAAACCTGGCTAAGAAGAGGTCAGATATCTCTTCGTGCGGTTCTAATTCATACTTGAGCATGAATTTTGTTACCTCTTTAACCGTTAATGAATTATTCCAAATTTGATGTGTATTAGCGGCATTCATGTTTGTATACGAATTTGTATTTTGCTGGACGAAGGTTAGATATGAATTCTTGCATACACGCATTAATTCACAACTGAATGAATATTTGATCTGCTTGTATCATTAGAATTTAGTTTTCCGATTCTATGTATTGCGGCAAATTAGATTCTTACAATTAGAGAGACGAGAGTATGTTCCATATGATATTATTATCAGATCGGCGCATTTTGATGGGAATGTGAAATTTCAAGAATGAGAACCTGAATTCCTTATCCGTGCACCCAACAGATTGTTTTTGGTTTCTTTATTTCACTATTAAGATGGTCTTATTTGGAAATGGTAGCCTTCATATGGTTTCATGGAATGTCATCTGACAGATCACATACTTTTCCATGTTTTATCAGGTTGAACTTTTTAATGCTCTTTGAGGATTGTATCATTAAAGCTAACAAAGATCTTCGTCCAGTCTGGCCACTTTAACAACTTCCAACTTTTCTCACACCTCAAGGCAGGTGTGGGGTGAAAACGAAGGGGTGATACTGCTATGTGTTCTAAGGAGATCAAAATCGTCACATATTTGGAGATTGTGCCGTGTGTCTGAAGCATTATCTCATGATTACGGCTAAGATCAGCCTGAAATAAGAATATATAGTTGTTGGTTAAGCTGATTAGCCTTAATGTTAGATGATAAGCAACTTTAAGTAATACTGAAAGTGAGCAGTTTTGATGTGAATTTTGGTTTGTCCTATCAGAATGGTTAGATTTTCCTGCTTCCATGCTCACATCCACTCCCATAAACAAAAGGTTTGAAGCTCATTTTTTTTTTTGCCTTTTGGGGTTATGCATTCATTTGCTTATACTTGTTCCCTAACTGATATATCTCCATCAGAAAACAGTCCAAATGTCTGCTGAAGTAATACAGAAGAGGCTGGAAGGTCATTCTGAGAATCATTCCCTGAAGGATTTTAGTTATTGCGAAGCAACCAGTCCACTTCATTCAAAGAGCGTGAGCAATGTTTTGGATATTTACTCTGGCCACGTCATAGATTCTTCTTCTAATGGGCATGGTTGTAAATCTGAAGAGATCGAGGATGAGTACAAAAGTGAATGCAATGCAAGTGGTGATCACAACAAGACTGCTGATATTAAAAAATGTAGATCTTTAGGTAGTGGGTTGGGATGGGAAGGAAGGGCATATGATGACTATGATTCAGAGGATTGCAGTCACAGAAGATTTTCATTTGACAACTTTCAAGAGGTTCTTCAACCTTCATCTGTTCAAGTGAGTTCTGGCTCGGCAAACACTGAGTCTATATCTTTGGCCGGAGACCAAAAACAGTCTGAGAGAGAAGAAGACGACCACATGGCACATACGCCTTGCACTTCATTAACTGTTGTAAAATCAACTTCTTTGCCTAACATGCATTGCACTGGCCAGAGTTTCACTCCCCTAGTTCCTTCTCCCAGATCTGCTGAGGATTTGATTGTTCTAGAGACAAGAAAGGAGGTTATGATGGACAGAGAGATACATGTCACGGATCATGAAGAAACAGAGGGCTATATTACAAACATCATGAAGATAACTGGGGAAGACCATGTTGGTGAAGTTTATGACAGTTATAACTATGCAGGGTCCGCAAAAGATTGGATTCTGCCTGCTTCAGAGAATATTAATGGAAAGTCATTGTTTTGCCAGTTAAACGAGTTACCGAGCAAAGATTTTAGGCTAAAGCGAATTGAGGACTGGGTTACAGATCTCCAGAAGTGTGGCCCTCCTGAAGAAGAAATGAATGAAATGAGCGCTCATGATAATGGTGATGAGAAGATACATAAGGAGAAAGTATTCAATGGCTCACCCTCGGTAATGCTGGACGAGAAGGTCAATCCTGGCATGGAAGCAGTTAACAAATATATCTCTTCTTTGAGTGCTTCAGCGACATCCGTTCAACTTGTAAACCATGGTTTGGTTGCTATACCATTTCTCGGCACCTTTTTGGGCCTCAAAGCACTTAACTTATCTGGAAATGCCATAGGTTTGCACTTCATTACACTACTATTTTTTCCAAGAATATTTTTTTACTTATTGTACCACTGCAATTGTTCATGGTTGGTTTGTTGCTTTCTGCAGTAAAGATAACTCCTGGAACTCTCCCTAGGGGGCTTCATATTTTGAATTTATCACGAAATAGTATCTCAACTGTTGAAGGATTACGAGAGCTCACTCGACTTCGTGTTCTTGACCTGAGCTATAACCGAATACAGAGAATTGGACACGGTATGGCTGCATTACAAAAAATTTATGTTTATTATTACAATATTGACAAAACCAAGCAATTGCTGATGCTGGTCATTATTACTGATGGATACCGTAAGTGCATATATCCAATTGTTTAATGGTCATGAATAATTTCTTCTGTCATTCTGTGCATCAGTTTGAAACAGTTTTATAAAAAAAGACTGTCGAATAACATTTACCTTTTTTATTAACATTACAACTGAATTGGTAGGAGAAACTAATTGGTGTGTTTTTAGGCCGGAATGTTTACTCCTTTCCTTGCTAATTCCAATAGCCAAAATATTCCTATGTTTTGTACACATGAGATTTTTTATAAGGAAAACTTTTACTTCCGGTACAACAACACACAAGTCTTAGTCCCAGAAGAATTTGGGTCGGCTAACATATGTGTGCAAAATTTGGGGGGAAGTAAAAAAGAGCTTTCTATATGGGAAAAAAAATTCCTTATGTGTGCACCATGTGAATAAGTTTATTTGCAAATTGGCAGTAAAAACGGGATCCAATAGACAAAATAATTCATGTCTTGTGGTGGTCACGCTTTTACTCAAGGGGCTTTTTGTTGTCTTTGTACCTTTCTTCCGTGATTCTTCCAGTTTATTTATTCCAATCAAGCAAACCACAGGGTTTGGAATCCTCATTATTCCACATATATTCTTCTCCCAGTGGATTTAAATTCATTCCCCCATCATTTCTGCTCATCAAGCAGCCCATGAATGGCTATTACGTTACAAATAACTTATCAGTTGTGGTTCACTTTAAATTGTATGTAGTGGAAAACATTTGGCATATTACAACTGGCATGTCCTTGACCAGCAGATATAAAATAGTGTTTGATATTGGAAACAAACATTGACTAGTGAGCTTGAATGTTGGTAAATAGATTTATCTTGTACTCCGTATTACACATAATAGAGTAATTTTTAATAATTTACATATCATAATGATTTTTTCCTTCAGGTCTTGCTTATTGTTCCTCCCTGCGAGAGTTATACATAGTGGGTAACAAAATTAGTGAGATCGAGGGTCTCCACCGCCTCCTCAAACTGAACGTTTTGGATTTGAGGTATAACAAAATATCCACACCCAAATCCCTGGGCCAACTCGCAGCTAATTACAGCTCGCTCCAAGCTATCTCTCTGGAAGGCAACCCTGCCCAGAAGAACGTTGGTCATGAACAACTGAAGAAACACCTGCAGAGTCTTGTCCCACACCTCACATACTATAACGGTCAACCCATCAAGATTGGAGCATCTAAGGACACATCAGACAGGTCTTGTCGGTTAGGGATTGGGTCCCACCAGGTAGACCGTGGCATTAAAGCAGAACTCAAAGTCGTGCGGAAGGGTTCCACTGGTGTCTCTTCTTCTTATAATAAAGCACCGTCTTCATCAATCCATGGTCGTAAGGCATCAAAAGGCAGACATGGACACTTGGTGGGCCCAAGTGTTGCCCGAAGAAGCACACATCAGCCTCACACCGGTGACCCCAAGAACAGGCTTATTATGAGCTTCAGGCCTGATTCCTCTATGCGAAGGAGCCACAGTGAGGGAAATCTTGGTCCTTCCTGAGGTTATTACTATTAGTGGTGGATTATGTGTTCTGAAAACAATGTTTGGTTGTCTACTCTTCTTTGGTTTTGCTCGTGTTACTTTCTGGTATTGGAATTGTCAATAAAGAGCGGTTTCCAAGATTTTATTATACTTGCTATTTCAGTATTTTGCATTCCTCAATGCTCTATGAAGCATACACATCAATACATGCATCCCTGATGTACTTAAACGACCTCGGTGAAATGTCCTCAGGCTCAATATTTTAGTTAAAGCCTTAAAGGCTAACCCAACTGTTGAGGTTAGCCTGTTGTATTCATTGTTTCGAAAGCATGGGCCCCGAATAAGTTAGCTGTGTCTCAATACATTTGAACAGGCCCGTGTGGTGTGTAGTAGGGCAACCCTTGGCAGGAACAGAAGGATTTGAAAATCAGAAGGAAATGTTAGATGTTTAGTACTATGATCATATATGTGAGCTATTGTTCTACCACGTGAGTTGCATGAGAATGTAGCGGCCAAAAGAATTGCTGATTTTATAGGTAAATACAGATAACAATACGGAGTTTTTTTTTTTAATAAGTTATAACAATAGCTATAACTCAGAATTACAATTGTTATAACTTATAAAGTTCCATTTATGATTGATCTAACTTTCAAAGCAGAAGTACTCTACTACTCACTCTGGCCTCAATCATAGTTAAATTTCAACCTAGATTGGTTCGATCATCTGAAGATCATGCCAAACAATTTTTAACGCAAAATAGATACCATCTTTCCCAACTCTTCCCTCTAATTTTTAATAATTCTCATTGTATGGCTAACAATTCATTGTAGTATTTTATATGCGCGCATTACAGTATCATTGAACCAATGCAGAAAGTGTAATCAGATCATGATCGACATGTTTAATTATTTTTTTAAATAAATATATCTCTAAACTAATTACTCGTATTTTATATACACACCGACATTTAATCTCAGATGTTCTTTTTTAAATATTACTGACATAAAATTAATAGATGGAAATAAGATTAAAATTGCATTGAGTATCATCATGATCACAATAGTGTGCCGCCGTGAAGCCTTGGTCGTGCTCAAATCCAACGTTCTGACTTCACAATCACCTTTATGGATTCAGCTTTCAGCCCTTTCAAGATTAAAGGTTTATCCTCTTCTTTATTAATGAAGCGGTTATGGTAGAGTTTGTTTTATTCGTCCGCCAATTAGTTAGTGCGGAGCTTTGATTTGTTCCTCTTCGGTTGAGTTTGAATTGACTCTTTCCGGCCGCCGATTCAATTAGTGCAAAGCTTGATCAGATTTTTTCTTGCTTCCGGGTTTAATTTTCCCTTTTGAGAGCACAAGGATTGTAGTGTTGGTGTCACTCAGTGTTCTCAGGGAGTCGAAATTTGATTGATTTTGTGTTTTGCTTTGGTAATTTGATTGATTTTGTGTTTTGCTTTGGTAACAACTGTTGTGGTTCGAAGAAAAGGCTACGTGACTACAATAGGCCGATTACTGGAATGACAGAGAATGTTCTGAACAAGGAGCAAGGAGAGAAGAATATGCAATATTGTCAGTCCATCCCCCTCTCGAACCACCGCCGTGGAGGAATGGTGTAGTTAACGTTTGGAAGATGCTGTTTCAAGTTCGGATTCGGGCACACGCGGTTGTACGCCAACAATGGTTATACCCCAGCAAGTACATGTTGTTTTGGTTGTTTTCTTTATTTCTACTAGCAGAACTCTAGAGTTTATGATGAGTGATGAAAGGTCTATTGCGTTCGTCATTAGCTCAGTTAAGGCCATTACAGTATCAACGAGTCATATTACTTTTGTAGAGATGACAGACTCTGAGTCTGGTTCGAGGGCAGACGGTAAGAAAAATGATTTTTTGTCTTTTTGTATCTTGCTATTCAATATAAGTCACTCTCTTCCAAAAACAAAATCATAATCATCATAGTGTAAACTTAAACATAACCATGATCGTCCGATGATAATCACTAAAATATAAAAAAGTCACATTTTCACACTACTTTGTTTTAGTCAAATATTCATTTTTATTCAACATTACAATATAAAGTATCCTTCATAACTTTTAATTCATCTTCACGTACTGCAACGTAACAAGCCAACAACATTGCCTAAGTGATTTTTAATGACATAAAACAATATTTGTCTAGTTTTATCCCTCATTCCCTCATTCTGGTCCTTTAATATAAATACTGTTCATTCACATTCAATATTGTTTTTGGGCTTGCATTCTTGGAGATTGACGGATTTTGGTCGAATTTATTGAAAACTCTGCCCCATTAATCAGAACCGTATTTGATTATGATGACCAAAAAATTATTTAACAAAAATATGAAACTATATGTGCTAAAATCTAATTCGATCATTTGTATGAGATCTAAACTTTTACTAATAAGTTAAAGATGAACATATATTTTTAGTTGAAATATGGAAATTATTGTGTTACGAAATACGATGTTTTCCTATTCATGCAATATTTACAAATACGTGAAATCCAATTTAATTCTTTTAGTTATACTCCGTAGCAAATTTAAACCTATGCGTTACAAGAAGACTCATGTTAGTATGCTACCAGAATAGGGTCGTTGGGGTCCGGACACACCCTATCTTTAAAAATTTATCAAAATTATTGTTGTAGACACCCGCTACAAACACTAAGGCAAACTAAAAATTCATACAAGAGAAATGGTGCTAAATACGACCACAAGTTTCTGTATATACTTATATAGGACTTTGACTTTTTTAACTCTTAAATAGGACTAATTTTTCTGATGTTCCAAATTTGCCCCTTTTATTCGTTTCTTTCCAGACTCCTCGACACCTGGCGCCTATCGGATCTTTCTGCACCCAACTCTTCGTGAAAAGCAAATGTCGAAGAACTGAGATGAAATCTGAAGAGAAGATGTCGGAGAGGAGGAGATGCAGGGAACCGCCAGTGAAGGTGTCGCCGATCAGATCTGACTTCTTCGTTTTCTTCTCTTTTCTCCCCTCCTCTTTTCTTTCCGATGAATCTGGGGAGATGAAGAAAACCATCGCCAAGAAGATGCAGGGGAAGAAGATCCGGGCTGTAGGGAAGCGCCGATGAAGGTGTCGCATGTCTGTCTTCCTCTTTTTCTTCTCCTCCTCCTCTCCTCTCCTCTTTTCTTTCATCGCTGGATTGCCGGTCATTTTTTGTTTCTGATTTCTTCCGTTAGCATTTGAGCTTTTGAGATGCAAATTTTGCCTATTCCAATCAATTGGTGCACAGACTGACAAAACTTGTCTATTCCAATCAATTGGTGCACACAATTGATTACATCAATGATTTTTTCCCAAAATAAATAAATAAATCATTCCCAAATATTAATTTAGATATACGCATTTGCAATATCGAAAGAGAAGGAAAAAATAGTACGTGCTTTGTACATACGAACAAACTCAAAGCAGAGAAATAAGGAATGTATTTTATTGTTATTGACATTTGTATGACATTGTCATCGACATTGCTATTGACATTTTTATGACATTGTTACTGACATTCTTATGACATTATCATTGACATTGTTTTTTTTACTTTCTTATGACATTTTCATCATTACAATGTCATACCATGTAATATTGACATTGTCACTTTTCAAAATGGTGACATTTTTTCTATATTTTGACAACATTTACAATACTATGCATGATTTATTTTAAAGTATTTATAATGAAAAAATAATGTAAAATGTGAATGTTAAAAGATTGAGTGTCAGGATTAACTAGCAAAACCATTGTGGGACCTGTCACTTCCTCCATGGACCAATTAATTCAATGTGAACATCTCCAAAATATGACAAACCAAACCAACGGCTATGGTGCATCTTCAATCTCTCCCCCCAAATCACATACTCCTTCCGTTCTTTTTTAGTTGCAACACTTTTCTTTTTGGGAAGTTTCAAAATAAATGCAACATTACTCTTTTAGGTAAAAAGGAATACCTACAAATGACTTTAATATCCCTACTTAAAACTCATCGTTTCTCCTATTTGTACGTTTCTCCTACCTAATTCGAACCTGCCATTTTTAATCGACCCAATCCCACTTTACATTTCTCTTTCCTAATCTTCACGGACATCAGCTGTCTTCCCATCTCATCACCTATTTTATCTTCTTCTTACCACGTTCTTCACCGATGAAGAAAATTAAATCTCCAAACCGATGGTGAACAGTAAAACCTCCCAATCGATAACAGTGGTTTCAGGCTTCCCGGTGAGCACGTCTTCCAGCGGACAGTTGGGTAGATGCGACTGAAGATGGTGCATCCCAAACCACTCTTGAAATCCAGTCATCCAGAAACAATCATCCGGTTCAAATCAATAATCGGAAATCGTCCATGAATAGTAAACTTCGCAACTCCTAAACTCGTTTTTGGAGTTTCTGGGCTCTAACATCCTTCCACTTTGAAATCTGAGGACGGAACTAGGTTAAGGAATGCTTCGGAAGCGGAAATGATTCATGAAAACCTGGTAGGTTGAAGGGAGAGCAGCTCTCAACGCGTGAAAAATTAGGCATTAAGATTCCTGCTTGTACTTGTATTATTACTCCGTTATCTCTGCTTTATCCAACTCACAGGGAGAAAATAGGAAAGTCACAAATTTCTTAATTAGTGTGCCCACTCTCTATGTTGCATCTAAATAAAAACGGAGGATAGTACTTCCTCCGTTCTTAAATAAATGCAACAGTCAACATTTCACATTTGTCATACTTGCTCCGTTCTTAAATAAATGCAACAGTCAACATTTCACATTTGTCGAGGCACAACATTGACCATTAATATATATAATTCCCGATTAGTAAAAAAAGTTTAAAAAATAGATTTTGAAAATTTATAATGAGAAAAATTTAATAATATTTTTTTCAAAATATATATTATTACATTAATAAATAAAACGTAGTCAAAGTAGAACAATAGTGCAAAAAGTCCAACGTTGCATTTAAAAGAGAACGGAGGTAGTACGCAGTAATTAACTAGCAGCTAGCAACAACATCTGGGTCACCTCCTTATAGACAACCGACGGTCCGCCACCCTCTCTTCCCTGTAATCTCATTTGTTATGGGGTTGACAAGTCAATGGATATGAAACAATATGTTATGCATCTGGTGATGAGCTGGATTACTTAAGCTGGAGAGGGACCCAGAGATGAGCTGGCAGATGAACTAACATTCCAATTGGTTATTTGTTATCTGTTAGTTTGTTAGTAATTAGTTCAGCTCACTTGTATAAAGATATCATTGTATGTACGAACATAACTACTCTGTGAATATGATTCATCATCTTCTTCTCTAAACTTCTTCCCTTTCTGTTCGAATTCATTTCTTGAATTCCTATTCTCTTGGCTTCTCGGTTAACACCCTGGAACCATACCAATTGGTATCAGAGACTTGATCTTGGCACTCACCTTCTGCCAATTCTTCACATACGAAGACAGTCACATCCATCCTGGCGAAGAAACATACTGTTGCTGCTCTAACGGCGATTATGGAGGAGAAATTAGCAGAATTAGAGACTCGATTGGAAGAACAAGCTAGAAGAAGCGAACTTAAGGCTATGGAAACTTCTCAAAAGTTGGATGCCTTGATGCTTCTTCTCCAACAGAAACAAGACGAAGAAGGCAGTAGCTCTCATCGTTCGATACACTCGCACGAGAGGAGTCATCAGTTTCAGGGAGGTAACTCTAATCGAAACTTAGGTTTCGTTCCCAAGATTGAATTTCCTCCTTTCTCCGGCAATAACCCTAGAAATTGGATTCAAAAGTGTGCCAAATATTTTGAGTTGTGTAAAATTGAACACCATCAGAAGGTTGACCTAGCTTCCCTTTATATGGTAAATCGTGCTGAATCTTGGTACACCAGCTACATATCTGTGAATCCAGGAGTGAATTGGGAGCAGTTTGTAATAGATGTTTGTGAAAGATTTAATGAGGAGTTAGGTAGTACTGTTGTTGAGGAATTTAATAAATTGCAGCAAACTACTTCTCTTGATGAATATTTGAATCAATTTGAAACCCTGCGTAGTTTAATGCTGCAAAGAAATAACAGACTTCCTGATGAATATTTCTTGGATAGTTTTATCGGTGGATTGAGCCCCACTATTAAACCTTTTGTTAAGGCATTTAAACCAAGAAATCTGACTAGTGCTATGGAGTATGCAAGGCTGCAAGAGCAAAGTCTTAATGCACTCAAGAAAAGCAACAGAACAGGGTTGGATAATTGGTCTTACAAACCTAGAGATACTATGGGAAATTCTGGGTTTAAAACGCCTCAAAATCCTGTACCCAAGACTGAAGGACTGCTTCCTACCCCATCAACTAATGTTGTACCTTTCAAGAGATCTTCTGTAAATGGGAGAAGAGTCCTACAACCTATAGATATTGAGGAGAGAAGGAGAAAAAATCAATGCTTCCACTGTGATGATCAGTACTTTCCAGGGCACATTTGCAAGGCTCAACTTTACAAAATTCACATCTCCCCTGTGGATGAGGAGCAAGGTGAAGGAACCTTCTATACGGAGTCTGGGTCAGTTGATGTAGGATCAGAAGAGGAGTACCAGGAAATTGCAGCAATGGAGAATCCACCTGTGATCTCGCTTAATGCTATTTCTGGACACCACCAATTCCAAACAATGAAGGTGACTGGAAAGGTTAATAAGAAGGACCTCTATGTGTTGATAGATTCTGGGAGCACACACAACTTCCTAGACATTAACACAGCTAAGAGATTGGGCTGTAGAATCTCTCAGTCATATCCTTTGGAAGTTTCAGTAGCCAATGGGGAGAAACTGATTACTACACAGCTCTGTAAACATTTTAAATGGACTCTACATAATACTGAGTTTGTTGCTGACACCATGCTTGTTCCTTTGGGTGGATGTCAGATGGTATTGGGTATACAATGGTTGGCTTCTCTAGGTCCTATTAAATGGGATTTTGATAAGCTGATTATGGAGTTTCAGTACATGGGAAAAAGAGTGGTATTAAGGGGAAGTAAAAAAGGGGAAATGCAGTGGATTAATGGGAGGCAGTTATGTCAGGAAGTTCAGATAGAAAGTAAGAAATATGGGGGGCAGTTGTATCTTATGAGAGTGCTGGAACAACAAAAGGAAACCCAAGACATGATAAAACTTACTGAAGTGTGCATGCCTGTGGAAATATCTGCAGTATTAACTCAATTCAAGGATGTGTTTGAGGAACCAAAACAGTTGCCTCCTCACAGAGAATGGGACCATCAAATTCATCTCCTACCTGGTACTGCCCCTATAAATGTTAGACCCTACAGATATCCAGTGGTACAGAAAACAGCTATTGAAGATATCACAAGGGAAATGTTGGACACTGGAATCATTAGGAATAGTCAAAGCCCCTATTCCTCACCTGTGGTAATGATAAAGAAAAAAGATGGGAGCTGGAGGTTTTGTGTAGACTACAGGGAACTTAATAAACATACTGTTAAGGACAAATTTCCCATCCCTGTAATTGATGAACTCTTGGATGAGCTAAAAGGATCTCATATCTTCTCCAAAATTGACCTAAGGTCTGGGTATTGGCAGATCAGAATGAAGGAGGAAGACATTGAAAAAACAGCTTTTAGAACGCATGAAGGACACTACGAGTTCTTGGTCATGTCCTTTGGCTTAACCAATGCCCCCTCCACCTTTCAGAGCCTTATGAATTCCATCTTTAAACCCTACCTCAGGAAGTTTATATTGGTGTTTTTTGATGATATCCTGATATACAGTCCAGATGTTGAATCACATGCAGTACATTTGCAGCAGACCCTGAGTATCTTGAGGAATAACACCTTATTTGCTAAACGTAGCAAATGTTCTTTTGGAGTAGCTACTATTGATTATCTTGGGCACATCATATCAAAGGAGGGCGTAGCTACTGATCCTAAAAAAATTCAGGCTATTCAGGATTGGCCTGGTCCAAAAAACTTAAAGGCACTCAGAGGATTTCTTGGACTAACCGGATATTACAGGAAGTTCATTCAAGGGTATGGCATAATCTCCAAACCTTTAACCAACTTGCTCAGAAAGAATGCTTTCTCATGGGGAAAGGAAGCTGAATTGGCATTCTCCCAACTGAAACAAGCCATGTGTCAGGCTCCAGTATTGGCTTTACCTGATTTTGACAAACCTTTCATTGTAGAAACAGATGCTTCTGACCTCGGCATTGGGGCAGTTTTATCTCAAGAAGGACACCCTATTGCTTATTTAAGCAAAGCCTTATCTGAGAAAAATAGATCATTGTCTACATATGAAAAGGAGCTTTTAGCTATGATTCTGGCTGTGGAGAAATGGAGATCATACTTGGCTGGGAAGCATTTTATTATTAAGACAGATCACTTTAGTCTGAAATACTTATTGAACCAGAAGATCACCACTCCATTTCAGAGTAAATGCCTTCCAAAACTTCTAGGAATGGACTATGAGGTGTGTTATAGGAAAGGGAAGGAAAATATGGCAGCAGATTCTCTTTCCAGAATTGATGGGGGAACAATTATGAGTTTGGTTGTGAGTGAAATTCAATCTGACCTACTGCAGAAGATTAAAGAGAGCTGGATGGATATGGAAAGTCAGCAACTTATTCAATCCTTACAAGATGGATCTTTAACACAGAGTAAATTTTCATGGAAGGATGAAAGGTTGCTGAGAAAGGGAAGATTAGTGGTGGGACAGAATGTAGAACTGAGGAAGGAAATTATCCAACTCATGCATTCTTCACCACTAGGAGGACATGCTGGAACCCAAGCCACCTACAAAAGAATGGAGACATTATTCTACTGGAAGAAAATGAAGAAGGACATCAGAGTGGCTATTAAAGAATGTGAAATATGTCAGAAATGTAAACCTATTCTTCAAGCTCCAGCAGGACTACTTCAACCTTTACCTATCCCGGAGGCTATTTGGGTAAACATCTCTATGGACTTCATAGAAGGCCTGCCAAAGTGTGGCGGAAAAAATACTATCTTAGTAGTGGTGGATAGATTGAGTAAGTATGCTCATTTCATACTACTCACTCACCCATATACAGCTTCCATGGTGGCCAGAGCCTACTTTGATAATATCTTCAAATTGCATGGTCTTCCTAAGACTATTGTAAGTGATAGGGACAAGATTTTCTTGAGCAGATTTTGGCAAGAGCTATTCAAACTCTTACAGGTGGAGCTGCATATGTCGACCGCATACCATCCACAATCTGATGGGCAGACTGAAGCAGTCAACAAATGCTTAGAGACGTACTTAAGGTGCATGACTGGGGAAAAACCTAAAGATTGGGCTAATTGGATACCGTTAGCAGAATGGTGGTACAATACTAACTACCATTCTTCAACTCATAATACTCCTTATGAAGTTGTTTATGGGCAACCTCCCACACTTCATATACCCTATGTTACGGGAGATTCTACAGTGGATGCAGTTGACAGGAGCTTAAAGGCAAGGGAGGAATGTATTAATATATTGAAATTCCATATCAAACGAGCTCAAGACAGAATGAAAAGCATGGCTGACAAGCATAGAAGTGACAAAGAATTTGCAGTTGGAGATTGGGTATATGTGAAGCTACAGCCTTACAGACAACAGTCTGTGAGTTATAGAACCAATATGAAGCTATCCCCAAGGTATTTTGGTCCTTTCCTAGTGATTGATAGAGTTGGAAAGGTGGCTTACAAGCTGCAATTACCAGACCATGCTAAAATACATCCAGTGTTTCACATTTCCCAGCTTAAGAAACACTTTGGCAATCTTCCTATTAGCAGCTCTTTGCCTAATATTGATGAGAATGGACAGATGAGAAGGGAACCTGTGGCTATATTGGATAGAAAGATTGCGAAAAGAGGGAATGTTGCTGCTGTGTATTGGTTGATTCAATGGTCAAATACTGAGAAGGAGGAGGCTACTTGGGAATTGCATGAAGAGTTCATCAAAAAGTTTCCTGAGTTTGTGCAGAAGAATACTACAGCTTGAGGACAAGCTGAGTTTGAGTGGGAGGCATTGTTATGCATCTGGTGATGAGCTGGATTACTTAAGCTGGAGAGGGACCCAGAGATGAGCTGGCAGATGAACTAACATTCCAATTGGTTATTTGTTATCTGTTAGTTTGTTAGTAATTAGTTCAGCTCACTTGTATAAAGATATCATTGTATGTACGAACATAACTACTCTGTGAATATGATTCATCATCTTCTTCTCTAAACTTCTTCCCTTTCTGTTCGAATTCATTTCTTGAATTCCTATTCTCTTGGCTTCTCGGTTAACACCCTGGAACCATACCACAATACGATATAAAACTTGACCAACTAATATTAAACTTCGCCAATTGAAACAATCAAAGGCCAGGTCATATTCTTGAGATTCAACATGGATTCCGACGGAGCTTGACGGCGGTAATGTTGGCAGCTCTGCTCCATTGCTTAGGGCTCAAGCGGGGCTAGATGGACACCAACACGAATAGAGCCGTCGATTTCGGCGAGCAGGCGAAGGTTGGTTGCTATGATTCCATCGATTGCTACCGGATGGGTTGGTTGGGCGTAAGAAGCGGGGTAGTTTTGTCTGGCGGCATAAAATAAGTCTTAGATGGGAGTTAAAAAGGTGGGACTCTTATTTAAGTTCCCTTCTTATGTTTTAGTCTTATTTGAGTCTTTCTCCCTTCATACAACGCGTGGTGGAACCAATCCCTCTTCTGATGAATGAACTTGCCAGTTGCCACCACTAAAGTACTAAAAATTATGAGTAGAACAACGGTGTCAAACTTTATGAGCCCAAAACTATACTATGGAGCATACATGTGTTCGGTATAAGTACGTAGAAGAGTCTTTTTCTAGTATTTGCATTAAAATGAAGCATTGCAAATTGCAAAATCTTGCATTATAAGAACTACATTGTTACTTTTTTGTCTCACGAGATCTTAACCAGTAAGATTTTAATGAGACACATTCTTAATAGTGTATATTTAAGGATGTTTTTAACTGGACTGAAATTTTATGGTCTGGTCTGGTCTGATAGATGTATGGTCTCTGGGTATTTTATAAATTTCCATGTCTAATCTGGTCCGATCAAGTCTGATATGTTTTGATCTAGTCTAGTTTGGGGCTCAAAACAGTTAAGTAAAAACATTCTAACGGAAATTCTTATGTAATTATAAATAATATAGACTGTCCTAATCCAAGCCCATTTAGTTATTAGGGTATATCTCATGTATTGTGTTGATAAATATGTATGCTAAACCCCCTTCGCCAATAATTTCTCAATCCCGAATGTAAATTTGATCACAGCCTGTACGGGTGTTTGAGCGTTATGTGTCGGAGAACAAGAAGACGTCTCAAGTGGTAACTATCTTTGTTAGTATTATACGATTCGTGAACAATACAATAATATGTATGTTCGTGTATAATACAATACGATTGGTAATAAACACATATTTTATACGTTTGTAACATGAGTACAAATATGGATGTGCTTTAAGCATTCTAGCTACAATTTAAAAATACGACATATAATACACATATCTTAGATACTAATTTAATGATGGAAATGATAAGTAGTTTAACATATGTGCTACAATAAAAAATATCATCTTCAAATAAAACGTTACCAACTTCAAATTTTATATTGAAGTCAAGACATGTAGAAATCAATCTCAAATCAAGGAAAATAGTATCATGTTTACATAACTTAAATGGAGTAACAGTGTGGGAAAAAAACACAATATAAATTATGGAGTAAATCAACGTTAAAATCTTCTCAAATAACAAAATTGATACAAAAAGTTAAAAATTAAACATAAATTCTTCAAATTTAGAAAATTGACAAGTCAAACGGGACAAAGGAGGACATGCATATATGTTTTTAAAAACTGATAACAGTGAACATTGAGCTTTTCATTTTTAGAATACGCAATACAGATTAAGAAAGGCGATTAATTCATAAATAAAAATTACTTTGACTATTTTAGTAGAAATAGAAGTTAATTACTAGAGAAAAACTGATATTACTATGACTGTTAATATAATTTGGAGTCTTGGCATGGGTGGATCGAGCATAAAAGTAATAGAGTAGATATATTTAAACTCGATCTAACTTATTAAGTCAAATGACTTAAATAATTAACAAACAAATAAGGCATAATAACTTTTTAAGTGTTATAAATACTACGAGTATAGTTAGCTAGCACTTGGCTTTAGTTGTGACACTTCATTAGCTAGGCTTGAGTTTAACATCCTGATTTTCTTGAATAAAATACATATGAGTGCATATGATAGTGTATTATACATTTATTATTAAAATTAATACGCGTTTTTATCATAAACATAAGTATAAACGAAAAACTTTTGAGACTATTGATTGGAATGTTTTAGAGTACAGATTTAGATGAATTATATGTGAATAAACTAAATAAAGACCTTAAGGTAACTAAGATAAAGTTAAAGTGAAGATATTATGGGAAGAAATATATTTGGATAGTCAATATTCTAGTATTAATTTTGAATAGACTAAATCATTGGCAATATTTGTGTTTCCTTATTTAGTTTGTTTAGGAAGCAACATATTAGCATATATATATATGCTACGGATGTATTCTCAGCGAGAGAGAGTAATAATACACTTTGATACATCCTTTATTCTAAATCAGTTTATTACATGGTATCAGAGCCACCGTCATAGGCGGTGACGGACACGGTTGTCATGGCCGGAGAAACCGCAGAAAATACACCGGCAAAGATAGACCATACGTCCCCATACTTTCTGGGACCGCAAGACCGACCGGGAGATTTCATTACTCCGGTGCGTCTTAACGGAGATAACTACGATGAATGGTCTAATTCCGTTCGATTAGCTCTCCGGGCAAGGCGCAAATACTGTTTCGTGGACGGCAGTGTGCTGGAACCAAAGCCTCCATGTACAGAGGATGATTGGATGACACTCCAATCGATGGTGGTTTCCTGGCTGTTGAACGTCATCTCTAACGATCTTAAACAAACGTTGTCGAATTATGAGAACGCTTACCAGCTTTGGACAGACCTCAAGGAGAGGTTCTCTGTCGTTGATGGACCCAAAATCCACCAGGTTAAAACCGACCTGGCCAGATGCGAACAGCCCAAGGAGATGACGGTCGGCAACTACTTCGCAAAATTGAAGCAACTGTGGGACGAATTGAACAAGTACGAACCCCTCCCAACCTGTAAATGTGGAGGATGTACCTGCAAATTGAATGAACAACTTGAAAAAAGAAGGGAATCAGAACGATTCCATCAGTTTCTCATGGGTCTCAATCCAGAGCCATTCAGCCAAATCAGGTCTCAACTTCTCACGCATACCCCTCTTCCTTCTCTGAACCGAGCTTTCCAGCAAGTCTGCCAAGAAGAGCGAGTGCGTGGGATGAGCCAAAATCGTGAGGACAGAACTGATGTTCTGGGCTTTGCTGTTCGAACGGATGAAAGAAACAGACCAGGGAAATCGAACAAACCTGGAATGGTGTGCACTCACTGCCATCTTCCCGGTCACGATGTCTCCAGATGCTTCGAACTCGTAGGCTATCCAGACTGGTGGGGCGACAGGCCTCGAGCTGACCAGAAGGGAGGCGGTCGTGGCAGAGGCTCTGTAGGCAGCAGACGCGGTGGAGCCGTGGCTGGCGGGCGTGGTCGTGGCAGTGTTCGCGCACACGCAACGGCGATTGAAGGAATTCATCCGTCTGGGAGCTTCGATGAATCAGGTGAATCGAATGGGTCTAATGGGCCTGGAGAAAATAATATACTGCCTGGGCTCTCGTCTGAACAGTGGAAGGCACTTTTAGCTGCTTTTGGTAAAACAAATACTCATTCTGATCGCATCTCGGGTAAGTTTGATATTTTCTCCTGGATTATTGATACCGGAGCATCTAATCACGTGACAGGAAATATCTCATGTTTAAGTGATATAATTGACATTAGTCCTTGTTCTGTTGGACTTCCCGACGGACAGAAAGTGCAGGCTACTAAACAGGGATCGGTTAATTTATCAGATAATTTATGTCTGACGAACGTGTTGTTTGTTCCAAAATTACATTGTAGTTTCATTTCAGTCTCCCAGATAACCGAGGAAAATAATTGTTTTGTCCAATTCACATCTGACTTTTGTGCTATACAGGACCGACACTCGAGGAGGCTGATTGGGGCGGGTGAACGGCAGAATGGACTTTACTATTACCGACGCATACCTAAGGCTTATATTTATGGAGTTCGAAAAGAGATGGAAGATTTGGACATGTGGCATAGGCGGTTAGGACATCCGTCGGATACAATAATGTCTTGGTTACCTGGTGTGAGTGGGTCTAAACATGTTATTTCTCAACCCTGTGATATTTGTTTTCAAGCCAAACAGGCTAGAGACTCCTTTCCTCTTAGTATCAATAATTCTACTAATAAGTTTGAGTTGATACATTGTGATCTGTGGGGACCATATAACACCCCTGCTTCTTGTGGCGCTAAACATTTTTTGACCATAGTTGATGATTTTTCTAGAGCAGTTTGGGTGTATCTTCTTGTTGATAAAACTGAGGTGTTTTCTATGTTTATGTCCTTTTGTGCTATGGTGGAATGCCAATTTTCACAGAAAATTAAAGTAGTACGCAGTGACAATGGTACCGAATTTAATTGTCTACGAGATTTTTTTCGTGTGTCTGGCATCATTTTTCAGACTTCCTGCGTAGCTACTCCGCAACAAAATGGGCGGGTTGAACGCAAACACAGACACGTCTTGAATGTTGCACGTGCTCTGCGTTTTCAGGCGCATCTTCCGATTCAATTTTGGGGAGAATGTGTACTCACGGCGGCACATCTCATAAATCGTACCCCATCAGCTGTTCTCAAACACAAAACCCCCTATGAAATTTTGTTTGATCAGGTCCCTGATTATAAGGCTCTTCGGGTTTTTGGTTGTCTATGTTTTGCTCATAATCTGCGTTCTGCTCGGGATAAATTCCTCAGTCGTAGTCGCAAATGTATTTTTGTGGGATATCCCTTTGGAAAAAAGGGGTGGCGTTTGTATGATTTGGAAACTCATGACTATTTCGTCTCTCGTGATGTCAAGTTCTTTGAGGACCAATTTCCGTTTAGTGTCCCCACACCAGCATTGATACATGAAGATTCCACACCGAATGAACCCCCACCGGTGTGGGAATACCCTACGGCAATACCATCTTCATCAGTTGATTTATCTCCCTCTTCCACTCCAGCACATGAGGACCGAGCACCAGAAAGTGAAACTCCACAACCCGAAGACCTGGGCCGAGGTAAACGGGTCAAACTTCCTTCAGTGAAACTGCGTGATTATACGACACACACCATTATTCATGAAAGTCCATTCTCCGCCTCACCTGCACCTACAGTCTCTTCAGGTACACCGTTTCCTATAGCTCACTATGTTAATTGTGATAATTTTTCTCCTCGATATCGTGCCTTTTTAGCAGCCGTGTCTACTCATACGGAGCCCGCTTCTTATCATGAAGCGGTTAAAGATCCAGGATGGCGTGATGCCATGCGTGCAGAAATTCGTGCGCTTGAACAAAATCATACTTGGACTCTGCAAACTCTCCCTCCAGGCAAGCGAGCATTAGGGTGTCGTTGGGTTTATAAAATCAAGTACCATTCTGATGGTAGTATTGAGCGTCTCAAAGCTCGTCTGGTTATTTTTGGCAACCGCCAAGTTGAAGGTCTTGATTATAATGAAACCTTTGCTCCAGTGGCCAAAATGGTCACCATTCGTGCTTTTCTGGCAGTCGCTGCATCCAAACAATGGGAGCTTCATCAGATGGATGTGCATAATGCTTTCTTACATGGTGACCTAGAAGAAGAGGTGTACATGAAGATTCCTCAAGGTTATACCACTTCTAACCCATCACTGGTTTGTCGTTTGCATAAATCTCTGTATGGCTTAAAGCAAGCCCCACGCTGTTGGTTTGCTAAGTTGGTACAAGCTCTTCGAGGCTATGGGTTCTCTCAGTCCTATGCTGACTACTCTCTGTTTACACGCACTCGGGGGACTATCCAGTTGAATGTTCTCGTCTATGTGGACGACTTGATTATTTCCGGAAATGACCATGATGCGATCCTTCACTTTAAAGCATATCTCAGTGACTGCTTTCATATGAAGGATTTGGGTGCTCTTCGGTACTTTCTTGGCATTGAGGTAGCTAGAAGCCCCTCTGGTATTTTTCTCACTCAGCGGAAATATACTCTGGATATCTTATCTGAAACAGGGCTTCTTGGGGCAAAACCTGCAACTTTCCCTATTGAACAGAATCACACCTTAGCAGCGGCAACCGGGCCTTCTCTTGTGGATCCGGAGCCTTATCGACGTCTACTTGGTCGCCTTATTTATCTCTCTGTGACTCGGCCCGATCTGGCTTATTCCGTTCACATATTGTCTCAGTTTATGCAGGCACCGTGTCAAGCTCACTGGGATGCCGCGCTACGAGTGGTTCGATATCTAAAAGGCTCTCCAGGACAGGGCATTCTTATGCGCGCTGACAGTGACCTTTCGTTAACTGGATGGTGTGACTCTGATTGGGCTGCCTGTCCACTCACCCGGCGTTCTTTGTCAGGATGGTTAGTTTTTCTTGGTCACTCTCCTGTCTCCTGGAAAACCAAAAAGCAATCTACTGTCTCTCGCTCATCAGCCGAAGCTGAATACCGCGCTATGGCTGCTGCGACTTGTGAACTCAAATGGCTCAAAGCTTTGCTGCTTAGTCTCGGCATTCATCATCACAAGGCTATTCCTCTCTTTTGTGACAGTCAGTCTGCTTTACATATTGCTCGAAACCCGGTTTTCCATGAACGAACCAAGCATATTGAAGTAGACTGTCATTTTGTTCGTGATGCTATTAAGGATGGACTCATTTCTCCGAGTTATGTTCCTACTACTGTCCAGCTTGCAGATATTTTTACAAAAGCTCTTGGGAAGACTCAGTTCCACTATCTTCTGCGCAAGTTGGGCATTTTGGACCCCCATGCTCCAACTTGAGGGGGGGTATTATGGGAAGAAATATATTTGGATAGTCAATATTCTAGTATTAATTTTGAATAGACTAAATCATTGGCAATATTTGTGTTTCCTTATTTAGTTTGTTTAGGAAGCAACATATTAGCATATATATATATGCTACGGATGTATTCTCAGCGAGAGAGAGTAATAATACACTTTGATACATCCTTTATTCTAAATCAGTTTATTACAGAAGATGAGAATCATACCTCGATTGAAGTTAAAGCTTAATTTCGAGCTTTTCAACTCAAATGGATTCCCATGAGCGAAATAGAAGAAGAGGAGGAGGAGTTAGAGCGGGATAGGTTTCACTGATTCAGGTGCTCTAAATTTCTCAATTTCTTTGATAAAATTAGTTAATGAGCAAAGATGATAAGGAAGGATGATGAGCGAAGTGGATATGTAGTGATGAGTGAAAGCCGTAGAACTTGTTTTGATCGTGCGGATGAAATGTATCAGGGGGAAATACTCCTTTCCAAAGTAGTGCAATGTTTGGATCTGATTCTTAAAACTGTTTCTGCTCCTTCAAAGCAGAAGCTAGAGTATTTGGGTGGAAACACAGAAGTGATTCTTATGCTCTAATTTACTCATAGAATCAGTTTTTTATAAGCTGAGGGTGACCAACTTCTGAAAATTGATTCTGATTCTGCTTCTGCTTTAAAAAAGAAGCAGAAGCAGAATCAGTTCCAAACACCCCTATGTAGTAGGATTATGAGTAGGATTAATGGATCTAATCTAATACTCCGTAAGTCCATATATTATTTTACATATTTTGTAAGTCCATATATTATTTGACCTTCTAGATTCGGATTATCCTTGGGATGTTTTTACTTGGACTAATATTTTCTGATCTGGTTTTGTCTGGTCTGAATTGATCTAGTTTAATAAATGGCCGGTAGTGGCGGATCCAGAAATAAAGTTAATTGGGGGCATACTTACCTAAACTTAAGAGGCCGTTTGACAACACTATTTTTCAGCTTATTAGGCTTATCAGTCAACTTTGTGTAATAAGCAGAAAAAGTAAGGTTGGAGTTATTTTTCTAGCTGTATTGGCTGAAGTTACTGTAGATGGTCATTTTAGCTATTTTTACATAATTTTTTTTCTTTATTTTATTAATGAAATACTAGTATATTTTAAAAATAAGTTTCTCTTAAATCAGCAGAATCAGCCAATGCAGCCACTTCAGCCAGAACTTCATAAGTTTAAGCAGAATCAACCAAATCAGTCGATTTTTTTTTTTTGCTACGAATCGGGCTCTAAAA
The DNA here is from genome assembly GCA_945859915.1 of Cuscuta epithymum. Lineage (NCBI taxonomy): Eukaryota > Viridiplantae > Streptophyta > Magnoliopsida > Solanales > Convolvulaceae > Cuscuta > Cuscuta epithymum. The sequence continues at coordinate 140,859 of CAMAPF010000155.1, read as the reverse complement.
TAATACTCCGTGAATTTTTTTTGTACGGAGTAATAGATTCAATCTTAGACATTGTTGTCACATTTAATTTAATTTACACGTTGTACCTTTTGTTTAGATGGTCTAGCAAAACGTCGTCAGCTCATTATTAATTATCATTACCAAGTTATTTACATATTAAATGAGTTTATTCTACTCAGTATCTTTCGTGAAATATCTATAATACTCCGTAGAAAATTTATGGAGAAATGTGTAGCTAAGAGGAGTATAGTGTTGTAGCCTAGAGATTAGATACATTGCTTTGGGCCGGTAAAAGTTTTTTCATATAAAAATTTTCACAATTCCTTACACATAAAATTAGTGTTTTTACCGAATGCGGAGTAGGCCCTAATATGCCTCCCCTTAATTAGCTACGCCGCTGTATGAGAGTACGCACATAACCAAACTTTCATTTCTAAATTTAGATTGAGGTCTTTAGGTCTAATTTATCTCCATAAAGTATCTCATTATCCCGACAGATTAATTAGTATCGTTTCCCATAAACATAATACAGATTTAATCACATGTATAACTTACTCCCTCTGTCCTGCTAAGATTGTCTCATTTTACCTTTTCGGGATGTCTAACTAAGATTGTCCCATACCAAATTTGGTAAAGTTTGTGTGACTCTAAATCATTCTTACTTTATTCTTACTTTATGAATTTAATATCAACCACACAAACTCACTTTTTTTAATAATCGTTCCACCTTCTCTTGTCCCAATTTTAGTGGGACGGAGGTAGAATCTTTTAACAATGGGGCAAATAATAAAATTATTGGGGGCATATAATAAAAATTATTGGGGACAAATTCCTCCTATTTGAAATAAATTATATAAACTCATATATATTCATTCTACTAAATGAAAAGTTGTTGGGGGCATGTGCCCCCACTACTAATAAGGTAGATCCGCCCTTGATGTCCGGTATGTATGTATTTTACAACTGTTGAAGCCTAATATTGTCTGATATAATCTGATTTGATCAAGTCTGATCTGATATGACATGAGATTGAAATAAATCTTATTTTTACATTATAGATTTCTTTCTAGTCTATTGACAAACTTGTACTTGCGTCCACGAAGTTAAAGACTCGAAGAATCACGGGAATGATTTTTGATAATATTCAAAACTCCGAGGCAACATTGAAATATTAGAAACTTATGACAGGGGTCAATAGCAGATAAAGTAAAGGAAGAGACTAAAGATCAAGAGACTCCTGAGTTTCAACCCTAATCAATTGTCCATCTCAACCGCCCCCCAAATATTTCATGCGCCGACTCTGAACTCGCCTCCTCTATCCTCCACCGCCGGCCATCTCCAGCCGTTATCTACCACTCCCTCCGCCCCTCCGGAGATCTATTTACACTCTCCTTCTCCAAGTCGATGCATCTTCGTAAAGTATGGTAACGGCGAACTCCCTCGTCTATTGTTTTTTAGCTTTTTATGTTAGCTTTTATGTGAATCAAGATGAAGACTTTTTTCGTTAATTTATGCCCATTCATGTGTTAGAAAGTGTGTTCGAACCTTGATTTTATTGATGCAAAAAAAAAAAATTATCTTCTTTGAATAATTTAGTTGTCATCACCGTGCAGGGCGTTCGCACCCACTAAAGGGAGACTGACAGTCTGACGAGGAAGGGTATAGCCGACGTGGCTTTTCAGACTCGCTCCCTCAAAGATATGTCTCAATCTTTTTTCGGTTTAAAAGGGATTTATGCGTAGTGGATTTCTTAAGCAATCTTGGTTTGTTAGATATGTCTTCAATGGCCTCTGGCGTGTATGGTCTGTTTTGGGAGGAGTTTCAGTCGCTGGATGAGTGAAAAATGAGTAAAAATTTGAACTTGTACGGATTATAAGGCCATTTTGACTTTTCTGGAAAAATAAAAATCAAAGAATATTATTGAACCAGAAAAGGAGAAAAGATTGGTTCAGTGGCAGGAGTACTGCCTTTAGAACACCAGAAGCCAATGCCGTCTGCGGGGATGAGACGGTCTACAAGGGTCTTTGGGGCAAGGGTGTTAAGATCAGGTAGGAAGTTGTGGTCCCCAACTGAGGGTAAGCAATTGAAGAAGGCAGCTATCAATGAGGACAAGTTGATCAAGCTTCTTAATAATTCAGAAGGCCAAGCTCCTCCCCGGTGCAAAAGCAATGGCTATCATGAATTTGATGGTTCTCCTAAGCATGAAGCAAAAATAATGGATTTAGATGTAACCTTAGACAGTAGAGTACTAGAACCTGAGTTGGAGATGCATACAGTGAATGCTTTGAATGAGAATTTAAATGTAAATACAAGGTGGGGAGTTGTTTATAGACGAAAAAGGAACAGGAACGATACAAAAAATATTCTTGAAGCTTGTGATGGTGCAAGTGAGGCCTCCAAAGACAGAAGGTTTGGTAAGTACTTCGTTAGAAAGCGGTCGAAGAAAAAAGCTAGATTTTCTCCCAATGATTTATGCACTCATTCTATCATCATTAATTCGGCTCATTCTTCTGGCCGTTTTATGGGCTGCCTGTTGCATTCCCTTTTGAGTGGTATGCATAGGGCATCTGTCACTTTGGCAGAGTTTTTTGCATTCATCAGCTCAAGTCCAATCTGTGATGTGTTTTCTTTGCATGGAGTCCTTTTTCTGAAGGTAAATTGTTTCCCATCATTGCTGTCATGTGTATAAGTTCTTTAATCCATTAAGAGTTTTCTAACCTTTCTACCTTTTCTAGGAATGCACTCCTGAAATGAAGGATGGAATTTGTATCATTTCTTCTGTGAGATGTTCTGTACCTTTGTTCACTGTCAATTATTCTGCAATTCCGTTTTGCTTTACGTATTTCCATTCCCGAATGTCTCTAAAATGCGATCTTCCCTCATATGCTCTCTCTCTGAGCTTGGTCACTATAGATGAGGATATTGAAATGCATGATATCTCTGAAAGTAATGAATTAGGTAATCCAGTCATATTGCCTATTAAAGATAAAGGCGATTCTATGAAGTTGATATTAACACAACCAACGGTTAGGCTTCCAAAGTTACCTGCACGAAATTCAAAGTTAAGGAGTGGGCGGACCCTCCAGAAGAGAAGGAGACCATTGAGGACAAGAAAAGTGAAACGTTCTTCTGTCAATGGATTAACCAAACCAAATGGAACATTAGCATCTGACGGTTCGAGGTTCAGACATAATAGTGGCTACCAGCTTTTGTCTTCTGCAAAGAAATTCAAAGAACTGAAAAAATCTGCTGTGGCTGAATCTACAAAGGACATAGAGTCAACTAGCTGTTCAGCTAATGTATTAGTCATAGAGTCAGACAAGTGTTTTAGAGTGGAAGGAGCTATTATTGCACTAGAGCTTTTGTCCGCTTCAAATCAGTGGACTCTTTCTGTTAGCAGTGGAGGAATTAGGCAGTACAGCCTTACTGCTGAGAAGGTTATGAGGCCGTGTAGCTCAAACCGTGTCACCCATGATATCCTTTGGACTGTAGATAATAGTTGGAAGTTAGAGTTTCCAAACAGAAGAGATTGGTGGGTTTTCAAGGAACTTTACAAGGAGTGCGCTGAACGCAATTCACAACCTTCAATAGTAAGCACAATTCCTATTCCTGGAGTATGTGAATTGCCAGGTTTTTTGAAGAATGGGTCCACCACCCCTTTTAGTCGACCCGATTCGTACATCACTGTAAAAACTGATGAGTTAGGTCGGGCATTGGATAGTAGGATGGCGATATATGACTTGGATAGTGATGATGAGGAGTGGCTGAACGAATTCAATAACAAGCTTCATCAGTGTGTGTCTATTGAAAAATTCGAGTTGATGATTGATTCTCTTGAAAAGTGGAGGTTTTGTAATCCGGATGATGTTTGTGATGGCAAAAATGCTCTTAGTGATTGTCTGGGTTCAGAAAGCAAAGACATTGCTGAGGCTGTTCATGGGTACTGGATTAAGAAGCGGAAACAAAAACGGGCCCCACTAGTAAAGATATTTCAGGTAATTTCTACTCTTTGTATCACCAAAGGCTAAAAATTGGGTTATGAATTATATGATGCTAATGGTAAAATATGTACTGTACAGCTGTACCAGCCAAGGAAAACTGTAATAACCACAAAGTCTATTCTGAGGAAAAAGAGGTCATTCAAACGTCAAGGAGGTCAGACTGGAAGAGGCAAGAAAAACAATTTCTTACAAGGTTCGTACCATTCTATGTTTTCATATGTTTGTGTGTGTTACAGTTAGTTAATGTAGTTTGTGTCAAGGCAGCTGCAAGTACATCTTTGCTTTATAAGTATTTGTTACTTTGTACTCTCTCCCATTTTTTTTGCTTTCAGAATTCTCACACAAATTAAGGAATGAAAGGGTTTACTACCCTTAATTATAATGCTTCATAATTCTCCTTCACATAATTCTAGTAACTACGGATTATGTATTTTTCTCGGAATTTACCTTTTTTTCTCACATCGTATGGAATGTCAAGTATGTTGTAATTACAAGAAGTAATATCATACTCCCTCCAGCCCTATTTAAGATAATTGGTTCAATTATGATGGTTGATTAATGCAAATGTTAACTCTTCGTGATAATATTTAGTTTAGTATTAAAATTTGAAATTTTAATATTTAGGAACTACACTAAAAGTCTATCATAGAAAGCTTTTCGTTGTGCAAGCCTAAGACAATAAATACACTGGGATGCATAAACGAAGCATGTGCACAGATGCTGCAAAAGGCTCAGAGGCCTTGACCATGTACAGAATGGCACGTTATTCTCAGGAAATCAATTGGTTTTGGGGGTGGGGACACCTCCAAGTAATAGAATTTTTTAGGGTGATGTGTGTGCATTATATATGAGTACATTTTGTAAAAAATCTAAAATAATGACCCTGCTATTGTTACCACAGTTTTGGCAGCTCAACGAGATGCTGAGCAGCAGCAAAGCGCCATTCTTAAGGTGAAAGAAGCGAAAGCTTCCGCTACTAGACAAGAAAGTTTAGCTGTTGTCAAGCGTCACAAAGCACAGCAACTCATGGAAAATGCTGACTTGGCGACATATAAAGCTATGATGGCACTAAGAATAGCCGAGGCCGCTGCCAGGTTGGCTGCTGGTAATGCTGCGTCTTCTTAATCTGTTTTTTGACATTCCAGAAATGGACTGCTCTCAGGATGATTACATGTATAACTGTGTATAGATTATGGCCTAGATGTACATTTTTGTATTATTGTCAGCTAGAGTGTAGGTTAGAGATATGAACCTGTGTTTGAGCTGTCCACCATTTGCATCGAGCTAGATGAAAATATAGAAAATTTTACAATATACTGTCAGTTTGAGCTTCTGGTGTGTATTGTATGTTGACTTTTGAGGAAGACCCACCACTTTTTTGGAGTAATGTACATACAGTGCTTTGTGATCCCAAGTAGAGTTTAAAAATCAAATCTATCAGCTTGGAATTTCGGATAAAATATTACGGAGTATTATAAGCTTGACTTCGTATTATATCGTTGTCAACCTCAGGGTTTTGGCGGATTTGTATTTCCTTGTTTTCAGTCAGCATGTTGTTGAATGTTGCAGGCTTGCAGCATTCACGTAGTCAAGTACCCAAAGTACCTATTAGGGAAAAACAAGTGGTATATATTAACATTCTTTTATCACGTATTAATTTTGCTCTATAGTCGTGAACTTCCGAACAAGTAGTTGTGCCACAATGGCGAATGGTTATGCTATTTAAATTTTATAGTACTCGGTAGTAGATTTAAGTCAAAATATAAGTGAATTGATGCGCATTCGATTTAATTGGAATAGATTTAAACCAAATTGAGTTCAGACAAAATCTAATCATAATCACTCTATGAGTGATGATGAATACAGTCATAATAACAAGATTTGCATGATAACATATTAGCTAACATTAGAAGTTTAACACGAAGTCACGAACATACCAGGATAAGACGGATAATATTAGGAGTAGTTTTATGAAACCCCACATGACTTCCTTATTGACTCATATGGGTATTGTGGCACCACCATATTATTTATTGGAAGACCCCACCAAATAAGAGTCCGTTGGTAGTATGAAGATCGGTTGATTTGGCTGATTCTGCTGAAATTTATGAAGTTCTGACTGAAATGGCTGCATTGGCTGATTCTGCTGATTTAAGAAAAAATTATATTTAAAATATATTTTATTAATAAAATAAAGAAAAATTTATATGTAAAAATAACTAAAATGGTCATTTACAGTAACTTCAGCTAATACATCCAGGATGTCTCTTATAAAATACTCCCTTCGTCCCGCTATGATTGTCCCATTTTACTATTTCGGTCCGTCCCACTAAGATTGTCTCATACCTTACTTGGTAAAGTTTGTGTGGTTTTAAATCATTCCAACTTTATTCTTACTTTATAAATTCAATATCAATCACATAAATCCACTTTTATTAATAACCGTGTCACCTTCTCTTGTCCCAAACTTAGAGGGACGAAAGTAGTAATTGGTTAGATGCATATATGTACAATCTCTATCCCTTAATATAAACAAAGTTGCTATAGGAACCGCATTTTGGGGTATCCCGTTTTGGGTGATATTAGACTTTACACCTCATTTTCAAAACTATTAGACTTTGGATCCTATCTACAACATTTTGTGAAGAAAAAATCTTGAATGGGGTGCAAAGACAAAGGCATTTTAGGGGAAATAGGGTGCGAAGTCTAAAAATTTTGAAAATGGGGTGCAAAGTTCAATAATACCCAAAAAGTGGGGTGCAAAGTCTCAATATCCCAAAACAATTCATCATATTCTAAATTTTTGAGTCCTTGGTTAATACGGAGTAAGTTTCAATCATTTTCACTCTATATTAAGAATTTTTATCTCTTTTCAAGAATGATAATTAACATATCTTTGAACTTTTGAAGTATATGTTATGTACGAAGTATATTATCTAACATTGATATATAGTGTTGTGTTTATGACTGATTTAGTCTATTTATGTCTAGTTTGATTGGATCAATTTATGTTGAGTTTTTTCTCTAGCAGGATTAGTTTCAAATCTTATTTCCCAAACAGTCAAACTAGGATAGTTTTAAACTTATTTCCCAAATAGGGGTGTTTTTCGCCTTGTCATCAGTCTGGAAGCCACCATGTCAGCGAAGTCCAATTAATTGGGCTTACATGTCACCCGCTCACCACGTCATGCCGCCTCCATGTCATCTGTGTCACCCGTTCGCCACGTCACACCGCCTGCATGTCATCTCATTCACCTTTTTTTTAAATGTCAAAAAATTTGATGCTAGGGGGAGTCGATCCCTAGCATTCCTTCTTCAATTATAGACCTTCAGCCACTCTACAATTGCAATTAGTAGTGTCTTTGATGTTTTATTGTGTACTTATTAACTTCTTTGCTTAATATAACATCAATAAAGTTTACTATATTTTCAATATAATAATAAAATAATAATTATTTATCCAATAAGATAGAGTATTCATGTTATCCACTAAGAGGGATATTATGAATAACGTACTCCGTATACTGTAGCATTCAAATTAGGCAAGCCTGACGGGAATCACATCCGATATTCCGATCAACTTTATTTTTAACCGTAAATGATGCTTACAATTTAATTTTTTATTCTTTGTATGCGGAGTATGTCATTCAAAAAAAACATTAACTTTTTTATTCGTTAGTATCGGTGTTTGAAGTAGCGGACCGCTACCGCTATAGTGGACGCTATATAGCGGTCGCGGTAGGCACCGCTACCGCTACGGCCCGCTATAGCGGTGTGATTTCCGAATCACGGGAAAAATCCGCTACGCCGCCCGTTACAACCCGCTACCGGCACTTCTGACAGTACATCACGAACTGATTGATGTGTAAATGTGTAAATGTTGTGTGAATGATGTGAAAAAAATACATTAATGGTGATGCATGGATTGAAACTCTAAATTAAATATACATGTATTCACATACATTATGGTAGCAAATATTAATAAATATGTAAATTATAATTACTAAAACCAAATTATTTATAATATACAAATGAAATAATAATGATTCCCGTCATGCTCACCTAATATGAATGCTACTGAATACGGATTATGTTATTCATAATATCCCTCTTAGTGGATAACATGAATACTCTATCTCATTGGATAAATATTTATTATTTTATTATTATTATTATTATATAATAATTTATCCTAAATAGGACCAAAACATGGTTAAAAACCCAAAGTAGGAGTTATAATGTTTTATTCCCTTTATAGGAGTTATCTGCTCCTCTTTCGCGTTTTTAATGTTTACGCAATGTCCATAGTGCCCCTGTCTTACTCGTCGCCTTTCTCCCGTTCGTAACCCTCCTCTTCCTCTCCGGCTCGAATTTTTGTTTCTGCGCTTCCTCTCCTCATCTTTCCCTCTGGCTCCAATTTAGTTCCAGCCCCTGTTATCCCTTGTTAATCTCTCTACTACATTAAATTTTGTGATAAAAAAATCCTATCAATTTCAGAAATTAAATCCAGGTATCCCTTCTCTTACTCTTCCTCCTCCAATGTCTTTATCTTCCTCGCATTCCTCTTGTTCTTCTTCAAATTTCAAGTCCTATGTTCTCTTCTTCTTTGGATTTTTTGGGTTTGAATTTTATCTATTAATTTGGATTTTTTGGATTTGAGTTTTATTTATTCAGGAAAATGACACTTTTATAATTTGAGAATGTAAAAATTATTGCTTATTTGAAAAAAAATGTCACCTTTGTGGCAGTACATTTACCAGGATGACAATCTGAAAATGTCATTTTTGTTTTGAAAATGTCATGAAAATGACAATTTCGCTTTTTGGAAATGTCATTTTCTTCTTTGAAATTGTCACCTTAGCAATGTCATTTGTTCTTCCTTTCACTTTTTAAAAAATGCCATGCTTATTCTCAGAATGTCATCATAATGACATTTTTACTCTATGAAAATGTCATATTTTGCTCTGAAAATGCAATAAATATGTAAAGTGAAAATGTTACCTTGATAAATGATGACATTACACTGACTATTTTTTAAATCGGTATTCAATAAATTACAATTATGACATTTTCATGTTCAAATAATCAGGAAAATATTATGAATACTTTAAATTAAACTAATTAGAATTAGTAAAAAAATTGAAAAGATCAAGAAGAAATTAGATAGAAAGTGGATGAAGAAAACAGGGGGAACGTGAGAAGGAGAAAACGAAGGAAGAGGCTGAGAAGGAGGAAACATACCTAGATAGCACAGTCACGGCCTACATTCATGGCATATGGGCCTTCAATTCTATCGTCTGCACTTGTCGCAGATTCAATTCGCAAGTAGCAGACTTAAGAAAAAGGAATGACGGGTAATTTCGGCATTTCATTCTAATTTTAGTCCTACGAGATCACAGGAAGAAGTAGTAGTCCTATAAATGCAATTTTCATATCTTTTAATCCTATTTGGGAAATTCTCTCTTATTATATTGAAAATATAGTAAACTTTATTAATGTTATACGAAGTATTAAGAAAAGCAGTTTATAAATATATATTAAAACAATATGGTGACAATGAAGTGTAATGGTAGAGTGGATGAAGGTCTGAACCCCAACGAGTTGTGTTGGGGTTCGACTCCCCCTGGCTTCAAAATTTTTGATATTTAAAAAAACATGAGAATGATATGCATGCGTGGCGATCGGGTGACTGAGATGACTGGAGGCGTGATGTGGCTAGCGGGTGACATGGACGGCCAATTAATTGGGTTTCGCTGACGTGGTGGCGTCCAGCCCGATGACAAGGCGAAAAACACCCCTATTTGGGAAATAAGTTTAAAACTACCCTAATCGGGTGACTGAGATGACTGGAGGCGTGATGTGGCTAGCGGGTGACATGGACGGCCAATTAATTGGGTTTCGCTGACGTGGTGGCGTCCAGCCCGATGACAAGGCGAAAAACACCCCTATTTGGGAAATAAGTTTAAAACTACCCTAATTTAATTGGGAAATAAGATTTGAAACTAAATAAGTGTAATAGAACAACAGTTAAAGTAACCAAATGTCTTAGATGCATTGAAATTCCACAAGTTGTGACAAAGTTGATGGATTATAAGGTAATCATATTTTTAATCAGAAAAAAATAAGGTAATCATCATATTTAATATGTGGTGAATTTGCAAATACGGTCCCTTGATGTTTAGCTCCAAGTGCAAATAAGCCCTGAAGTTTCGAAAGGTGTAAATTTTTTCCTAAAAGTTCATATATATATGAGTAAAATTACCCTTGTTCACTTTACATAAATAAAAATTAATATTTTAAAATAATAATAAATGAATATATTTAGTTTGGAAAATGAGAAATAAAAAGTTCTAAAAATTTATTTTTGTCTTCAATATTTCCTTATCATTTTTATTGTTAACATAATAGGCAGAATTAAACACGAAATGATGTTTTTTATTTTTATTTTTGAACACGTTTTTAATACTTCGCGACAACAACCATAATAATATGTTAAAGTTTTAAAATATTTATTCTATTTCAACAACAATAAATTGATATATAAATAGAAAAGGAAGCTTTGATCACGAAATGGTTTTTTATTATTTATTTTTCATTTCCAAATTCAATATATCATCAATACATAGAATAATTTTGTTTATTTATTTATTCATTTATTTAAAGACAATAAGAATAAATTTGCTCCAAAATATGAAATTTAGAGATACCTTTGTACTTTTCAAAACTTTAAAGGCATATGTGCACCTGGAGTTAAACATCAACGGAATATTTCACCTTTTTCTCTTTAATACGTACTCCGTAGTATATTACATACTCCGTATTAGATAAACTCAAAATAGATTTAAGTCTTAAGCCTTAAATAATTTTATCACTTTCCTACTCCGTATTAGATAAACTCAAAATAGATTTGTGTTTATTGTTGTTATTTTTCTTGATCAGATTTTAATACATTTTTTTATTTTATTTTTAGGATGTTTTTACTTGGATTGTAATTTGTCCCAGACCAGACCCGTCCAGACTAGATCAGACCAGACTTGGATAGTTATAAAAATACAAAGAGCTCAGACATTGCCAGACCAGATCAGACCAGACTAGATTAGATCAGACCAAACTATAAAATTAAAGTCCAAGTAAAAACATCTTTAGTGAGTTACCCTAATTGAATAATAGGATTAATAGCTACACGATCAATTGTCAATTCGTCATGCAATGCAGTATATAGACGACAGTGATCCTACATGGGAGTGCGAATTTTGCAAGGCTAAGATGCGGTACGAGGAAAGACTTAAGCGTCACGTCAAGAGTAAAAAACCCAAATTCAGCATGTATTGCAAAGTAGGGAAAGTCGATTTGCCCCTCCAGATGTCCTACGTAGTCAATTCAACGAAATACACACCGATTCTAAAATATTTCTGAAATATTAGGAGGTATAACATGATGTTCGCATTTACCCTTGCCCTTTTTATACAATTCATATTTCAAATATACTTTTGCCCTTCTAATAAAATTCACATTTCATTAATATTTTAAAAAAGTAATAGCATAACTCTATTTATAAGGAAAATGTAAAAAAAAAAAGAATTAAATACAAATAATAAAATAAAAATTAAAATAAAATAAAATATTACATATAAATAAAAAACTTAAAAAAAATAAATAAAAAATTAAAGCGTAAAAAAATTATATAAAAAATGTGCAAGCCTATGTTACCCCCTCAACAATCTCCCAACAACACCAGCTCAAACCACCAAAAACATACCAACATGTGTTAGAAATGCCATCTTAATGGCTATTTTTGAAAATTTTTGACATATTCAAAGAGTAAAAATGTCATCTCCATGGTATTATAAAATAAAAATGGTTGTTTTTATACAAGGTGATATTTTTAAGCCTATTGAAGGTAGCATTACTAGGCAGTGGCATGAGATGCAAGAAATTAAAGGCCTCCATATTTTTATATTTTTAATGTGTTTTATCTATTTTTTATTTTAAAGTTTTTAATTTTATTTTTAAAAATTTTTATTATTTATAGTACTTTTTAAAAATATTTAAGAATTGTTTATATTTTTTCCAATTTTTTTGTATAAGTTGAAATATTTTTTTATTAATTTTTTTGTTATTACAAACTAAAATATGATTATCCTATCAAGTTATGGTAAGGGTAGAATAGGAAGATAAGATATACTTTACTCATATTTTGGGAAGATAAATAACATAGCGTGTTTATGCGTTTTAGGGATTAGTTCAGTCCTATTTAAGACTATTATCTCAATAAATATAATCACATACTAATTCACTTCATTGATTACACATTTATTTACACTATTGAATTTAAAAAACGAGGTCTCTCACATGCCCACATCGTCATGTTTCTACGTCGTTCTGAGTACAAGTTGAGATCAAAGGGTTTAATTTTTGGGCATCTCCCAGGTACTTGAGGTATTTATTTGCCGCTATGTTACTTCATACGCGGTCCACATACCTCAAAATGTCTGGTAATCGTGTTGGAAGATGATGATCGAAGATTATATGAAACACCTTTTGAGAGATTAAACCCGTGCTCATAAAGTAATTCAAATTATTATTTAGTCTAACTATAAAATAAAATACTCATATAGTGTCTAAATAACTATTGTATGTCAATGCAGGCAGAGAGCATAATATAGAGAACTTCAAGAATAAATGTCTCGCAGATGGTGAATGAATATTACAAAGAAACGGAAAAGGCCTTGCAAATTTTGAACGTATGCCGAAATAGGATGCAACGTATGTAAGTTATGATGAAATGCACTTATAAATGAAGAAATGGAGTATGACACAGAAGACTTGGCATGACAACTACCACATCTTATTGACCAATTAACTGATGAGTAAAAGTGTATGTACAAGGACATCATTAGTATTATGCTTAGAAACATCGGTGGTAAATGTAATTTTTTATTTTCAAACTGTATGTTAGTATGGACATTGTAAAATTTAAATTAAATATATAAATTTTAATATATTTACAATAAAACTGTTATCACGTAGTGAATCATACTTCCTCTTTTATATAGGGTTATTCTTTGTCTATGAATACGGTGGAACTGGAAATATGTTTCTATGGAATATTGTGGCAACATTTATTAGGAGTGAAGGAATCATTGTTCTTGCAGTTGCATCAAGTGTAATAACATCGTCACTATTGCCTAGAGGTAGAACAACATATTCCAGATGTTTTCTATCCAACTAAACACATCTGAAATATACAATTGTAATATTAATCAAGGAAGTCCTAAGGCAAAGCTCCTCCAATCAACATCCTTAATTAGATGGGAGGAAGCGTCAATGGTGGACATACGTTGTTTTAAGACTTTAGATAGGATTTTGAAAGATATTATGAGCATAATGAAAATTGGTCGTTTAGAGGGAAGGTTGTTGTTCTCGAAGGAGATTTCTGGCAATTTTGTTAGTAGCCGGGCCGGTTCCCACAGTAGCCGGGCCGGTTCCCACAGTAGCCGGGCCGGTTCCGGGTCGGGCCGCCCGGCCCGAGTCCAGGCCTAATCCTCGGGGATGCCTGATCATGTAGGAACGCTTCAGTGATCCAACTTACATGCACGAAAGAGCAATATTTGCTCCTACTTTAGACGTGTTTCTACAAATAAATGACTACATGCTATCTTTGATTCATGGTGACCAAATCACGTAACTCAGCTCAGATAACATTATTAGTACAAATATTGGTTTGTGTCGTGAAAGTGACATGTATACTCAAAAATTTCTTAATAGTCTCTCAATCTCGGGGATGCCTGATCACGAATTATAATGGAACCACGTTGACTCTCACTAAACTTGCAAAACATGTGTAGAAGTAAAGATCATCACTGGAAGAAATATGGGGGACACCGATCACATTTCCAGAGTGTCGTTGTCTCCATTTGACGTAACACTACCTTATAGTTTTCTGAGGAAGCAATTACAAGTTATGTTATGTTTTGCGATGATCATCAACAAGAGCCAAAGTTAGTCTTTATCTCAAGTCGGGCTATATCTAAAAAAAAATGTCTTCACTCACGATCAATTATATGTTTCCATATCAAGAGTCAAGAGCAAAGAAGGATAGAAGATTTTGATTTGTTCTAAAGAACTTGAATTTTCCTCTAATACCATAAATGTTGTCTATAGAGAGGTTTTCAAGAATTTCGAAACATAGTCTTGCAATTTTTTATGCAATTAAGTTATTGTAATGTATTACGGATTCCAACTTCTTTATTATTATATACGTAGTATATTATTAATACTATACAGTATCAAATTAATACATATTTCAATGCTTTAATTTTGGCAATCAAAATTACAAAGTTCATACAAAATATATATTTCATACACACACAAAATTATAAAATAAATATTTCATATGGGAGTTGCACCCGGGGCAACGCCCGGGTACAAAACTAGTATTACTATATTAGTAAGAAACAAAAGAAAAATTAGATGCACAACCATTAAAATTTTCTCTTTACAAATTTAATCAATTTATATAAACACGATACTTCTAGACTTATTTTGATTATTGTGGAAAATCTAAAACTGGTGTTATGGTAATTCTTTTAACCAATAAAGCTGAAAACCCAACAATAAATTACAAAACGTGATCTTATTTGGTAATGTTTTTAAAATCTTATTCATGTGTAATTAAAACATATTCAAATCACGTCATAAAATGATAAAAAAAAAATCACGTCATAAAAATTGCAAATCAAAATCGAACCAAAGGGGGCAATTTGAAGTTGATTCTAATTGAGCATTCATTTTTGTAGTCTCTTCTTGACCAAATAAGATCCAAACAAAATGGTCCGCTAATAACTCGAATAAAGCACCACAATTATATGACAATATTATGAAATAGTACATCTTATATCAATGCCTTGTGTTCTTATATATACGCGGCCTAACGTTGGACAGAATCACAACTCACAAGCATACAACCTTAACTTTTCTTCAACAGTCAATCTCATAAATAGTGAACATTTGTACCATGTGATGTACTCATCATACTTCGTAAGTTCGTATTATCAGAGGGCCACAAAACATTATTCAAATGCAACTATTTTAATTATGAAATAAATTGTGGGTTAAATTTGACAAGATTCCTTTCAAAAAAATTAACAAGATTAAGAGTCTATTTGGTATGTTTTAAACTTATGAGCCTAGCAAATCATTTTTTTTGTATCAAACACATAAGTTTTGATTTAACATGCCAAATTTTGTAATAATTTAAATAAATAAGGTTTAAATTGTTTTTATGACTGAATCGAATGAAGTCACCGTAGTGGATCATTTTTAGCTATTTTCGTACTTTTTGAGTTTTTTTCTTCAAAATTTTATGAGTAAACTATATTTTTAAATACAAGTTTTCTATATTTCAATAGAATTTCAACAATATTAGTCTATTCAACCAATTCTATTGTAACTAATTGGGCTCTAAAACTAGGTAAAGTAAATCCTCTTTTCTCGTACAAAAGTTGATGGGACAAATGAAAGATTAACAAAAGACAAAGAGGTTAGTAAGTAATGGAATATTAAGTGTATGTGTAACATAATTAGCTAAAAAAATACTTTTTGAGCAACAAACTTTTAGTGATTCAAAAGATTCAAGAGAAAACAATTGTGGTTGTTTGATAAAAGTTCCCTATTTCATATAGATCTAAGCTATATGTATAACAAGCTCTATGTAACATCTAAAAGATTATAAACTTTAAAACAACTCCTAAAACTTGTAATTGTAATACGGAGTACGAAATAGTACAAAAATATACTATCGTACTACTAAAACTTAGATCTGTCAAACATGTATTAAACATGATAATAATAAAAATATCACTTCATTATGTTGAGATTAAGAGTAGAATATAGAGATAATTCCCTAACTAGGATTAAAAGATGGAAAAAGTGCAAAAATAGGACCTTGATCTTCCGTAAGAGCAAAAAGTAACTGAGCAGACAAAAATACCCTTAATGAAAGGGTACGGTATTGATTTATTTATCAAGTAGGAATACAGCTGTCCATCAAGATATTAATGCACCAGATTATTTCTAATATATTACTCCATATGAAACAAGTCGGGGTGTATATTATCGCTGTGACCACAACTAGCCGCCGGCTGCCACATCCATCGTCGGCGGCTACCTCCACCGCCGGCCGCCACATCCATCGCCGGCCGTCATGTCCATCGCCCGTGTCGCCTAATCTGCTGCCTCTCTCAAGAGAGCTTTCATCTGCCGCCGCCGCTGATGCCGCCGCCGCCACCGTTGCCGCCGCCACCCTCCGGCGATTCCTCATGTGCCTGGTCAATCACAACCACACTTCACTCTTGGACTCCCGCCATCCTATATCACCACAACAAATTTTTCTAGTGAAAAACTACTTAATGTCATGTTAAAATCATGATGCCATAATTGTAAAAATACATGACGATAATAGTTATAAAATATGACATTATTTCCATATTTTAAGTAATATTTCCCTTAATAGTTATAAAACATGTCCTTATTTGCCTAATATATTCAAGCAATATTGTCATCTTTTATGAATTTAATTCCATAATTGTAAAAATAGATGGCATTAATAGATATAAAATATGACATTATTTCCATATTTTAAGTAATATTGCCATTTTCATGAAGTAATATTGTCATCTTAATAGTTATAAAACATGTCCTTATTTGCCTAATATATTCAAGTAATATTGTCATCTTTATGAATTTAATGCCAACTTCGTAAATGGAAATTGACATTATTTGCCAAACATATTGAAAAAATTGTCATTTTTAAAATAATTATGGACATCTTAATACAATGAAAAGCAACATTATATTCAAATAAGTTTTTGAAAAATACACATTAGCTATAGATTTTTCAATTCCAAATTAATTAAATTGAAAATTTTAAATTAAGAATTTAAAATTAATAAATAAAATCAGATTTAAATTTTTTAAATCACTGGACGTTAGAATGTTAATAAAAAAATCAGATCTGAAATTTTCATATAAACAATTTGTGGAGCCTCAGAGTTTCTACTCCCAAACTTTCAAATCCATATTTAAAATTTTCCATTTTGAATCTGAAAAAAAAAAAATCAAAAACCCATGTGAGGAAGAAGAAAAGAAGGGTGAAACTTTGAAAGGTGGAAGAGAAAGAGAAGATGTAAGATATTTACCGGAGAAACGATTCACACCATGCAGCCGGATTTGCAGCACCTCGATCGCCGGAGTCACTCCATGCCGCCGTAGTTGGTCCACGCCGCCGGATTTGCATCACCTTTTCGGAGTCGCTCCACGCCGCCAGAGTCGAACCATGCTTCCAGCGTAGAAGATCGGATCTGTTTTTGGGAGTGGGATGGGGAAGAAAGAAGAGTGGAGGGAGAAGAGAGAAGATAAAGAGATAATGTTGAGAAGGAGAGAGAAATAGAGAGAGAAATAAAGTTGTGGAAGGAAGTGATAATTGAAAAAAGAAACGGATACGGAAGGTATGAAAAAAGGGTAAAACTGGAACAGTAAATTGATAAGTCCTATTATGGTAATAAATTATTAGGAACTCCTGGAATTTCCTTATTATTTTAGTCCTATTTAGGGTAATAACTTTAGAATATACTACTTTCTTGAATTTACAATCATCCACATTCGGAAGACTTGCAACCATCCGTTCATATTAACCACATGCACATCTCAAAATATCTTTGCTACACTAAGATTTCACATGTTTAATTGATTGGATTGTAGAAAGTTGTGTAGCTTTTCACCAGTTGATCAAAACGTGCCACATTAGAATGTACAGTATATAATAAAAATCTAAAAGCAAACAAATGTACATAGGCAAAGACAATTGTTCTTGTAGGATTCAATGATTCTATCTATGTTTCAGGTTTCCCCCCAAGCAGCCGCCACCCCGGACTTTGTCCTGTCGCCGGAAAACACCCACTCCACCAGTGCACAGAGCCCCACCATAACGTTGTCACTATAATGGCTCCAATTCTGCCCCAAAGAACGGTCGCAAAAAGGACAAAAACTATTGTTCTGAAGAAACATGAAACCCGACAACTCGAAAAGGAAGAAGTACAAGTCATCGTCTTAGGTATTCCTTGATTTGATCCCAAGGTTTTCTCTTCAGATGATCTCTGCCCATCAATGGACTTGTTTTCTTCTTCTTTTTCTTCATCAGCTTTATCACTAGTGATATCTGGGGTTTTCCCAGAATCGCTTCCCAATATGGCGAAACATTCTCTCTTTTTATAATAACATAGTACAGTAAAAAAGAGTCACAGAACAAAAAATTTTTGTAAGTCATCAACATAAAGGTGGTTATTTAAAGGGCAGAAATGCAGAATTTGATTTAGTCTGTTTTTTATGAATCAAATGTTTTGTTTTGTTTTCTACCTTCAATAGCAGTGATATTAAATGATTATACTAAATAAAGTTTATTACTTTTACTAAACGTAAAAAAATGAACTTTATTTTACGAGAGATAGATATAAAAGGAAAATAAGAACTGACAGAAGGATGCTGGAAAGAACGGCCGGAAAAGTTCTTAAATAGCTTCCGGAGTTTATGGCCGGAAGAAGTGCAAGATGATCTTCCGGCTGATGATGGAAGTTTCCCGGGGTTCTCTCCCGGAACGATATCTGTAGAGACAGAATCATAGTATAGATGATGATCATGGTGCCTTAGAGCAAACTCCTCCTCTGCTTCTACAGCAACCGGCCTGAAGCAGAGGGAGAATTTGATTTTCATTGTTTCTGATAATGGGAGCTTTGGGGGGGTTTGAAGATGGAACAGCTCTGGTTTTGGGATAAAAATAAAGAGGTTGTAGTGAGAAGGAGAAGAAAAGTTTGTATAATAATTGACATAGAAAGTGAAGGGTCAGAAGTTAGAGTAAAGACTAATAGCGGATTTGGTCAAGACACATTTCTTTCTTCCAAAACTGAAATTTTCTTCTTTTACTTGTGACGTTTAGTAATAATTATTTAACACACCATATATTCCTAAAAAGAAAATATGAAGTTGTTATGAAACAACTGAAAAGGCACTAGCTTGAAAAAATTATATCTTCCGCCTCAATTTGAGATTCTAACATTATCAATCATGTTATCCGGAACGTAGCCGGAGACGTGAATCTTGGGATTTGATCCGAAATTTGGCTAGGGGGACTAATGAGCCTTGGCCAATGATGGAAGATTTTAATGATGTTATGTTTGACAATGAACGTAAAAGCTGTGTATTGTCTTCACCTTGGTTACTAAGGGGTTTTCGAGAAGTAGTGTGGAGTAGTGGTTTGGTTAATGTCTCTTTTGATGGCTATCAGTGGACATGGGAACGTGGCAGGGGAACCCCAAGATGGATCGAGGAGAAGCTTGACCGGATTTTAGCTATTGAGGATTGACTGACACTGTTTGGAGGGCATCAAGCTATGTCTTTGGAGGGTCCCACTAGTGATCAATTGATGCTTTATATTCGGCCTAAAAAGGGGAGTAGTAGCAGGAGGAGGAGAGTTTTTAAATTTGAAAACATGTGGCTCCACGAGAATGATTGTCGTGAAGTGATCCAGAGGGCTTGGAATAACTCTTCCGGGTTGCATATTTGGCATCATTTAAACGGGTGTGGAATGGAACTTGATCAATGGACTAGGAGTATGAGGGTGGGTTTCCAAGCCCGGATTGATGTTTGTAAAAGACGGATGGCTGTTTTGAGAGCTGAGGGAGGCAGATGGAATGCACTGAGTTCAACCGGGTGAAAGAATCCCTTGTTTATCTCCTTGAGCAGCAGAATATATTCTGGAAACAGCGTGCAAAAACATTTTAACTAAAGGAGGGTGATAAGAACACTAAATTTTTCCACAATGTTGTTAAGCAGAGGCGCAGAAGAAATAAAATGAAGGGGCTGAGACTTCCAAGTGGATATTGGGAGGCGGATCGCACCAGTCTTGGGCGTACAGTTGAGGATTATTTTTCAGAGCTATTCACCTCTCATGGTACTGTTTTGGATGAGAGGACGATGGGGGGTCTCTCCAAAGTGAAGCCTGAGCAGAATCACGACTTAGTGAAACCGATTACGGCTATGGAAGTCAAACGAGCCGTTTTTTATATGCATCCCGATAAAGCTCCAGGGCCGGATGGCTTAAACCCGGCATTTTTCCGCATTATTGGGAAATTGTGGGCGAGGACATGGTGCACTTTTGTGAGCATATTATGGAGTCTGGAAGAGTCCCCCGTGAGGTAAATAAAACTAATTTAATCCTTATCCCTAAAAAAATAAACCTGAATGCATGGGGGACTGGAGGTCAATCGCTTTATGAAATGTTGTGTTTAAAATCTTCAGCAAAGTTTTGGCAAATAGATTGAAGAAAATCTGAATGAGCTAGTCACTGTAAACCAGAGTGCTTTTGTTCCGGACAGATCGATTATTGATAATGTTATGATAGCCTTTGAGTCACTACATTATCTAAAAAGGAAGACCCAGGGGAAGGAGGGATATGTCGCCCTAAAACTTGACATGAGTAAGGCTTATGATCGAGTTGAATGGGGTTCTGTGGAAGCTATTATGCGAACTATGAATTTTGATGCTAGGTGGATTGACCTGATTAAGGAATTCATGGAATCGGTGGAATATTTTATTCCTTTTGTAAGGTCCCCTAGATTTTGATCATAATGTAATAGTTTTGATGATGCCACCATTTTTTATTATCCCTGTATTAGACTAGTCTACTATTTATGTTCTACTTTGTTTATTTGTAATGTGCTCCATATTTTGTGGTAAAGTACTCATAAAAAGCAAAGAGTACTAAAAAGAGATGTTAAACGTAACATAAAACAAGAACAAAAAGATAAAAAAGAAAAAAGTACGAAAAGAGTTAACTGGTCCACATTGTTAGGTAGCCTACTGGAAAACCCAGATTTCGGCAGTCAGCTCCCAAGTCTGGCAGCCAGCTGGAATCTGGAAATCCAGTTGAGGCATCTGAAATCCAATTCTCTCTTCTCTTAGCACAAAACACTTAGACAAAAGACCAACTTGCAGACAAAAGAATAATTTGATAAAAAGTAAATTTATAAGAGATTTTAATCACATTATAAATTTCTTATAAATTTATTTTACAAAAGCAAGTGTTCGTTCGTTGTAAGGTAGCATTGAAATATCACTCTGCTTTATACTTGTTTTTACGTGTAAGAAAATAAAGATAAAATATCTTTTATCTTGCATTGAAATGTGTAAACAAGTTGAGCTGAAGATAGATGATCCGTGTCACTACGTGACAAGAGATAATCATGCTGCCTCAGTCAAGTGGAACAAAGCAAGTAGATCAAGCTACGGTCAATCTTCATTTCCTCAGCCAACGGTGGAGAAGCAATGATCAAGTCTATAAATACAGAAGGAGTGTGGGATTACCAAGTGTGGTAAAACGAGAGGAGCCAAGTGGATAGAAGGAAATCATACTCTACACGACGAAATCCAGCCAGCTGATTTCCCTTCTACACTTTGGATGCCACCCCACTCGTCTAATGCTCTTAGATTAGCTATAATTCATACACATCTATAGAGCTTAGATTAGTTGGTAGTTTAGAAATACGCCCATGTATTCTAGACTAGTGTTAGACATTCTGGAGGGTTTGGTGATCAAATCCATAAGGTGAGAAAGGAAAAGGACATGAGTAGCTCTTGGCGAGTCAATGCCATTAGTGAAAAACCTTGGAGGACTGAGTATCTTGGAACGGTGTTCAAGTTCCTTGTGAAAAACCTCACAACCTACGCCTGGGCCAAGGGTAGGTTGGGGCACTAAATGTAATGGGATATTCATTTAGTGAAAATCCATCTGAAATAGGTTGGGACTGGATGTAGGAGGATTACACCGCCTCTGAACCAGGATACATTGTGTGTCATCTTTACATTCTGCTCCTAACACATATTCAGTACTCACTCACCTTCAGAACTGCACAACAAAACAGCTTGCTCACTAAAATTGTCCAATGAACTTTTCCCAGTTCACTGTGAGTCATCTCTTTGTTATCTGTTCTTCAAAGTGACCTATTTCCATTGGTCTAAATCCTTCTTACTTGTGTGCTATACTAGTTCTAAAGCCAGCCACTACGTTAGAGTATAGTTCATTGCTATAACTTAACTAAATAAGACGGTGGCTCAGTTCGGCAGCCTGCTCCTAAGGATCGACAGTCAGCTCCTAAACTAACTGACAACCATCTCCTTCAGGAACTTCGGCAGCCTGCTCCTTGAGTCTACTGCTTCTGGCAAACACACTTGTATCATGTTTAACGCATGTCTCTCATAACTAAACGGGTCATAACCTTTGTTTCTATATAGTGTCATCCTTTTGAGCCCAAGACTTCCGTTGCATGTTTCAATATCTCTCAAAAGTTGTTGGAACATTTTCAGTAGTCTACTATTAAATTTAGCTTAAATCTTGATGAAGAAAGGCGAAAGGCTGTTAGCGATTGGCTGGGGGTGAGAACGGAAGGAAATAATGCTTCTTATCTTGTCTTACCCTCACTCATTGGGAGAAATAAAAAGGAGATTATGAGCTATTTGAAAGAAATAATTATTAATAGGGTGGGGGGTTGGAATAATAAATTTCTCTCAAACGCAGGTAGAGAAATATTACTCAAAACTGTGATTCAGGCCATGTCGACTTATGCTATGAATGTGTTCCTTCTTCCTAAGGAATTATGTTCTGAAATCGAGATTATCATGAATGATTACTGGTGGTGAGGGGCCGATCAAAACAGAAAAGGGATTATTTGGAAAACTTTGCAATCTCTTTGTGTTCCGAAACAGAAAGGTGGTTTGGGGTATAAATCTCTGCGGGAATTTAATTTAGCCATATTGGGCAAGCAAGCGAGGAGACTAATCAAATACTCGGAATCACTAGTGGGAAGGATTTTTAAAGCTAAATATTTCCCCAATGCTTCATTTTTGTAGGCCAAGTTGGGGAATAACCCCTCCTTTATTAAGAGCAGTATTATATAGACTCGGGAGATGCTTGAGAAAGGAATTTGGCGGAAAGTGAGCAATGGTCAGACCATATCGGTCTGGTGTGAGCGATGGTTACCAGGGCAAGGATCGGGTCGGGTGAAATCAAGACCCCCGATAGGAGTTGCTGACATGAATGTAGCGCCACTGCTTAATGAACAGGGGGACCAATAAAACAAGGAAATAATTAATACTATTTTTTCAGTTGAGGATAGTAGAGCTATTCTGTCTATTCCCATAAGTAGCAGGAGACCTCCGGACGGGATTTGGTGGAATGAAGATAACAAAGGAACTTATACAGTTAGGAGCGCTACAGAGTCTTACGTGGAGAGTGCACGAGGCAGGGATGGCTGGGTTGGACTAAAATGTGGTACTTGAAGGTTCCACCAAAAATGAAGTGCTTTTTTTGGCAGGTGATGACGGGATGCCTACCTACTGCGAATAATCTTTGTCACAGGCATGTGGAGGTAGAAAGTGCGTGCAAAGTCTGTGAAGAGGAGGAGGAATCAGAAGAGCAAATATTTAAATCCTGCAGGATAGCTTCTCTGGTGTGGAGGAAATCGGGGGACTGCTATGCCCGACAAGAGCATGATTTTATTGACTTGGTTAAAAACTTTTTTGATAATTTGCAGGATGAAGATTTGTGTATTTTTATTGCTAATCTATGGAGTATATGGAAGATTCGGAATGATAAAGTTTGGAAGAATCAAGACGCGGACTGACGCCATTTTTTGGAGATGGGAGCGGCGGTTTTACGTGGATGGAAGACGGCTCAGGAAGTGACTGGCAGCACAGGAAAGGCAACAAGACAGGTGAGCATGGGCATGGGTGGTCAGGGATGCACAAGGAAACTTTATTGGATGTGGTTGGAACGTGGAAGGAGCAAGTTGGTCAGCGGAGATCATTGAAGCGATTGGAGTTCGTGAGGCGCTGGCTTGGGCAAAAGCGCATAGTTGGGAGAGTATAGATTGGAGACAAACTCTCTCGTGGTTGCATCTGGATTGGTAAAGCGAGATGGTGATTCTTATCTGGACACTATTTTAGACGATATAAGACTCAGTCTTCGTAACGAAGCTAGGATATAAGTCATTCATGGTAGAAGATCCGCGAATGTAGTAGCTCATAAGTTAGCTAGAGCTGCTCTTTCTATGTCGGATGGTTTTTAAGTGGTTTGTAATCCGCCTGATTGTATTTTCTTTCAGCTTCACATTGAGAGTTTGAGTTGATTAATGATATTATTTTCCTTCAAAAAAACATTATTAATCATGTGAGTCTCATTTTTATGGTAAATGAGAGTCACTTCATACTACTTCAATGGTTTTATATATTCTGCATTTTGTTATTAATCATGGTACTCGTGCGATGGATGAGAATTATATATGGTTGGTATGTAATTCATATTTAATACTACATATTAAAAGTCACCTATATACAGGTATAATTAAACATGCACAACCAATACTTAAACATCCGCACTCAATACAGGTTAATATTTGTATATATGGAGTAGATAAAAACAATATATATCTAAAATCAACAATTTTTTATTTAGAAACATAGTTCTCTGTCTCATTCAAATGTTCTCACTTTTCTTTTTTGGATGTCCCACTTAAAGGTTCTCACTTTCTATTTTAGGAAATAATTAGCACTGTTAAATAACCATTTAATCATCAATGATTAAAAATAATACATTTACAACACCACAATTATCATTAATAACCCAATATATTGTATACTCATCAAAATTATTTCTCAAAATATGTTTGAAAAATATATTTAATTATGTTCAAAATATGTCATGGAAACCTTAGAACGGGATGAAGACAGTAGTATTTATAAAAATGAATATAATTGGAAATTAGACTACATTATACCACATCATTTGAGAGTAGGGATGGACAGAAAATATCAATCTCGCTCTTAGTCTTAAATTTTGAGGAATACTACGTATCTTTTTTTTTTTTTTTTTGCGTTTCCGAACTCCCGCAGAGAATGTCCCCATCTCCATTTTGAACCTCCATTTTCATTTAGCTAACACTATCCTCAAATTAAATGGTAACATTCCATTATTACGTTCTTTTTTGTTGGATTTCATTTGAAACTTTAGTGAAATACAGAGTAGAAATTTAGACGTGGTTATGCTATTGGATCTTTATTATAGTTTCCTCTAGTTATACATGGTGAAATCATTTTTTCTTCATTCAATATGTGAAATTGAATATAAAATTTCGTTAATTTTTGAATTGAACATATTATCTGATTGCTATGCTAATGCCAAAAAAGTCTTATTGCAATATTTTTTTAATTCCGATACCTGAAAATCTCAAATTATCGAGATAGACCAGTTGGCAGTTACATGTATATTTTAGGACGAATTTCTTAGAGGAAAGTAAAAAAAAATATTAAAACCAAATCAGCTTCACTGTATTATTCTTGATTATACTATTGCCGGTGGTCAGGTACTCGGTCGTGACTCAAGACTAAAAAAATGGACCCGGTCTGGTCCTGCATAGTACCGGGCCCAGTTTCAGATTGGGCTGGACCGCCGTAATAGTTCCACGGTTAAATGAACTTTTCTAAATCAACATCTAATCTTTTGAAAAACTTATATATACTCTTAGCGTTTTACATAACTCGATTAACGGGCTTTCTTTATATGTAACGATTTCATGTGAGTATAAAGAAGGGGAAGAGTTGAGATTCTGAAATGGTGGAACGATTAGAAGCAATGTTTCCAAGTTTATTCTTTATTCCAAATTTGACTAAAAATGATTAAACGTGTGAAAATTTCACCAACCGTGCATCGCACGAAT
Organism: Cuscuta epithymum; assembly: GCA_945859915.1. Lineage (NCBI taxonomy): Eukaryota > Viridiplantae > Streptophyta > Magnoliopsida > Solanales > Convolvulaceae > Cuscuta > Cuscuta epithymum. The sequence continues at coordinate 115,034 of CAMAPF010000155.1, read as the reverse complement.
GTTCTACTAGTATACCTAAAGGTAAAATCCATTTCTCCAAAAGATTTCCCGCTTCTCTCTCATAATCTTACAATAATTATAATTAAATTAGTTTAATTACTCATTACTAGCTCTCGGACATAACCATCGTTTCTTCGGTTTCTTACCTAACCATTCAATTCTCTTTAATGTCTGAACCATTCACTCTCTTTCATTCCCGTTCTCAATTCTCATTCGATTGATATGTTCCTCTTTTCCGCCTTCATTCATCTCCACCGTTTTCTCTTCTCTTCTCTTCTTCACTCGGATGGCCACTCCTACAATTTTTGTGGAGGATTGCTTCTTCTTCCGGAGCTCACATCCATATCCATGTTATTTTACGGAAATGGACTGTCCTGTTTTCTATTGCTTCTCTTCTCTTCGTCTGACTGATGCTCGCTTCAATTCAGCCGTCACTAAGGAACACCTCCCGTGACATCTGTCCCGGATAAGGTTCACATTTACTATATTCCCGCTGTCAACTTAATTTCTTTTTGCTGTTCAATAAGTGTTTTTATTTAGTTCCTAAATTAGTTCATTTTAATTATCAATACTAATTGTATTATCATTAGGTCACGAATTTACCATCACTCTTACTCACATACGTAGTAGTTTCATAAATAGAATATAGAGACCAGTTAATATGGCACTACTAATTGTATTAATATTGCTACTTTTTTCCAAAGTTTGAGAACAATCAAACTTTCACAAATACACTTTCAGCTTTATAGAACACTATGAATGCATCGATCAAGCAAAACCGTAAGGATGTAAAGAAGCAGCAGACACTCACATTGTACAGGACACTTGCTAAAGTTGGATTATCCCTATTCTGCTACGGAGTCTAATTTAATTTCTTCTTTAGTTATCGGTATCATATCCCATTGTCAACTTTGATGAATTTCCTCAGAACCTCAAGCAGAAGCTGGTCCTATCCAAGAAAAAGTGTCTGCTGGTGGAAACAAGTACAATGACTCTCACACTTTGAGCACTTTCAACTTGTATGATACTCTTTTTGTCCCCCTTTCTGTCCTCCACTTAAGTTCTCACTTTCCTTTTTGGACAGTCCCTAAATTAAGTTCTCACTTCAATACATTTTCTTATTTGACAAATTATCTACATCAAAACATTGTCAAACAGTGTCAACCAGTGCAAAACAATGCAAACAGTGTCCAAATAGTGTCAAAATAGTGTCAACAACAACAAATTTGTTGGAACGTATTGTTTTGTTGATGACAAACGACTAGTGTTACTTTTGGTTGTAAGTGACTACATGAAAAGAGTTTAAGTCGTGCTCTGGAACAAGCCGTAGAACTGGTCCGAGAACTGCACCGTAAATCCAAGATTGATTAATCCGGCTTGCTTAAAATATCTTTTCTCTCCATTTAATTTCGGATCTATCTTGCTAAATTAAAGAGAACCTTTTAAGCAAGAAAATAATCAATGATCATACAAAGAAAGGATTTTTTCTTTAAAGGATTTTCGTGCATATCTTCTCACAAGGAATGTTTCCTTAAGAAAAATGATTTCCTTCAATCAAATAAAAAGAATATCTTTTAATACCTATAAGGAAATATTTTTGAATGATTTCCATGCAAGAGGACCGAAATATATATGGAGATCCGAGCTATTAAAGATAGTACATCAAGTCCTGATCTTGCCCATCTAAGAAGACCGATCTCAAAGGAAAGAATCTGTTGAGTATGTAGTTTTATTAATGACTAACTATGCAGGTGGAACAGCGGACGGAACCGCTCTCAGTTCCATACGGAACGGAAGAAAAAATTATTCTTAATTGTATTCTGTGTGAACGGTTGATTTACATGGTGTATGATTTAATTAATATGTGTTTTCCTTATATGAGTGCTTATACTTTGTCAAGAATATTATTTTAAGCAAAAATATATTTTCATGCATGATTTATTATTATAGCTTATTATTTTATGGAAAGAATCCTTAATTGATTAGCTAGTTGATTGTGCATACCTATTTAACAAATATTCTCCTGCATATTATTTGAAATATGATCCATTGCATGCTTGCATAGTTTAAGTGAATAAATAACTTCCCTTGATATGTATTGATATATATCTTTGTGGAATTATTACTAAATGGTTGATCACATAATATGCTCTATACCTTTTTGACTTGCTCATGGTATGCACGTATCCTCCTGCTCCCATATATATGGTTGACCAAGGACCATCATAATTAAGAGCTAGAAGATCCTTAAATAAAAGGAAAGCATTTTGAATAATTTCAAGGCAAGTTCCTCAACCATTCAAGGAAAGAAGTGTCTCAACGGATCCATTCCTAGTAGACTATATAATCGAGATCAAGAAGAAGAAGCAGGGTGTGCTTGACCGAGAAAATATCAAGAGAGATACTCGAGAGAAATACAAAGTTCAAGGCACCTGAAACTGCTCCCGGAGTTCTAGACAGAGTTCTTATTCTCTTCCTATATTGTAATTGGGTTATTGAGGATTAGCTAAGTGTAGCTTCCTCGGGTTGGGTAACGTGTGTTGTGAGAGCTTTGTTGTAAAGCTGAGAGGCTCTCTACCCGCAAGGTAGAGAAGCGTAACTCTTCCTAGAGAGGATAGAGTTGGGGTGGCTCAAGGGTAGACTAGGAGAGTTTCCCTTGTAATCATTCAAAGGCTTTTTAGTGAAGTTGTTAAAATTCCTCCGAGGGAGGTCGAGGTTTTTTAATCCCTTTGAGCCAAGGGATTTTTCCTCGTTAAATCCTTGTGCACTTTACTATTTCGCAATACCCTTCACCCCGCACTAGAACTGGGCGAAAAACTGCCACGGTTCCACACACACAATTCACCCCCCCTCTTGTGTTACTAACCGTTTTCATCAAAATTCATATTTGAAAATCGTGATTTTGTGAGAAGGATCCAAACAACGGAAGTTGAGGCTCTGAGGAAGATGGGGCGGAAGAAAGTAGTGGGTCCATATGGCATACCGATCGAGGTTTGGAGAAGTTTGGAAGAGAGAGGCATCGGGTGGTTAACAAATTTCTTCAACAAGATTTGAAGAAACAACAAGATGCCAACGAGTTGGAGAAATAGTACTCTTATTCCCTTATTTAAGAATAAAGGTGATGTACAAGAATGTGCCAACTATTGAGGGATTAAGCTTATGAGTCATACCATGAAACTTTGGGAGCGAGTGATTGAGCAAAGACTTCGAAGAACGGTGAAGATTTCAGAGAATCAATTCGGTTTTATGCCTTGTCGCTCAACAACTTAGGCTATTCACCTTCTTCGGCAACTTACGGAGAAGTATAGAGACGTTCACAAGGATTTGCATTTAGGTTCATTGACTTAGGAAAGGCATATGATAGGGTACCTCAAGAAGTTTTATGATGGGCTTTAACTGGAAAAGACATTTCACGCAAGTATATCAGCGTCATCATGGATATGTATGAGGATTGTACTACAAGTGTCTATACTAGTGTAGGGAGGACTGCGGAGTTCTCCATTACTATCAGAGTGCACCAAGGATCGGCTCTGAGCCCTTTCTTATTTGCCATAGTCATGGATGAACTTACAAAGTAAACTCATGACGATATACCGTGGTACAAGATGTTTGCCGACAATATTTTATTGATTGGCCCAACCCGGTGCTATTTGTGAAGCGCGTCTTGCTTGGGCCAATCCAGATTGGGTCCAGAAATGAGTAAAAATCTGGTTATAAATTGGAAAACAGTTGGACTTGGGAGTCGATTTTTAGTTCTCAATGCGAAATAGTGGAGCCTCTCCCATCGGACCATGTAGAGCTTTATGTTTGCTCCTCTTTAAGCATAGTTATACCTTTTGTAATTAATTTTTTGAGTTAAACTAATTTTGCTAGTTCTTGCTCTCTAATTACCAATCAAAACAAAAATGATAATAAATATTATATCTATTAAGGAGTATTATAAGTACAAATACTAATATGTATAAGTACAAATTTTTTAAGTACAAATGCTAAGCTTCGTTATTGACATCGTTATTTGAAGACCATTGTTCATGTTTGAAATACTTTCCATATATGTTCTTTTAACCTCCTTATTGATCCATATCACAAGTTTCCTTTCGGAATTATTTCCCAACATATGGAGAACGTTGGAAACACTCAATGGATTTGCTTTAGTAGCAATTGAGAGGGATCTACATAAGAAAGTTGCATATCAAGGCATATTGAAGATTTTATTTCAAATTCTATAGAAAGAAAGCATTGTTTAAATTAGTGTAGTTTAAGTTCAAAATTTTGAATGAAATTTTGATACTCTTGGTGCTTCATCAAGTAGAATTGCATTTTATAAAATTTGATTTTTTATTGTATTATTGGTATTATTTTTTAAATTAAATATTAGGGCCTCAAATTTTATTTTGAACAGAGCCTTCAAATTACGTACATGTTTTTAAGTATGTGTCAGCTCAAGAAATCATAATCATAATTCATAATATTTCACCAATCTAAAATGTGGGAAAGAATGACCCTTGTGATGCAGAATTTGTAGCGAGGCCGGCAGGGAGAAACAAATGAGTTACCACTAAAAGGTCATTGGCACAAAGACTACTTAAATGTAAGATGATCCCCTAGATAAATCTGCATAACAAGAACATAAAAATAAAAACTCATTTGAGTACGTGATAACAGCAAATTGTGGTGTCCTTGATATAAAAAACTACTCCGTACTATTCTAGAACCTAAATCAATTGAGTATGCTTTGGTAATAATTCATCTATTATTATTTTTATTTATTTACTTATTCCCATATTGGACACTTCAATCCCAACTTTTACCTATGCTTTGAGGTAAAGACCCTTACTTTTTTCACCTATTCTTTCTTACTTTTTCAACCTATTCATCATCAGTTCCCTGCTATCCACTAGCTTCATTGTTTTCAACTTAATAACTATCAAAACTCTATATAGGAATAGATAACTGAAAACAGAGGGAGTATTAATAGCAGATTAGGTTTTCTAACATAAAACCAATTCCATATAATGAGCAGAACAAATATATTTCAGCAGTTATTGATCTCGTTCTCGATATATTCCACCAGAACTAGTTAGTTTTCACGATTTAACTGTAAAGAGCTTAAGACTGTAACACTCAATTGCAGCACACGGGACTGACGGGAAATAGATTATTAAAAGACAGGAAAATAGAATTGCAGCACGTGTGGTGAGGAAAATGGCACTGTTACACGAGAATTGCAGCATAGCACAATGAAGTATTACAGTATTACCAAAAACCATGGAAAAAATCTAAATCATAGTTAGAAGAGTAGAAGGCTTTCTGCCATAGAACGCTTCCCCTCATTGCATTGTCTTTTGATTTTTAGATGGACCGAAGTGTTGTTCATACTCATTCTGCCACGCCTCTTTAAATAAATCAGCCTAAGATCCATTGGAGACACTTGAGATTTAGTCATTTAGAAATAATGAATATATGAAAAATGATAATGCTATATAACTTCAACAAACCTTCTTGGCTAATGAATCAAGTGTTTCTTCCAACCCACTCCAATTGTGTTTCTCTTTGTCATCATTTCTTGTGAAGGAAGCAATCTAAGAACACATCACACTTTAAAGTTAGATCCAATGAAAAAGGGCAATTAAATTAATAATTACTAAGATAATTCTGCTATCAAAAGAAGACACACTTACACACATGCATTACCTCTTGATAATGTTTCCAAAATTGCCTTCGAATCACAATCATAGAACGATATGTTTCATTTATTTCTTTCTCAGCTTTTAAGATGAAATCTACATGCTTGCGGGCAGCTATGTGCACAAGGTTTTGAAAATCTTGGTACATCTCACCAACCGGCAACATCTTTAACAACTATTATAAACGAGACATGATAACTACTCCAATCAGAAGCAACATAGGAAAACAAGTGAATAAAGGGATTGAAGCAACTTAAGCAAAAACCGAAAAAAGGGGTTGAATGCTAGATGACTTAACATTAATTTGGTTGTTAATGTGCTTCTTGGAGATTGAAAAGTCTAGAGGTTTTCCTTCTTCAGCAGCAGACTTCTTATCTTGCTCATGTTGGTTTTCAATCTCTTCAATCTTCTTGAGAATGTCATGTGCTGCATCCTTGTATTTGGTATCCGCATACCAAACAATCTGGAAAAGAGAATCCACAAAACCACAGATAACCATATAAAATGTTGAGTAGAAATGGGGATAAGTTACAGAACTAATGAATTGCTACAATTTTTTTGGACAGAAATCTGTGCTCAACACATTTTGATGCAAGGTTAACATGGCTAAGGTTGATGATTGAAAAGACTAACACTTGGATGACAAGATGTAGTCTAGAGCCACTGACAGAAGAAACATTTATATGATATTCAGATGTTTCACTATATCTCTTTCTAAAATATATTTAAAACTCTACAGTCTAATTTATTACCCCAAAATGGATAACGCGCACAAGAGGCCTATCATCAAAAACATCGGTCTCACTTCCATCTGGAGTCACAATTTCCTTTATCAGCCCATTATCTAACATCATATTACCAATTTTAATATCCACATCTCTCAGTTCCTCTTCAGATTTACTTCTTGTGAGTGTCCATGAGACTCCTGACTCCTAAAAAATGAAATACAATATATTACGGAGTATGAAATTTGTTTACGCCCTAAATAACACTACTAAATGGAATCAGTATACCTTGTATAGTCTTTTCAGGTCATCATGAAGACGATTCAACATGTTTTTCGTCCATTCTGAGGCAGCAGAGAGGGCCATGCAGGCCACAATCGCTGGCTGCAATTGGTTCTCATGTTCCTGAATACAAATTCAAAAGGAAAACATACAAATGAATGAATTGATCACTATGATCAGAGAAGCCTAAGATATTGATTGTGTTTTTCTACCAACCAAGACTATGGTGTCTTTCGACCGTAGATCTATCTCAAATGCCTTGAGCGCCTCTGTTTTCGCAGAACAATCGATGCAAGAACACACCTCGGAAAAATCAGATTCGGGCGGGAACAATACACGATCATCTACTTCCCTATCTACCTCCAATTCTTCGAGATTCGGCTTTAAACTATCTGACATGCTTAAGGTTACTGCTGGAAATATAGATTTGGGGGTTTGGGCAAATTTTACGAAGTCGGAGAAAATACTGAAGACGTTGGTGAGATAACGTGATGGATGATAAGGAGACGGGATGGCGTAGGGATGATATATCCAGCCGTTTATCGGTTTATGGATGAAACCGGAAGGCTGCCCGAGAAAGAGGGGACATAACTTCCCAAGCAAAATTACAGTTCGGACCTTCGCCTCCCCCGAGTGACAAATACTAAAGCATTCCTTTTGGAATGTTTAAAAAGCTGATCTTCGAAAATTCATTTGTCACCATATATGCAAGTAAGCATGTCAATACCAGCTGTGAATATACTTTTAGGACATGTTTACTTCACCGGTTATTAAACGGTGCTTATTAAGACCCGTGTTAATAAGCGGTGCATAAAATAAACAATGTTGTAAGACCGTGTTTACTTCAAACGGTTTAAAACACCGCTTAACATTAAAATGTACAAAATAACCCTATATATATATATATATATATATATATATATATATATATATATATATATATATATATATATATATATATATATACACAAACATTCATGAACACAAGTATATAATATAATATGTGTACCCATACCCCTAACCCCTTACCCACCCTACCTTACCCCGACCCCACCCACCGCCTACCCCTACCCCTACCCTACCTACCTGACCCCACCCTACCTACCCGACCCTACCCCTACCCGACCCCACCCTAACATGTCCCCACCCTACCGCAACCCTACCCCCGACCCCATAGGCCCTTACCACATCGACCCCACCCCGACCCCACCTTACCCTACCTTACCCCAACCCCGCCCCTACCCCTACCCTACCCTACCCAACCCACCCCCTACCCCTACCCCACCACACCTACCCTGCCCCTAGCGCCTCTATCACATCGGCCCCACCCTGACCCCACCACCCTAGGTATAGTGGGGTAAGGGGTGGGGTAAGGGGTATAGGGTGGGGTGATTGAGGTCAGGTAGTGGTAGGGTGGATCGGGTAGGTAGGGTAGGGGTCGGGTTGGGTAGGTAGGGTGGGGGTTGAGGCGGGGGTAGGGTCGGATAGGGTAGGGTGGGGTCGGGTATGTGGGTAAGGGGTGGGGTAGGTAGGGTAAGGGTAGGTGTGTGGTCGGGTAAGTAGGGTAGGGGTGGGATTGGGTAGCTAGGTAGGGTAGTGGTAGGGTGGGGTCGGGAGGGGTAGGATGGGGTAGGGTAGGGTTGGGTCAGGGTATGGGTAGGGGTAAGGTGGGGTCGGGTAGGGGTAAGGGTAGGGGTGGGGTCGGGGTAAGGGTAGTGTAGGTGGGGTAAGGGTAGGGTGGGGGTCGGTTAGGTAGGGTAGGGGGTGTCTGGTAATGGGGGTAGGGTAGGGGTAAGGTGGGGTACGTGTAGGGTGGGGTCAGACAGGTAAGGTAGGGGTAGGGTGGGGTCGGGGTAGTGGTAGGGGGGGGTCGGGTAAGTAGGGGTAGGGTCGGGGTAGGTAAGGGTAGGGTGGGGGTCGGTTAGGTAGGTGTAGGGGTGGGGTAGGTAGGGTGGGGTCGGGATGGGGTAGGGTAGGTGGGGTAAGGGTAGGGTGGGGTGGGGTCGGGGGTAGGGTGGGGTCGGGGGTAGGGTGGGGTCAGGGTAGGTGGGGTAAGGGTAGGGTGGGGTCGGGGTAGGTGGGGTTGGGGTCGAGGTGGGGCAGGGATAACAATAGGTTAAGGGCAAGGGGTAAATTCGGAAACTGAAAAAGCTTAAAGTGCCGCTTAATTAATACATGAGGGGTGGTATGCTTAATAAGCGGCACTTTAAGCACCTCTTTCAGTTAGTAAGCGGCTTTTTAAGCAGTGTGCGTGTTTACTTCACCTGTCTTACTAACCTAACTGTGACTTTAGCAGTGAAGTAAACATCTCCTTAGTGTTTTGTGAGATTTTTTTTAGGGAATTTAAGGAGTGTTTGCAGTTGATTAAAAAAAGCACTTTTCAGCTTTTGGCTTAAAAAAAGTTAAAAAGAGTGTTTTTAAATGACAGCTTCTGCTTAAATTAATCACTTAAAAGCTAAAAGCTGGAAGCAGGTGGAAGGGTGCTTTAAACTGCTTTTCACTTTTTCTATTACACAAAAAGTACTTATTTTACCAAACACTACCAACTATTACTTTTTCAGAATCATTTTTTTCTCAAACACTACCAACTTTTACTATTAATCACTTTTCCCCAAATCACTTTAAAAAATCACTTTTTTAAAGTTGAAGCAATTGCAAACACTCTCTTAGTGTTTGTGAGATTGAGTTGTTGAAGTTACGAAATGATTTTGTCTGAGGGGGTGTTTGGATTCTGCTTCTTTTTTAAAGTAGAAGCAGTATCAGAATTAGTTTCCAGAAGCTGGTTTCCCCTAGTTTCTAAAAAACTGATTCTAGGAGCAAATTAAATCACCAGAATCACTTCTGCACTTTCACCCAAACATTCCAGCTTCTTCTTCTACTCTCTGAAGGAGCAGAAGCAGTTTTAGGAATCAGATCCAAACACCCTTGAAAGATATAAACAATAAAGCATCACAACTAGGACTGCACAAGAATAACCCGAACCCGTATAACCCGCCCGACCCAACCCTACCCGACCATATTTAATTGGGTATTTGATTTTAAAAAATATTCATGGGTTAAATATGTTTGAACCCGCACCTAATGGGTAGGGTTGCGGAATTAAAATCTCAAACCCGATAGTACCCGACCCGACCGAAGTTCATTGTACTATTATTATGATACACTGTTTTCTTGGATAATTTCAATTTAAGACCAATGTGCTCTATCTAGGACTTTATGATATAATAAGAATTATAATTAAACATTTACCTTTTTTAATAGGTAATTATTACGAAGTATATATTTACGTTTCCTTTTAAATGAAATTCCTTTACGGAAGGATGTTTTAATACTATTACCTAATATTTTTGCGAATAAAAGATATGAGTACCTGTATTTGTTTGTGTATTTTTGAAACAAGTTAATCGAGTTTTAAATTAGTTGCATTAATTTCCCACATGAAAGATGCAACCCGAAGTGAATTTTGTTCAACACCCGACCCGTTCAAGCATGGTTTACCAACTTATTTTGCGTACTGCGGGTTGGTTAATAGCCAACCCGAACAAATCGGGTAGGGCCAAAAAATATAGCAAACCCGACCCAACCCGTCCGATGTGCAGCTCTAATCACAACGAGAGTGATGATTCAGTCTTTGAGGGCTTAATTACATGAAACCAGAGCATAGGAGAATCAAGAAGTGTAACTCTGATCTCATGACCATAAAATCTCTCTAAAAATTTCTTTTAAACTAACAAAGAGCAATAAAAGTTCAAGTTTGTGTTTTTTTTCTTTCGGAATGAGATTCCATATAAAAAAATAGCAATGATTTTATAGTAACACGTTTTACATATTTATAAATTCATGTGTGTCGTCTCTTTATGCCTTGAGAATTGTTTTGATTGAAGGAAACCTGGAGACTTATAAAACTGATAAATATCACTTCAATTAATTTAAAAAAAGAAGTCAATACTTTGAAGAAGCAAGAAAGCCCATACTCCATGCTAAAATATTGGGTCATAATGGAGTTATTACCATGTTGACATGTTGTTATGTCGTATTTAATTTGAATGAGCAATATATCATCGGGAGTTATTTCTCTAGGAGGTGTCTTTTTCAATCTTATTTCCCAAACTATGGTACTTTTAAACTTATTTCTCAAACTAGGGTGTTTTTCGCCATGTCATCTCATTATCATCGCAGGCCGCCACATCAGTTTATCCACATCATCCAACTTAATGAATAGAAGTGTGTTTCTAAAAGGAAAAAAAATGGCACCAGGATTCGGACATGGGTGAGACACGAGGTGGGAGAGCTACTCACACTACTAAACCGCTAAACCAATGTGTTCTATTGTTCATATGACGTTTTTCCGGATACTTAAACCATGTATACTTCTTTCCCAAACAATTAAAAAATATAATAAAAACTTAATTTGAGTTATTCAATTAAAAACTAAAAACCTAATTAAAATTTATAATAAAAAACATATTTCGCAATATTTAATTAGAAAATATTAATTTAAACTTACAATAAAAAACATAATTTGCAATATGCAATCAATGTTTTTTAAAATAACTTAAAACGAAATAAAATAAAATATAAGTGAATTCATGCTAGTCTACTTCTCATGAATAATATCCAATTTTAAATTGTGGTGGGCTAAAACCTTCCCTGATATTTAGTAGTTTATTTAGTTCTTTATTTTTAATTATCTCAAACATATATTTTTTAATTATTTCAAAATGAATTTATGTGTAGTATATCTCTAACGAAACGAGTAATACACAGATAAATGAATATACATTTGGATTTAAAATCTTTTAATTTCAAATTTAACTAAAATTTAGCTCAAATTTGAGCATTGTATTTGAATTCAAATCAATGATAATTTATGAGAAAAATTTGAACCGAGGTCCATTCGAAAAGAATTGAGCTGCTAAAAAGGATATTTTTTTCGAAAAATTGCATATGATATTTTTTACATTAATAATTTACATTAGCATGAAATTTAATTATTTTTTATTTTACTTATTTTTGAGTTATGTCAAATAATTTCTTAATTACATACTTCAAATTAAGTTTTTTTATTATAAGTTTAAAATTTATATGGTCTTTTATTTTATTAATATTCTTTTTAAAAAATTGAAGTGGACTAGCATGATTTGCTTGTATTTTCTTGTATTTCATTTTGAGTTAAAAATGCTTACATATTGCAAATTATGTTTTCTATTATAATTTCAAATTACGTTTTTATTTTTTGTGTTTGGAAAAAAGTAAGTTTTTTAAATATTGCGAAATATTTTTTTATTATAAATTGTAATTAGGTTTTTATTTCTTAATTGAATAACTCAAATTAAGTTTTTATTATATTTTTTAATTGTTTGGGAAAGAAGTATATATGGTTTAAGTATCTGGAAAAACGTCAAATGAACAAGAGAACACATTGGTGTAACGGTTCAATAGTGTTAGTAGCTCTCCGCCCCTTGTTTCACCCAGGTTTGAATCCTAGAGTCATCATTTTTTTCCTTTTAGAAACACACTTTAATTCTTAAAGTTGGATGACATGGAATTGTTGGGATGATGTGGATAAATTGATGTGGCGGCCTGCAATGATAATGAGATGACATGGCGAAAAACACCCTAGTTTGAGAAATAAATTTAGAAGTACCCTATTTAAGAAATAAGTTTGGAAAAGACACATCCCCGGGGAAAAACTCATCATTGGTCATAGGGGTGGGAACGGTCCGGGATTCGGCTTATCCCGATCCCGTCCCGGTTTTATAACAACGGTCCGGTAAGGTACAGGATAAGTCTTTATCCCAATGTTGTCCCATTTAAAACGGGATCGGGACAACCCGAGAAAAACCGGGACGGTTCGGGATGTCCCATAAAATATACATTTGTGAAATGTGATATAAAAATAAGCATAACATCAAAATAAAAACGTAACTATTTTTGCAAATTTAACTTCTCTTAAAAGATAAGTAAAACCTTTAATTAACTATTTTTAATTTTTGTCTTGTAAATTTTTTTGGTCCCCCTAATATATTGTGTTTCGGCTAGTAGAATAGTAGCGCAAAATATTTTTATATATACTTTGTAGTACACTTGTAATTTTTCAATACCACATTAAATTAAATATCATATCTATAAAGACACTCTACATATTTTCAAGTAGTTATTTTGGAAAAAATTAAATCTTTAACAACACTATAATTTGGAGTAGTAATTATTCCATCATCAATCGTATTCCAAACGTAATAATATATTACTCCGTATGGATTAGTATTGGAATGAGAACTAAACAAATTTTAATCAAAAGAAACAAAAGAAATGAGACTAATAGAGACATGAAATAAGATAAAATTACACTAGGGAGACTAAGGACTAGAAAATTTTAATTGTGTTTGAGTATTACATAGCAAATTTAGAATAACATATTAATTTCAAACGGGACACCGGGACGGGACATGATATTTTATAGCTATCCCGGTCCTGTCCCGGTTAATATCGGTGCGGGACCGGTTCGGGATGAAAAAATTGCATCCTAAATGGATCGGGATAGTTTCGGAACGGTATCGAGATTTTTCGGTTTGGGACACCGGGATCGGGATTTTTGCCCACCCCTAATTGGTCACATTTTTGGACCATTGTATACCCTGTAATAAAGACATGATTTACTGTCATTACGGAGTGAAGTAAATTCTTTTTTATTAGTCCTCTTAGGGATTGACACGGGTTTTAATAATTAAGTAGTAGGGTAAGTATAGAGTGTGTATGGTAAATGATAAAGTAGGAAAAATGGTATATTAAAAAGAGTAAAATGATGATAAAGTAGGAAAGAGAGTATATTAAGAAGAGTAAAGTGATGGTAAAGTAAAAAAGAGAAAGTAGTTTGTAAAAAGTAACTGGGGTAAAACCGTAAAAGTAATAAAAGTGGGAGTATTTTCTCAAAAACTTTTCTTAAAGGGAAAGGAGGACAAATAAAGAAGAGTAGTAAAAAATGGGGTCAGTTGATCAACCGATCAATTTAAAAATGAGGTATCGTACCTATCATTCAATTGATGATCTGAGTTGATTGGGTCAGATAGATATATCATTTTTAATTTAGACTTAAATAATTCAACTGCAATATTCTGATTGGTCCATATGGACAAAGTATGGTACTTTATGAGTACCATAAAATTTACCTTCCTGCATTTCCCATGTTGCATCTCATGTAAATATAGACTATCGTATACTATAAATATACTCCGTATGTGCATAAAAATGTAATTCCTGCATTTGCAGACAAATAGGTGACTAACAATAAAATTGTAGGTCAAAAATACCGCGGCAGTTTTGAGACTTGATAAAATGATAAACAAACAAAATAACCAATGACAAAATTCAACGAAAATAACTAATTGAAAAAAAAAACATGACGGGACGGAGGCTTAATATCAGTTTCAAGGTGAAACGATCCATCTCCAAAATCAGCCACAAAGTAGGCAGCACTAGAAACGAGGAGATTCGAAGATCTGATATTTAATGGAGGAAATTTAGAGCACGTTTAGACCAAATGGAGTGGTGAGATATTATGAGTCCAAAATGTTAAAATAGTATTTTTGGACTCCTAATTTCATACATTGGTTGAGTGTAGAAGGTATTAAAAATAGGTTTGGGGAAGGAAGGGGTTAAATTTGGAGGAGTTTTGGACAGCCAAAAAGAAAAAGGAAAAGAAAAGAAAAAGGGGAGTGGGGGGCATACCTGTTGTGCGCAGGCGGGGAGCAGAGGCCTAGAGCCGAATTATTTTCCCTCGCTGACGTCACGGTGACGTCAGCATGCACTAGCAACGGCTGGTTTTTAAAAAAAAAAACTTTTGAAAGATCCCACAGGTGTGATGATTTTGACGCTGTTTGAACGGAAAAAAAAATTAATGAAATTTATTTTTTTTACATCGAAATGTGTCTTTTTTATTTTATAATTAATAAGAGAAAAAATTAAAAGGAAAACATTACTTATAATAATTTAATTAATGTTTTACTAAATTGATATGTAAAAAATGTGCAGAGTGTATTTTATTGACGGTGCTGGAATGCAGAGAATAGGAGTCAAAACACTGTTTTCATATCGACGGAGTCCATTTTGGACATTTGGACTCTTGCACCACTCCAAATGGTCTTAGGGAGGGTTTGTTTATGCTTTTTAAAAATAATTTATTTAAGAGATTACTGGAAAAGTGATTTGTAGTAAAAGTAGATAGTGTTTGTAAACAGAAGTGATTTTAATTAAAAAGTAAAAGATGAAGTGTTTGATAAAAAAGTTATTTTTGATGGAATATTTTGTTAAAGTACAAAATTGCCCCTACACAAATGAAACCGGGGTACACAAATGAAACTGGGGTACAAAATTCAATGTCACAGAAGGAGACAAATTAGAGTAGCAACAACATGGGATGAGAGTGCAGCAACGGAGCAACCCATATAGCTTGAAATGTTTGCCCCATCAAATTAATTTCTCTAAAGAAATTAGAGTAGCACAGCAACATGGGAAGAGAGTGCCGAAAAGCTACCAAGGAGGAAGATGGGATTGGAGTGATGGAGAACGATAATTGGGAGGGAAGGTTTGAAAATTGGAACGAAGAGCAATGACTTGTTGTTCGGTGAGCTGGTGCGATACGAACATGGCAGAGGAGTACCGATAGTGCCTTGCGATTTAGGAAGAAGGAAGGACATTTTGGGTTTTTGACGAATAGATTTTCCATTATAACTATCCTTGGAGTTGGATTTATTTACTAAAAAACTAAGAAGCAGTTAGAAGCTACCATATACCAACTTCCAGTTTTTGGCTTTAAAGTTTTTTTTTTAAAGTAAAAGTAGTTATTAGAAAACACTGATTTTAACTTTTTTTAAGTCAAAAGCTAAAAAGTGTTTTTTTAAGCTTACGCAAATACTGAGAGAGTTGATTAAATAAAGAACAAATACAACTAGAACAGAGTTGTCTCGACAAGCAGGCCCGTGCCTTATGTAAGGCTGGAGAGGCTTGGGCCTCAGGGCCCCAAAAAATAGGAAAAATTAGGGGCCCATAAATTTTCAAAAATTAGTACTACTATTATACTGTGTTTCATATCTAATTAGTAGGCCCGTCCAAAGTAAACCAACCCGCCCCTGCGATTTGCGAAGGATACAAGCGAGCGACTGAAGCGAAGAGGCGAAGAGGACATGGACTCACGAACGGACTGAAGGAGGAGTGGAGAAATTCCTTGCCGGCCGCCCCTGGCTCTAGAGGAAGTCCTTGCCGGCCTTCTCTGTTCTTTACTTGACTACTCTGGCGGCTAACCCATAGAAGTGATTCCGATTTCTGGCTTTGCACAATCGCACTAGCTACTAGTTAGCAAAATCGCAGGTAACATTTTTTTTCCTTCAGCAGCTCTAGCTTTAAGATTCTATTTTCTATTGACTAATGACTATAGTCATAAGTAATAATCCTGATATTTTATTTGGGGGCTCAGGACGTTATGTATTTTCAATTATGGGGTTCTTGTGGAAATTCGGATGCACTCAGAGTCTCAGAATAAGATGTTCTGTATTTTTTCTCATTCCACTCAAATTCAAACTGGAATGTTTCTTAAGAACTTAACTACTTAAGGAATTGTTACCAGATTTGTTCTTATTTTTATATATATTAGTTCATTCTTTGCTTGGTTTTTTATATTTAAGGTTATCATTTATGAATGTTATGTTGCAATTTTGGCATTCTCAATTTACAATTAATTGAGTTATAATATTATATGCTTTGTATTTTTTAGAGAAAAATTACTAATATATATTGTTAAGAATACCACTAAATTATGTATTTTTAATTTTTTAGAACCATGCCTCCCAAACATTTGTCTGGATCTCAAAAGAGGAAAAGGAAATCACGTATTGAATCATTAACTCAAAGATTAGCTATGTTATCAATTGAGAAGGAATTTATTGATGACATAGATTATGCGGACGTGATTAATACTTTTGCATCTAAAACTGTTCGACGAGTTGTACTTATTTAGTTTTTAGTACATTCAACGACATTTTGTTATCATGTAAGACTTTTATTTTAGAATTGTGGTTTTTATATTTAATCAAACACTATGTGTAGGGCCCATTTATGATGATCGCCTCAGGCCCGGATTTAGTTAGGATCGGCACTGTCGACAAGCTGCCACTTCACAGAATTACAATTACCGTTGGGCTACACCATTGAGTTTAGCTATATATATGTAGAATGTTAAACAAATCCTCGTGGGAAATTAAAGGACTTGTGGGAAAAGGAATAAAGTATCGAAGTGACGAAGTGTGAACACTGACCGGATAATGATACGTTGCTACTCAAAGAGCAACTTGGATCATTGTGGTTTTGAATGTTAGGTGCATTAGTTTCGCCAGAGATTGGTGAAGTATTGTTATCGGCGGCGGGGTAACGTTTTAAAGCTTTTTAAAGCTTTTTAATTTTGCAGAATACACAAAGTAAATGATTAATTTAGAAGAAACAAAGTAAAAATGGTAATTATAAAATAGCAGAACATAATATTACCAGGATGGAAAGCTTCAAGGGAACCCAGCCTTTTCTAAAGCGGTAACCTAGCTAACAATTAGACTTGAGAAATTAGATCACAAATAGAAATAAAAACATTTGTTATGCTTATACACAGGAAAAGTGGTAGCATTGGGCCATAAGAATATTATCATCTCAAACTTTAGGGTAATGATGTAATTAAAAAAAATAGTCTGCAACTACATACCAAATATTAGGGGTGTTCGTCGGTTCGGTTTGGTCGGTTTTCGGTTTGGTCGGTTCGGTTTGGTCGGTTTTTTTTTTGAAAATGTGAAACCGTAAACCGAACCGCACTACTTGAGTCGGTTTCGGTTCGGTTTCGGTTCGGTTAATATCGGTCGGTTCGTGTCGGTTTCAGTTAGTTTTAGCATGTTTTTGTCGGTTTTTGTCGGTCGGTTTCGGTTCGGTCGGTTTTTTAACCCCAATGGTGAAACCGTAAACCGAACCGCCAATGTTTAATCGGTTTGAGTCGGTTTCGGTTTGAGTCGGTTTCAGTTTGAGTCGGTTTCGGTTTTTGTCGGTTCGGTTTCGGTCGGTTTGTCGGTCGGTTTCGGTTTTTCGGTTTTTCTTGTTCACCCCTACCAAATATGTAGCATGGGTATGCATATGATATATTATGCTTATATACAAGCAAACTGGCAGCATTTGGTGATAGCATGCATGAATCATAATTTGAAAGGGGGAGGGGGGACATTTGTAAAAAAATCACAATGACACTTTCATATAAGAAAAGTGAGAGATGTTAATATATTATTGGCCCAATTGGTCTTTGTATATTAATAATAGTTGACCCCCTATTTTAGCAGCCCGCTACACCTTCTATTCTTTGCATCTGCCCGTTGTATGCCTACTCAGCTTTCTCATTGGAATTCAAATTGTGAGGTGTGTGTTTGTGCAGAGTCTTTTTGGAATAGTCCAACACTTCTATAGCTATGCATTGTATTATTTTCCCCTGCGGTCAGTAGGTCCATTCCATGGACTAATATGCCAAAAGTTCCCTCTGTATACATACGGGCAGTTTGCTCCCTAGTAATTCAAGCTAAAGTTTCATTTGTTGAACTACTCTTCTTCCTAGCTGAGAGTGCTTCTCTTTGTGAGTGTTTCCTTCTTCTTCTTTGTGAGGTTAGAGGGTGAGTGTAGGCATGGCTGTTTAGGGAAGTTGCTCCCTTAGCTTAGGTGTGCACAAGAGACCGTCGGAATCGAGCTCCGGACTGCCTGAGCCGGAATTCGGTGACGGAATAGATCCTCAACAAGAGAAAATAGAGCAAAAATACAAACCACTAACCAAGAAGTACAAAGAATACAGTGATCATGCATGAATCATAATTTGAAAGGGGGAGGGGGGACATGTAAAATATTACAGTGACACTTTCATATAAGAAAATAGTGAGAGAAAATAGAGCAAAAAATACAAACCACTAACCAAGAAGAACAAAGAACGCTTAATCTCTTTCGAAGAATGTTATTATGAGTGAGTTAGAAAGAACTCTACGACAACGATAAATTCAGACTCAAAGTTGAAGCTATCTCCTCATCACACTTATCTTACATACATATCAAGGACAATAAAAACAAACACATGCATGTAACTATCATTTGGTACTCTTTCAAAGTGAAAGGAAAATAACCATAAAGAACTAACCAAGAAGTACAAAGAACTTTCAGTTTCCTTCAAATTCCGGTGAATGAGCACTTCCACAGTACGCAGAGAAGAGTAAAAGAGAAGTAAAACACACTTAGTCAGTCGTAGTAACTAGTAAATCATATACTTTACAGATTTAAGAAGAAACGACAGCGTAAACTCCACATAGCAATTCCCTTGTCAAATCGATCGAGAAGCACTATTATTAGTGTTAAAAACGTTGAGGCTCCTATAAGATGCCATGTTTAACAAACATGCTTTAATACTGTATACTATCGTACTATGTATTATTCCCATTATATTATACCCATTACACCCATTAATATATTATATTACCCCCATTATATAATAATCCGTATATATCCCCCACTATACCCATTCAATACTTCGTATATACTACTTGTCTACTTCCCTCACTATTCCCGAAATAGGACTAAAACAGTTTGATAATTCCAAAATAGGACTGACATGTTTTTTATTCCCAAAATAGGAGCAATTTCTGTCAAGTTTGGAAAATATTGCCATGTTTGAAGTCTGGTACTGCCAAAACATGACAGTAATTAGTCCTATTTTGGGAATAAAAACATGGCAGTCCTATTTTGGAATTTTCAAACCTTTTTAGTCCTATTTCGGGTAATATCTCATCAACTACCCATTATCAAATCATAGGGCAAAATCTATTTTATTTTACATTTCATCATTTATCACTTAATTAATCATTCATTTAATACACACATCACCTTTCCTCTATCGACTTGATCCCAATCTCGCAACCTGTGCCTGAAGCCATTGTCAAATGTGGCTGTGGAAAGCAAGGAAAGCAAACAGAGGAAAGTTGAGCTCCATGTGGCCGCAGCTAATGTCGGCGACATCTTCAACTATTGACGGCGGAAATCAGATGGATGAAAAAGGTCAAGAAATGGGAAAGGCGGAATTTAGGAGGAATTATATTGTGTGTGTCTTAAAATGTATACGAAGAACAAAACCGAAGAGAAATTAATCGGCCCCAGGGTATATAGCAATGAAAAACAAATACGGAGTATAAAAAAGGGACCAGAAATTTGAAGGACAGAAGGGTATAGCAGGGAAAACAAATAAAAATAAGGGCATAGCAGTAATTTCCAATATGACCATTCCACTAAGGACGGTCATCAAGTGCAATCGAGACTTAATCTAAAATCTTATAAACCCCAGTGAAGGTTAGGGCTTTTTGGGTATAAAAAAAATGTTGGTGGAATCTCAAAGCAATAAATAGTGATACACTACTGACGTGCACTTGTCGTAAGGTGCACTCAAAATAAATACAATACAACACTAATACGTAGTATAGTGAAGTAAGGTTCGTATCCACAGGGAAAAGAACACTTCTCTTTTTATAGAAATAGATAAGTAACAAGGGGGGTTTGTATGTTTGGTTTGTTGAACTTAAATTATATTTAAGCACAAAGATGAACGACTTATGTGGTTTAATTAATAGAGATGAAGACTTGGTTTTGCTTTTATTCACTTTAATGAAATGTTCGTCGATCCCGGTTATATCTTTAACTATCTTCCTCTCGAATACTCAATCGAGGAGTATATCCAGTTCATCGAGGGTAGTTATTAATAACGAGATGCGTTCATTAATAAAACTTACTATGGAGTTAATATAGAACAAGCGCCATATATTAACTTGATAGTAGTAATAAACTTAAGATGAAAACGATTGAGATTGATAACCTCAACACAAGCGGTTTATTGGTTTAATCAATATAATTAATTCTCCTTGGCTTATTAACCATGAGAAGCATGCATTAACAATCCAAGTTTACTACCATTGAAAGAACCGAATTAATAACAAGCGTATTAACCGATTGATTCTAGTAATAATTAATATATAGAACAAAACTAGTTGATGCTTTAAGTAATGCTCAATATATTAATATGAGATATGAATAGGAAGTAATTAATATTCAAGGAAGAAGATTAAAGAAAATAACTCACAACTTACAAATCATTAAGCTTCAAAGTAGCAAAACCAAGATGGAAGAGTTTAGGTCCTCATTTGGAGACTAAACATGATGAAAAATATAAAGAAAGAACTTGTCTAAACTGAGCTAAGGAGTATATGTGAATTGGTGATCTATTGTGAAGGAAAGGGGGTGTATTTATAGGCTTTTTGGGAGTGCAGCTCGGGTACTCGATCGAGTATATATAGATACTCGATCGAGTATGTGTAGAAACTCGAATTCGATCCATACTCGATCAAATTAGAGTAAAATTTATAGCCATACCTGATCGAGTATGTCGGTGTACCCGATCGGGTATAGACACTTGATCGTGGTCAAAATCTTCCCTGCATGTTCCTTTGTTTTCGGATCCGATCCGATTTGAAATTTCAACAAGATACCCGATCGAGTATATACAGATACTCGATCGAGTATAGACCAAAAATCAGGATCTTCCCCTTTGTCTTGTGATTTTGCACCCTCCTTCCACTTTTGGGGTTCACCAACCGTCCTTTGAGTGATAGTAGACCTGTTTGAGCTCAGAATAAACCTAATCTAAACAATTTACAAGAATTTAACAAACTAAACTATTACACCAAAAGTGTGTAATTTCCGAAATATTAAACAACCAAAACTAGCTAAAAACATAAACATACACACGGAAATTACAAGTGTATCAACTACCTTATACATGTTGTACTCTCTTACTGTTATATTGTGTTTTACACATGACACATCCTCTAATAAATTACCACATGTCATTTATATGGTAATTATAATTCTCACAATGAAAGTTTCATTTTTTACAGATCAAATCATCATTATGGATTAGGATCCAGGAGCACTATCATTTTTGAATTTATTGATTTGATTAATTTATTTGACATGATCAATTTGGGTTATGTTTTCAAAAGTAGGATGCTCCTAGTATATTGTACTCCCTCCGTTCCATAAAATTCTTCCTACTTCTTTTTGGGCCGTCCCAAAAAATTCTTTTCACTTACCATTTTTGGACAATTTGTGTGGTTCACATTCATTTCACATTTTTTACACAACCATACATTTGCACTTTATTCCACTTTCTTAATCTCAGTGCCAAGTCAAACTGAGAAGAATTTTCTGAGACAGAGGGAGTAATATTATATACTTAGTGATATGTTTTGGTCTATCTTGCACGGATACGTCGATACACCGGTACGCGAATACAGTTACATTGATACGACAACTTAAAAAATTATAAAATACAGATATGGGGTATATTTATAAATAATAATAATAATAATAATATAGGGTATAATTTGCAAATATATATATATATATATAATTCAGAAGTTCATAAGTAAAATAATAATAATAATAATAATAATAATAATAATAATAATAATAATAATATCAAAAGTTAAAAACTAAAGCACTGATATCTCAATTTAAGTTTAAATAATATTTTTAATTTTCTATTTGCGTTTACAACTAAGTTTCTTAACAAGACCGATTTCAATTAAAGCTCATTAAGCAAAATTTTTGACAAATCATAGTATTCCAATATTTTGTAAATAGGTATAACGTATAAATGGGGAATCTTACATTGTGCTATTATTTTTGCTCTTGCTATGAAATAATTGTGACTTGTTCATTTTAAACTTTTTTTTTACTCCAGGGGGCGGCGTCTGGGGCTGGGGGGCTGGGGAGAGCCTGGAGTAATCTAGGCTGAAACTCGATCACTCCATTGAGTTTCGAACCCGAGACCAGCCTCCCATAATGTAGAGTGAGTCGGCGACCAGCTGGGCTGGACCGCTTCCTCACTTGCTCATTTTAAACTATGCAGCCAGTTTTAGCTTTGCATGCAGTACCCCAAACATAAACATTTGTTATCAAAATTGGAATTCACAAGACCTCTGTTTTTAACCATTCTTGTCACGAAGTATAGTATGCTTAAAATTTGTGTGTAATTTCAAATGAATCATTTATTTTAACCAATAATGTAACATTTCATTTAGTTAACAATACAAATAAAGTAGCATTGGACATTTTCCTCTCGCGCATCACGCGTAAGAAAACTAGTAGTTAATATAAGACTAAATAAAAGGATTTAGACAGATATAAGACTTCTTTATGGAATTACCAACAAAGTGACCATCCGTGTGTATCAATTAGAAACTTAAGATGAAAATGCCAAATGTACCCTTGAATAAGTCAATCGACGGTAATAACCTAAATACGGAGGAGTATCATCTCTCCTTAAACGTGTTCCACTTCCCAGGCAATGTTCAAAAAATTATGGGATAAGGGTCAGATAGAGCCTCGAACTCGAAAAAAAATGTCAAATAAGGTCATATTTAGGATGCTCTGTCCGGCCGACGCCATTTGGGGTGGTTCCCAATGGAATTTTTTGATGAAATTTTTTGAGCATCTTCCTCATTAAGTCTAGTTTACTCATACCAAATTTCACCTAAAAATGCAACCGGGAAGGTAGTCAAATGATTTTCCGAAATATACGGGGTTGTTTAACTTCACAATTATCTTCAAAAAATTATTTGACTACCTTCCCGGTTGAATTTTTAGCTGAAATTTGGTATGGGTAAACTAGACTTAATGAGGAAGATGCTCAAAAAAATTCATCAAAAAATGGCATCTGGAACCGCCCCAAATGGTGTCGGCCGGACAGAGCATCCTAAATATGACCTTATTTGACATTTTTTTTTCAAGTTCGAGACCCTATCTGACCCTTATCCCAAAAATTATTTATTTGCTTTTATATTATTCTTCAATTATAATAATAAGGTGATCATTTACCATTACCTTGACCCCATAAGTTACAATTAAAATTCTTCAAAAAAAAAACGTTACAATTAAAAATTCAACCAATTACAATTACTCGTCCGATCAATTACAGTTACCCGATCTGATCAGTTACAGTTATCTGATTCAAATAGTTACATTTAGCCGTTTCGATAAGTTACAGACTTACAGTTACCCAATCCGACCAGTTATCCGGCCCGACCAGTTACAATTACCCGATCCGACCAATTACAATTACCCATTTTGATCAGTTACAATCACCCGATCAAACCAGTTACAATTACCCGTTTCGACAAGTTACCCGATCTGACTAGTTACAATTACCTGTTTCGACCGGTTAACTTATCAGACTAGTTACTCAGCCCAATCAGTTACAATTACCCGTTTCGACCAGTTATCCGACCCAACCAATTATAGTTACCCGACCCAACCAATTATTGTTATCTGACCCGACCAGTTACAGTTAACCGACCCGACCATTTACAGTTACCCGGCCCGATCACACTAGTTACTCGGCCCAATCAGTTACAATTACCCGACCCGACTATTATGACACCTCTTAATCTAGACCAAATACTACAGTAATTGCTGCTTTTGTGGTTCTAGTTTTACTCCATTTCCATTCTAGGCTTTTAGTCTTGTAGGACCCTTTTGATTCTTCATTCTGATACTTTGTTATCGTCAATTTCTAATTCGTCAATTTTATCCACAATCGAGTTCATCCGAGGTTGGTCTCTCCGAAATTCTAACGTTTTTAGCATATCAGTTGAGGAATCATGAGAAGCGCAGACGGAGTCAACAGATTTGGCTCTTAGATTTTCTACGGCTGTAAGAACAAAAAACATACTTGGAAAGGAAATAGTAGAAAGAAAGAAATGGAAGAAGTAGAATGAATGAAATGTAAGTTGAAACAAAAAAAGTAGAAATACGGTTAAAAATATAGCACCGAGAAAAAACGGAGTGAGAAAAATGGATGACCATGGAAGAGGAGACTGAGTGATAGAGTGGGGCAACTAATTTAAGAAGTATATGAGAAAGATGAAGGGTTGGCACGATGTGGGATACTCCTAAAAACAAAGGATTTAATTTGGGGTAAGAATACGTCACATGGGTGCAAAGGGTAGTCTTTAATGGCTGACATTTTATCCTAAAAAGGAAATGTTGCATTTATTTTGAAACTTCCAAAAAAGTAAAGTGTTGCATTTATTTAAAAACGTAGGAAGTATGTTACAGTTATATGTGCTAGTTTTTAGTTATTAAGAATTGATTATACAATGGTTTATTAAAGGATTGTTATAAATTTTTAAAAACTTATGTTTCTCTTATGACTGATTTTGGTGTTCAGTAAGCTTGTATCATTGCTTGACAACTTGAGGTATTTTGTGATATCATTTTTGGGATGACTCCTTCATGTAGGAGCATATAAACATAATTTACCAAAGTTATATTGTTTCCGTGAGATGTGCGCCTTCGCTTTGTGCGTCAGGTTAATTGATCTTAAACGCCTCATATGGAAGGGTATCATCCGATTCATATTAAGGGGTAAGCTTAACCCCCGATACATCGGTTCGTTTGAAATCCTTGAAAGGATTGGGGCCGTGGCTTACCATCTCAAGTTGACACCGGAACTTAAGAAGATACATGATGTGTTTCATGTATCAATGCTCAAGAAGTATGTACGAGACTCGTCTCATATTCTTGAGAAAGATAGATCAAGGGTACTACATGAAGGACCATACATTGTGTTTGGGAAACTCCTAATTCTCAAGGAACTTTCAGAAAAATTTTCATTTGAAGATGAAGAATTTCTTAAAATTCCAATTTGGGTCAAGTTCCATGATCTACCATTGCAATTATGGAATGATGAGGCCATGAGTGAGGTGGCATTCATGGTGGGGGTTCCAATAACTACCGATAAAATCACCCAAGAGAGGATTAACAACGACTATGCTAGAGTGTTGATAGAGGTTGATGTCTCAAAGCCACCGCCACTATCGTTTCCTATACGACTACCTTCCCAAAAGGTACTCAAACAAAGTGTGGTTTATGAAACTTTTCCTAGTTATTGTTTTCATTGCAAAGAATTTGGGCACCACCCATTTATTTGTAAGAAGTTATCAAAATGTGGGGTTGGTGTAGATAAGGAAAAGCTAGGAAAAACTTGATGTTGTAGTTGATGTAATTGAAGAAATTGGAGTTGTTTCAGCTCGGCCACAACCGACCGGGCCAAAAGAGAAAGACAAAGGAGGTGATGAAAAAGAAAAAACGGTGGTTGCTGCTGTCCAGAAGCCGGATTCTGCTATTCACCCGACCGGGCTTCCTCCTGGCCCAACCGGGTCCAATGACCAAACTGCTTCCCCGGACATTGCTCCTCACCCGACCGGGCTTCCTCCTGACCCGACCGGGTCCATTGGGCAGATTACTACTAAGGGGCATGACGGGCACTTTGTCACGGTGCGTCAAAATAAATTCAATACTAGCACTAATACATAGTATAGTGAAGTAGAGTTCGTATCCACAAGGAAATGAATAATTCTCTTTTTATAAAACTAGTAAATAAAAGGGGGGTTTTGGGATTGAGTGATTTAATTAAATTAAACACGAAGATGAACAAGTTATATGTGATTTAATTCAAAGATAAAAAGGACTTGGCATTGCTACTTTCCACTTGTTGATATATTTCAGTCGATCATTGTTATATCTATAACTTATCTCCTCTCGAATACTCAATCGAGGAGTATATCCAATTCATCGAGGAAAGTTATTAACAACGACCGTTCATTAATAACCCTTACTATTAGTCAAGTATAGAACAACGCCATATACCGACTTGATAGTAGCATTTAATCTCTTAACTTCTTGATGAAATCAATTGAGATTGATAACCCCAACACAACGGTTTCGGTTTAACCAACAAAATTAATCCCTCTTAAGTTTATTAACCACGACCGTGCATTAATAAACCGAAGTTACTTACTTGTGAAACCATCAACGATTAACCATCGGTTCGTTGATCGTTTCTAGTAATAATTAATATATGAAACAAAACTAGTTGATCCTTTAAGTAATGTTCAAAATATTAACATGAAATATGAATAGGAATTAATTAATACCCAAGGAAGAATATTAAAGAAAATGAATCCTACTATAGTTAATATCAAGATGTTAACTAATTGTCATCTTAGTAACACTCCCCAATATTAACATAGAGGAAGGAATAGCTATTACTAAGACCAATGTCAAGATGTTAACTAATTGTCATCTTAGCAACACTCCCCAACATTGATATAGAAATAGTATTTAAAAGAAGAATTAATATTCAAGGAAAGAAGTTAAGAAAATAGCTCACAACTTTAATAATCAACAAGCTTCAAGAGCAACACCAAGAAATGAGAGTTTAGCTCCTCATCTGGAGACTAAACATACTATAAAATTATAAAAGAAATACTATTCTAAACTGAGCTTAAGAGTATGGAAGAAGGGATGATTAAAAGTGAAGGAAAATGGGGCTATTTATAGGTGTTTTCAACACCCTGGGACATTTACCCGACCGGGTAAATGGACATACCCGACCGGGTAAATGTCAAAATCAAATAATTCCCACGTTCTGGCGATCTTCGGCATGTTCTGGTGTTCCGGGTCACATCTGACCCGACCGGGTCAAGTAGGGGACCCGACCGGGTCTGGCACTTTCCTTGCTTCTTCGGTTGTTAAATCTTACCCGACCGGGTGGG
Organism: Cuscuta epithymum; assembly: GCA_945859915.1. Classification (NCBI taxonomy): domain Eukaryota; kingdom Viridiplantae; phylum Streptophyta; class Magnoliopsida; order Solanales; family Convolvulaceae; genus Cuscuta; species Cuscuta epithymum. Next base: position 87,620 of record CAMAPF010000155.1, on the reverse strand, counting down.
GATTTCTACCCGGTCGGGTTTTGCTCCTGGGCAGTCAAATTTCTTGTTTTCTTCTCTTCAAAGTCCTCTTTTCCAACACCATAAGTCCTAAATCTACTTTACAACTTATACATGAAGATTAAAATACAATTACAACTAAAATCACACAAATGTTTACAAACTAAATAAAACAATAAACAATCCACACAAATCAAACATAAAAACATACACTTATGCACTACTAATTAGTGCATATCAGGGCAAATAAGAGATGGCGAGAAATTAGGGGAGGAGAACGAAGTCAATTTCGAAGCTATAGGGAGGATTGTGAGGAATGAAAGTGATTTGAAACAAGATGATGTGGTCACCAAATGTGAGGTCATAAATGATAAGACGCTCAAGTTATTTGTCAAACTGTTTAGATACGTCCATGCTAGTGTCATTAGAGTGGATACCTCTCTTCGACTTACGGATGACTTGGATAGGAAGGGCCTAACTTTCACCGCCCATTGTCTTGAGTGGTTGCCGGGGGTTACTAAGAAGAAAGGGGAGGTTTGCTTTGACTCAAAGTTCACTACTCCTTTCCGTGCTTTCTTTGGATGTTAAATTAGGGATACCTAATATTTTGGTGAGCTAGTTTGTTGATTTTATTTTGCTCCTAATGTTTTTAGGTTCAAATTGTTGACTTTTGAGGATTTCTATCTTGATGTTGTGGTATCCCATGTTTCGGGATATGCACTTTGCTTGTAACATTGACTTGTTATTTCTGTGGGTGTTAATATATACTTACATTTCATCCAAAAAAAAAAGAGAAACCACCAGTAGAGATTCGTGAGAACTTGCAATATGCGGTAGAACCGGTGAAGATTGTTGGTCAACAAGTAAAGAAATTGAGGAACAAGGAGATTCATATGGTAAAGGTTCTAAATGATCGAATCGAAGAAGAAACATGAGAGACCGAGGTCTCAATGACGGAGCAATACCCGTTTCTTTTCGATTAGACACATTGATTTCGGGGACGAAATCCCAAATAAGGAGGTGGGGGTGAACTTGTAACACCATCCCCAAGTATATTTACTTTTATGTAAATAATGTATCGAACCTTATAAAATGGTTAATGAATTTACGTTCTTAATAAAAACTGGTAAATGTCCCCCCGTCATTTAACCTATTGATTTTGGTGGCTGGCCTTCCGGGGTAAAAAAAAAGGTTAATGAATTTACGAGGTTGTAAAATTCTTGTTGTTCTTTTGCGTGGATAGAAAATTGCATGTGGGGCCCACACCAGGAGTGGGGACCACTTGATATCCCCGTGACTACATATTTTATTCATCTTGGTCTAGATAATACTTATATGGTGGTGGATATTTTATTTGGGCCATAGAAAGGCCTAGGATTGACCGGTTGGTCAAAAGAAGCCCAATTACCGGTATTGGTAATTTATCAGATAAAAGCCCGAAATGGATGTCCGAGACTTCTAAATTAAAGTTGGAGAATGTACATCCATTTTAAAATACCATAATGATTGAGAACACATATTATATTTTATTTGACCCGATAAAATAAAATATAATTAAAACAATCTGAGAAATACAACTTTCGAGGCCGATTGTATAGTTCTGGACATATTGGGATGACCTCCCACATGAGTGGGGGCCATCCCACGAATTTGTCAACCAATGGAGGTCTGATTGAGTGCAAAGAGGGTTGAAAACATTTGAAGAGATGGGGGAGACCATCTTGAAACCTAAGGGACCCCTCTCACACTCATATGATTAATATGACAAAATGAAAACTCATCCCCCTTTCCCTCATCATTTTCACCTCGCCCAAACTACCTAAAGTGAGAGAAAAAGCTCTGCAAACTCAACCTCCATTGCTACAACTCGAGCTCAAGCTAAGGTGATCCAAGGAAGAAGTTTAAAGAAGAAAAAAGGGAGCGAGGAAAAGGTGTGGCGATTAAGGTAATGACCTTATATTAACTTTTCCTCTACTCTCTAACTACCATTGACTTGTATAGAATATGAGGAACCCCTAGGATAGCTCTACATGTTTAGAAATGTAGAATGAGGGGTTGGAAGGTGGTTCTATGTCCAAGAACGGACTTAGAAGCCAAAGAGACCGGTTCGCCGGAAAATAACCTTTTACAGGTTATTTGTATTGATATAGGTTTTGTGATGATAAAAGCTTGTTAGGCACTTGTTTAAGGTGATTCAAGAGCTTTCACGAAGTTGAAAAAGTTGCTGGAGTTATTGCCAAAGTTCGTCAAAGTTCGTCGTAGTTCAATCGAGAAGGGTAGAACTTCATAGCGCTAATTTAAGGTGAGTGGGTGGCTTAATGTCTTGTAACTCTTGGGTTAATTATGAGATTACTTAAGTAAATGTTATATGTGTTCATGATGATGTTTAAAAGATGGTTAAACATGTGATTAGCTAAAGTGATTAGGCTTATATGAAATGAACCTTTGATATCATGAATGAAGAATGATATGAAAATGTTTATAAAAACATATATGATGTTATAAAGTATAAAAAAGGCATAAAATGCTTGGTTATAACTTAATACACGTTGGGATTAAGTTTGACACAAATCGGGCTTAAAACGGCGAGTCAACGAAAATGTTGACTAGGTTGCCCAGGGGGTAACCGGCGCCGGTTATAGGAAAAACCGGTGACAGTTTTGGTTCGGCCTGACCGGTTCATTAATTTTAATTAATAACCGGCTCCGGTTATGTCTAAAAATCGGCGCCAGTTTAGTGCTGTTTTGCCTATATGTTGATTTTTAATGCATGAATTTCATGGATGATTATGCTTAGGCCTTAAGACTTGGTTTAGTCTTGATTATTAATTATGATATAGAACTTATCTAGTATGATATGTTGTAGATCATAAGTAGGGGGAGTATCCAAGGATCGGGCGTGTATCCTCAAAATTCGATTTTTCGGGTGGAGTATCCAAGGATTAGGCGTGTATCCTCAAAACTCGGTTATTCGGGTGGAGTATATATCCAAGGATCGGGCGTGTATCCTCAAAACTCGGTTATAGGGTGGAGTACCCCAAGGATCAGGCGTGTATTCTCAAAACTCGGTTTTAGGGTGGAGCACCCAAGGATCAGGCGTGTATCCTCAAAACTCATATATATTACAGTTTAGTAATTTAGGACCGGGTGGTGTCCTCATGATAAAGTGATTTGAACCAGGAGGAGTTCTATACACTCATAGGTATATGGGTGGGTTGGGATTTAAGTCAAGGACATTGACTACTACTATTTTCCCAATTAAACAATGACCTTCGGGTCGGGTATTTCCAAGTGTATTTTTTTTTCAAGTGTATATATACTAATATGTATTTCATAACTTGGGGAAAAGAACTATATGTCTATGTATCACCCTATGTTTGGGTCTTATGTATGTATATGTATTCGCGTACTGACCCCTTCAGGGGGGCACCATTTCAAGTTGAAGCTCAAGCTTGCCATTCGCACCTTGCTCGGTGAAGTGATCTAAAGGAAGACGTGGTTCGTTCTTCCTTTACTGTTTTAAACTATAAACTATGCTCATGGATACTTGTAATAAATACATTTGTTTTGGGTCTGCGAGCCCAAGTTTTGGCCATGTGTGGCCCATGATTGAATATTGAATATTTCCGCTATTCGTTCTATCCAAATATGTGATGTTGTTATGTATGTTTACTTACTGAGTATGGTATGGACTATGTTCATGGATGCCTTGTATGATTAAGTCACGTTGACTTGCGAGTGACGTCATTTGGTCATACCACGGTTGTACACGCGCTTAGATGCGGTCTAGGGTGTTACAACCCGGGATGAAGGATGACCCATTCGCTTATGCCATAAATCTTCTGTGTCACCAACCACGTGTGAAGCATGCATAGATTCAGCTCCTCAAAGATAATAGATCCCACCACGACGTTCACCCACTCCAATCAGCATCTTCAAAGTGATGTCGTGTATCACAAAAAATGTGTTAGTAAAAATAACGTGAAATGGTAAATTATCAATAAGCCGGCCAATGAAAATTAAGTGACACGTCAAGTTGAGGACTAGGAGTACTCTTTCAAGAGTCACCCCCAGACTATCACCACACGCCTAATATGGGTAGCAGACGTAATCTGTCCATTCGGCAGAGTTATTGGTATAGGCAAAATAGGAATAATGTCAATCATAACATTTTATCGCGCGTCATATGATACGAAGCCCCTGTATCATGAATCCAATTCACACGTGTTATACCTCCTAGTTTTTCAACACCATCACATGTTTGGAATTTGTTTATAAATTCCAAAAATGAATTCCATTGCTCTGTCGACAGGGTCGGAAATTTCTCAGGCTCAGTAACCGGTGCTTTTATTTCTTACATAGGTCTTCCACCCACTGCGTTAGTCAAAATCATAGGTAAGGCCTAGTTCACAAGCTCTGATACCATAATAGAAGAAATATACGTACTGAGCAAAGTATAGGAAAAGATCGAAAATTCTCTTCTGTGTGTATTGATGCATACGTACGTGTATATACAATTCAAAATTTTATAAAGAAGGTAACTAGTAAATGCTATATGCTAGGAAAGGAAGGAAAATACATGTATATTAATGATAGAATATACGCACTAACTAGTAGAATAAATAATAATATACGGAGTGTGAAATATATCCTACAAGAACGTATTTTTTTGCTAACAATCTTGATACGAGCACACGTTTAAGTTGGCAATGTGGCTTGCAATTGAAGCATTTGCGTAGAGTAATAATGTGGTCGATAGAAAGTTTATTGCCACGCGTAGAGTAATAATTGCCACCCACTTCACTTTATTGGGGCTAACTCAATTTTATTGGGGTATCTGCCCTTGCGTAGAGTAATAACGGTATAGTAAATTGAACACTAGCCAAGCCTATGCAATAGGCATGCAGCACGTCTTTTTATATTTCCAATACATGTATTAATTGGAGATCACCTATTTGAATCGATTAAAGTCCTATTAGCTCATACTCCGCATAGAGACATTTATCCTTGTATTTAATTACTTGCAAGACTAGTAATCGTCTGGTCCAGTGTTTGATGTGTTAACAGATGATCGTTCCATTTTGGTGCTTCACAGTCTGTCTCGCACATGCAAGGTTTTTGCTTTAGATGTATGAGCTAGTCTTCTGGTGAGGATTTTGCTTCCGTAAATCATTCCTTCTTGGTGCTACACGTCTGCATACTCTCTCTCACATATGGGTGGCTCGACTTCAAGCTTGAAGCTTCTCGGTATGTATTTATGCCCAATTTCTCTTTCCATTTTACTATTTAATTCATCTTCTCCCATCTTCTCCTTTGTAGTTTCTGTCATGGATTTTAAAATTTCACAAATTCCTACCATTTCACTAAACATAGACACACTCTCTAGAACCTCGTATGAACACTTCCTCGAAGAATGTGGTGTGCTACTTGAACACACAACACATTTACAAAGGAGGGTTCTCAAAGTAGACAAATACCCAAACAACCCATATTTGACACTAATGACTTTTTTTCATCGATCTGTCGTCTGGAGATAAAATAGTAACTCTTTTAGCCAAGAAAGTTGATATTTATCTCATCGGATTCAAATGTAATGAATTCGTTTGTTATTTTAGCGATGTCTGTTCTGATTTTAATCAAACCACAGTATTTCCATCTTCAAATGAAATTCCTCTTTCCCTTCATCAGTTGGCCATTCCAGGTGCTTATGGAATTTTACAAGACCGAGCCGCACTTGCTCGTGGTTTTGGTCGAGTGTTTTTAGATTTCAGCGTTACTCTAGTGCTTTATGCTTTTAGAAAATTGTGTAATGTGTGTCCTTCTGATCTTTCTTTTGAACGCGATATATGTAAGGCTTTTATTGTTTTTATAACTATCATTTCTGAAGCCTTGAGATTTATTCCAATAAAAACAAAGTTTCTAAATGTTGTTGAGCCTGATGATTATTGTTGGTCCATACAATCAATTCAATGAATTCACTGCCAGCATGTAATTCTTATCTCCACCGTACAATCTGGGAAAAGTCTCCTAGTTTAATTGTATATTTCATTTATACTATAACCCATCCTAGTTTTTAGTAGATTAACTTTTTTCTAGCGAACTGTAAGGCTGAGTTGTTGTCCATGCGTGTATATATACTTGTAATTCACGAACCAAGAAGATCAAGAAAGTGTGCGCGCAGTTTTATTTTATGGTATCAGAGCGGCTAAATAAAACTGCACGACTCACAAGAAAACGACGAACGCAGTTAATGAAACCTTAACGACAGCGGAGCACTCTACACGAACGAGAACACGGACCAGGCAGACGAAGACGAAAAATTGAGGCACATGCAGCCATTGGTGAACTGGAAGGCGACAGTGCATCGAAGCAACTAGGCAAGAACATGCGTATACCTTCTGCATTCACGGATGACCAATGGCGTGGTTTTTTGAAGCTGATTGAAAATTGTAAGGCTACTTGTACAAACGAAAAATTAAAAGGTATGCCTCACTACTCTAAATGGCTCCTAGATTCGAATGCTTCGTACCATTTGACAGGAAACGAATAATTCTTTATACAGAAAGAATTTTTGACGCCTCTGCCGGTTACATTACCTAATGGTGACATCATGCATGCCACATAAATGGGAAAAATACATTTAAGTCCGGAAGTGACACTTTAGAATGTACTCCTTGTTCCGGGACTTAAATGCAATTTAATATCTATTGCACGATTAGTGGATGATATGTATTTCGATATTTTTTTACTAATCAGATATGTGTGATACAGGACTTGCATACGAGCTCGTCGGGCCTATTTCAGGGACTACTTTGGTATCCCCTCTTTACGGTTTTAGTATTGTTCATGTATTTTCTTTCGGGTCAGGTCTAGCCCCCCCCCCCCCCGCCCGAAATCTTAACTTATTTCTCGAATTTCGGTTTTCTTGTATTATTTTATTTCATTGTATTTGGAGGAGGTATGCCTTCTTGTAAACATGTTTTATTCCGACATATAATGAGGGAGATAAACTGGCCGGCTCACTTTCTATCCAAAGTCGGTTCTGATAATTTTTTCATTTATTCCAGTGTCAGACAATTACCTGGTCATATTCGACGTACGTTGATAGCTGATAAATTGAGTCTGAGTTATCTTAGAATTAATTAGCCAGAATTTGTGTTTAAATTTTTCTGATGTTTTTTGAGAGGGTATGCCCTCTTGGAAGGGGTTTTGGTCTGGTCCCCCTCTTCCTATGTATTCTTTATTTTAATTAATAAACTTGGCAAATGTTCCCCGGCGTTTGCCCCACTGATTTTGGTGGTTTGCCTACCGGGTTAAAAAAAAATACTGGGTACAAATTAAACATAAATCAATTAAATTCATGGTACATATTATACTCCAACTTCTTTGTAAGGTGCCGTATGATGGTGGTGGTGGTGATGTTGTGATTCTTCAAGTATATATATAATAATAATCATAATAATATTCTCTCTGTCCCTAATTATAAAACTTTCGAAGTACAAATAACACATGAATTAAGATATTAGGTATTGTATGAAAGAGAGTTGGGTGCACAGAGAGAGAGAAATGTGTAAGAAATTTATGAACACGAGCAAATTCTTTACCCGAAAGGAAAAATTGAAGCTTAATTGGGACGGACGAAAAAAGTAATTCGGAAGTTGATCTAGAGATGAAGGAATTAGTATATTAGTAAAATAACAATACTCCGTACAATATTAATAAATATATATACAATAATTGATTTGAACAGCCCCATGCATATACAACCCTGTCTCGGATTATTCAATTTAGAAAAAAAAATTGTTAACAAAAATAAAACATAGCTCAATGTCACTAAAATTTGACTTATTGACTCCTATTTTAAGAAGTTGTTTTACATTAATAGAACTAAATAAATAACATATTTTTGAAAGAGAGTATATTTAATATTAGAGTTTTTACCCCTAAATAGGACCAAATTATAATCAAAATTCCTAATTGGAAGTTAATGTTTTAATTTACCTAAATAGGACTCATTATTCCGGATCTAACCCTGCAATAATAAAATCCCCGATCTATCCATCTTCCCTATCTTACTCCTTTATAGGCATCTTCTTTTCCGCAACGACAAACTCCTCTCCCATGGAGTACAGAGACTCGATCTCTTCCGCGCACCACGCCGACCAGCATCTCTATAGGTAATCCCCTCATCCTCCTTTTTCTCTTTCTCTTCCTACTCCTCCTCCTCTTCTTCCTTCTCCTTCTTCTTCTTCTTCCTCCTCCTCCTCCTCCTCCTCCTCCTCCTCCCCCTCCTCCTCCTCCCCCTCCCCCTCCTCCTCCTCCTCCTCCTCCTCCTCCTCCTCTATTTTTTACTCATTTTGCATTATTAATATTTTATGTTAATTTTTTTGAATATTTTTTCGATTCTCACTCCTACATTTTAAGGGCTAACGTAACGAAATAATTGTAACAATTGTTTAAAGTGTTACAAAAACCCAATCTAATGTAATAGTTTTCGACATGTTGTTACATCTGCCTCAAAAGTGTTACATTTAATCTACTGCTAATGTAACATGTGTGTATTGCTCAATAAGTCGTTACATTTGTTTAACCAACGTTACATTTGATGGGTTCTAATGTAACAGTATACGAAATATACTTAGAGCATCTTTAATGTGAGGATGTTGACATTAAAAATCTGGGCTACGTCAGCCATATTTGACATTGGAGTAAAAACTTTATCTCCAAGGCAGTATGTTAACCTCCATGTTATGCTGACTTGTCAATTTTTTCTTATGACATTGTAGACATCGTAGTCTTCATTTAACAGTGCCTTCTACATGCTGATTGAGCAAAAAATAATACGGAGTATCCAAAACCGCACAGAGTAGTTACCAAAGAATATGGATGCATGAGAGTTTTCTTTGGAAATAGTTATGGGAGAGCAGTCACGTAAGTCTTCTTTTTGAATTAATTAAATAACAGTTGGACAAAACATCATCACCTGGAAATGCTGCGTTGGAGAGGCCTTTGAGAATTTCAGTTTTTGGGTTTTGACATTTATCCTATGTGGCTAGACATTCCATACATCTATTGACATGTGTGATAAATTTTTTAATGTCAACAAAAGGTTCAGCTCAACTAAATTTATGCGGGAGGGAAAAAAACCCTAAGGAAAATTTGGCAAATACTTCACCTTTTCGAATTCGATCCAAGTTAAAGATCGAGAAGAAATTCTTCATGCCAAAGGAAGCTCACCCTAACGCTACGTCATCTTCAATTTACTTCACTATCAGACATGGAACATCGTTCTCGAGACTCTGCGAGCGGTATTAAACTAAATTGTTTGAAATGAAATTTATACTTAGATCCAGGGATTCAAGCTGTTAGACGTGAGCCTAATCTCTTGTCGTATTTGGAAGCATCGACAGAACCAGGGAAAGACGAGCAGGTGCCGCCGCCCCCCTTCGTCGGAGAATCCAGGTAAGTTCAAGGGTTAATAATATGGCAGCCCAAGAGCTTTGATTATCTTCTTCCTGGGTTTACCGATTACCACGGGTTAATAATATGGCGCCCCAGCCCAGAGGTATAGATTTATCTTCCCAGAGGTATAGATTTATCTTCTTCGTTGCAGAACGGCGTGGGTTAATAGAGTTTAGACTTTGATTCTTTTTAACCTACGACATGCTTATGTAAAAATTCTACAGTTAGCATTAAAATTTTGGATCAGATCTGGAAAAATCTATATTCTTTTTGTAATTCAGAGGTTCGTTTATTTGTTGTCCTTGTCAAGTAATGAATCTTGGTCCTATACAACAGTCTCATCACTGATTCTGCGATTAATGAATTTCAAACTATCTAGATTATGAACTTGTGTTAGAAGTTCCCATTTCACCTCGATCTGATCATTCACATGTGAAATTGCAGTTGAACATCATTAGTGTCTAAAATGCATAACTAAAAGGAAGAATTCTTAATGAAGGATATGATCTATCATTTATACATGAATTTCTACCAATTAATTAAAAAGAAAGCTGTTATCGATAGTTTGAAGCTACTGGAGATAATCCACTACCATGTGTAAGGGAAATCCTTAAACTATTATCATTACTTAGTATATTTTGGAAGGAGAAGGACATCCCATATGAGCAGATTTTGTACTTTATAGGCATGATGATCTTTTTTTGCTGAAGTCATAGGTTTTTTTTTTAATCCCGGAAGGCAAACCACCTAAGTCGGTGGGGCAAATGCCGGGGAACATTTGCCGGGTTTTATTAATTACCTATTCATCTTTTATTTACAATACGTGGGAAGACAAAACAAGACACTTCTTGAAAAAATGCATGGCTTCTTATTTGTTAAGACTAATTTTAGATCTTAGATAGATGAGAAACATTTTAAAAATAATTTTAGATTGATGTTTGATGGTTAGCACATATTTGTTGTGATATTTGATGATTATGATTTCATTTTGCATGACAGGTACATGCTGATCTAAGAAAATGGCGTGAATTAAATGTGAGTTTTGAGATAGCTTGAATTCGTCAACCAAGAATGTCTATGGAGGTAAATATTTTGTCAATATTCTACATGCTAAATAGACTGTATCAAATCCCATGCTATACTAAGTGACCAAGTTTCAATGGCCAGCTCCTATTAGATCATACCACACTTTATTTTAAGAGGAACTAGAGCCACTTTAATATTGGACAGTAACCACCTCTAATATTAGTGTGGAAACATGAGTTCTAATATGAAGTGTTTTTTTTATAGAAGAGGAAACACACATAAAGGGGAAGAAACAGAACAAGATGCTTGAAAATGTTTGTTCAAGGAATGTTTTCTGTAATATAACTACTCGTTAATGAGACCAAACTGAAGCAAATTTATGGACTACTCGTTATTCACGTACCTACTTATTGGTATGTAGTTAGAAACAACTATATATATCAGGAACCTTGAGATACTGCAATATCCTATAAGTGATAGACTTATATGAAAACAGGGGTGGATTATAGCTTCCCAATAAATCACCCTAATTGCATCAATGGAGTGATTTGCTAGCAGAAATTTTCTAATTTGTTGCAGGCCTAACTGAAGTTTATTTGTGCTGGGAATCTGGGATGATTTGCTAGCTAAAGTGGATTTGAATCGCTGGTATTTCTAACTAAACTAGTTTGCTTTAAAAAGTATATCTCTATTGTAAATTGCTTCCATAGAAAAGTTCAATTAACCTTTGAAGAGACATGCATAAAATCTATTATGCTTTCGACTATAAAATCAACAAATTCAGTATCTTTCTCTCCGGTAAGAAGTGCTAATAAATTGTTTGTTTTTGATTATTCAATTGCTTATGCATCTCTGTATTAAGAATTTTGCTAGGATATAAGACGAGTTGTTCATATATTATAGGTTAGTTTAAGTGAAATATGTTCCAAGAATGCTTTAACCAAAACACACTTACATAAAATTGGATAAGCATGTGTATAAATGGTTAATTGGTGGAGCATCAAAGTTTGCAACTAGTCTTTGCAAAAAGGTGCATTAGGCATTTAGGTAATGACTAAATTAAAGCTCCAATTTAGAAACTTGCTCGAAACTGTTATGCTTGATTTTCTCCTTCAACCTGCTTTAGTTTTTCTTTTGTTTTAGCTCCCAATTAAGAGTTTTATTTCCCTTTCTCTCTCCAATCATTAATTTATCTATTTTGTTTATCCTTATAACTTAAAGGAGAGTTTCCTTTATATATAGTTGGTGTCTTGGTGATATGAGTTGTTGCCTTGGTCATATATAGTTGGTGTCTAGGCTTCAATAAATTTTCTTTTCTTATCTTAGTCCCTTGTATATCATCTTAAGGTTTGAAATCCTTCCCTTTTTATCCCCATGAAAAATGACCTTTTTCTTTTCTATGGTATGTATTGATATGAGTTGCTCTGTATATTATATGTCAATCACTTGTGAGATCGTTTCCACATTTCAAAGTTCTCCTAGTTATTTATACTTGTTTCTAAACTGAAAGAGTGAAATGTAACACTCCCAAGTTTGTGAGTAGATAACAAATATCCATATATTATTTGATTTGATTTGTTTTTTAACAAATAATTACCTAATATACATATTGACGTGCACTTTGTCGTGTGTGCACTCAAAATAAATCGATACTAACACTTATACGTAGTATAGGTGAAGTAGAGTTCGTATCCACAAGGAAAGGAATAATTTATCTTTTTAACGAAAGAAGTAAATAAAGGGGGGTTTTGGTTTGAACAATTTAATTTAATTTAAACATAAAGATGAACGACTTATATGAGATTAAATTCAAGAATAAAAGAGACTTGGTCTTGCTACTTTCCACTTGTTGATATATTTTAGTCGATCATTGTTATATCTATAACTTATCCCCTCTCGAATACTCAATCGCGGAGTATCTCCAATTCATCGAGGGTAGTTCTTAACAACAACCGTTCATTAATAACCCTTACTATTATTCAAATATAGAACAACGTCGTATACCGATATAATAGTAGCATTTAACCTCTTTAACTCCTTGATGAAATCAATTGAGATTGATAACCTCAACACAACGGTTTCGGTTTAACCAACAAAACTAATCCCTCTTAAGTTTATTAACCACGACCGTGCATTAATAAACCGAAGTTACTTACTTGTGAGACCATCAACGATTAACCATCGGTTCGTTGATCGTATCTAGTAATAATCAATGTCGGAACGTTAACTAATCGTCACTTAGCAACCCTCCAACAGTAATATAGAATGAGATTAAGGGAAGAGTTAATAATCAAGAGGAGAAAGTAAGAAAATAACTCACAACTTTAATAATCAACAAGCTTCAAGAGCAAAACCAAGAAATGGAAGTTTAGCTCCTCATTTGGAGACTAAACATGCTAAAAGAAATATAGAGAAATGCTATTCTAAACTGAGCTTAAGAGTATAAAGGAATTGGTATGATTGTGAAGGAAAGGGGGTGTATTTATAGGCTTTTGGGACATGCAGTTCGGGTACTCGATCGAGTATGGAAGTGTACTCGATCGGGTACGTGTAGAATGGTGAGTTTTGAGTCATACTCGACCGAAGTCAGGTCGAAATTTATAGGTATACCCGATCGAGTATGTCAGTGTACTCGATCGGGTATGACAATAGAACGTGCCCAAATCTTTCCTTGCATGTTCCTTTGTTCCCGGATCGGATCCTTGAAAATCAGTTTGGTACTCGATCGAGTATAAGGTATACTCGACCGAGTACAGGTCAAAATCAGGAACCTTTCTTCTTTTTGTCTTGTACTTTTGCACTTTCCTTCACCAATGATCATTTGATTGATCTTGGACCTGTTTAAGCTCAGAATAAACCTAATATAAACATTTTACAAGAATTTAACAAACTAAACTATTACACCAAAAGTGTGTAATTTCCGAAATGCTAAACAACAAAAAGTAACTAAAAATGCAAACATAAACACGGAAATTACAAGTGTATCACATATTACTGGGGGTATATATGTGAACGTTTCAGTTGCTTAAAAATTGCAGAGATACTTTAAGAAAGTCTGAACCGGCTAGTTGTCATGTTCTTGCTTCTAAAAATCGAAGAGGAAATGGAGATCAAAGATGGTGGCAGTAGGCCTTGTTTGGGAGCCACAAACGCCTTCGTGAGAAAAGACGTACTCAAATGTGACGAGAAGCTATGATCATCTGCCCATTCTAACATGCCGCAACACCCTCTCTCAAAAAACCCAAGAATTGGTTGGACCTGGCACTACAAGAAAAAAGATTTATAGAGGCAATGCATAAATGCCTCTAAAAATAGGAAAGTAGCCTCTAAAGATCTTTTGATGCAATTTTTTGGTTGCCTCAAGGGTGCCTCTAAATAATCCGTCCCTAAATGATGGTTGCCTCTAAAATTACCTTTAGAGGCAATCAAACGTGTGCTGCTAATGGTATTACATTTAGAGGCAACCACATTATCTAGCCTCAAAACATGATTTGAGGCAACCAAATTATATTGTTTCAAAATACAATTACAGGCAATCATATTATAGTGACTCAAAATAACATTAGAGGCAACCTCTTTTAATATTTAGATGCAACCTCATTACGTTTTGTAAAATCTTTTTAGAAGCAGTCATGAACTGGTGCTAAATCAAAGGGGAATTAGGAGCAACCATAAAACCACATTATTAATAATAACATTTTTATACTCATTTAAACAATATAATAATCGTTTTCTGTATTTACAAATGTATAACATTAGTCCAAAACAAAATTCACACGTTGTATAATTACATAAGTAACTTTTCTGAACTAATGCACAATTAGTCATTATCTATAAATAGTACAGAGCTCAAGATTAATTAGCATCTATTAAATATTAACTGGGAAAGTCAAACAATATGAACTATCAGATCTCTCATCAATGTTACGAGCAACTCCAAATTGCATATTTCTTGTCGCAAGTCTCCTCTTCATGGAATGCTTTTTCTGTGTAAGAATTATAATAAGAGCAGAGTTAGATAAGGAAAGAAAGTAAACAACTGTCAAACTTCCGTGTTTGGCTAGTAATTTTAGGTTAGAGTTCAGTATGCTAGAAAGTGGGGAAGCAAAAGTAGGCAATGAAAAGTCGATCAATACCTACTTCTTGGACATCACTATGTATTTGCATCTTCTCCAGGAAGCTCTGCTACTACTGGAGTGCAAATTGAACCTGAATAAAATTTATTGAAGTGCTAATTAATTATTATGTTTGAATTCTTAATAAATATGAACAAATATTATGTCATGTACTATAAATTATTAGTCACTTTTATTTACTTAAGTTACTTATACTAGTACAAAGTAGATAAAACGATATAAATCCCTAAACTAGTTAAAGATTATTAAAATTCAGAAAACCTGAAAAGTAAATAATTAAAAGTAGAAATTTTTTAGCCTAAACCAGTACACTAATCACAAGCTAAACTAAATATTTAAAAACAAGGATTACAAGTTATTACACTTGTCTCAATTCAGCAATTCTCGAAGGAGTCAAAGCAGTAAAGCTCAAGGCAGTAAAGACTGAAGGGGGAAACGCAACCTTAAACAATTTAATATAAATAATAACTCAACCCTTAATCGCAACCTAAAATACAAACAATACAAATAATAAACAGGACAAAAAACAGCACCTTTGAACTTTGAATCGCTGGTTGTCCAACAGAGCACGGGTCAATGGAAAACTAGCAAACATAAGTAAATCTGCAAAAAAATGAACAATAGAAGCTGCCATATGCCACATTATTACAGATGTTAGGCATGCACATGTTCTGGAACCACATAATGAGATTCTAAGCTGGCTGAAAAGAGACTGAGGAAACTGATGAGTCACTGATGCTTTTTTCTTTAATTAAGTGTTAAATTAGAAAGTAACAACATAATGTTATCGCAATTTGTGAGTCATGAGTAATATGCTCTCAATTCCTTCTATTGTTTGGATGATATGTACCTCTTATTTAGCATGGCAACCCCAAATCCTTTTGCCAGAATCATGTTAGAATTTCTTTATCTTCAAAATTAGCACCCTTTAAAGCACCAAGACCCAAGTAAATCATTGAGTGAAATACAGAGTAGATAACAAAATTAAATAAATATAGGGGTAAGAGGCGCAATGTTCTTCTTAATCAAAATATATGAATTTATATATCAGGGTTCGTAGCCACAAACAAATGCACACTCACTAGCCTGGAATTAGAGCGGAACTAAAAGAATCATAGTAGTATGATTAAGCAGCATTTAGCTCCAATTGTTTAAAACCTAGCTTGCTTGACATTTAGTAAATAGAAAGCATCACTGTAAAGTTTATCAGTTTTCCAAATTCAAGGTATACATTCTGAAAAACTACTGTGAATTATATAAGTTCCACACTTCAAATTTTGGACTCAAGAAAATTTCCAGTAGCTCAATACAAGCCCAAAACTAATCAACTTGGCATATTAACAAACACATAGAAAGCATATTTTTCTAATCATAATATGTATGAGTAATACACTGTAAGCTAACATTTCTAAACTTCAAATCTCAAACCCAATGACTAAAACGTTCATATAAAACATATATATATTTTAAGCAATGAATGAAGCACTGTAATCGGGTGAGAGTAAGCAATTATACTACCTTTTTTCTCCTCTCTTAAAGTACTCCTGAGGATTGTCAGTCTCCGTTCCTTCAGCGCATCGATGATTCAGATTAGATCAAGTATGAATTCTGCCAGCCACTTCTCTTCCCAGGTCTAACATCAGAAGCAATCATCGGTTTGGAGGACTGGGGATTATATGCGCCGAAAGTGTAGAAGCAACAAAGCGGCTGCGGATGAGACCTGGAATAAAGAGTGGGAAGAAGTAATAAGTGGATGTCCACGTCATAGAGCAAAATTATGGAAGGGGTGTACCTTGTACAAGATCTGGGGCGGCTTCTATTCTGAGGTTCTTCCGATTACGGTTCGCGGAAATTGTTTAGTGGAGGAGTGGAGCGAGTTCAGGGATAGGGATGAGTGGAGCGAGTTTGAGATTTGGGGGATGTAGCGGGAGATCAAAATTTTAATCAAAATTTTGAAGGAAATACGCGGAAGCGAACGCATACCTCACAGAGTGAAATTTTTTGACTGATAATGTGTAAAATCTTTCTTTGCCAAAAAAAATGTGTAAAATCTTTTATGTTGAATCTTACTTCGTGTTTTAGTAATATACTTACTCCGTGATAAAAATGTTCCAATAGACGCATTTTCGTTCCAGATTTTACACTTTGATTTTTTTTACTTTTCATTTTAACTCTTTAACATTTTTTATTTATTTACAGAGTACCTATTTTGAAAATTTTGCAATGCTTTTACATTTCTGTTTTTGAAATTTGTATTAATTTTTATAAAACCGTTCAACTTTCTAAAAATGACACGCAATAAATAACACAAATGATCCATGAACATTAAAGTCCGTTTGGTAGAACAAAAAATCGGTTAATTTGAGTGATTCTATTGAAATTTATGAAGTTCTGACTGAAGTGGCTGCATTGGCTGATTCTGCTTATTTAAAAAAAAATTAAAAAATATATTATTAATAAAATAAAGAAAAAGTTATATGTAAAATAGCTAAAATGGTCATTTACAGTAACTTCATCCAATACAGCCAGAAAAGTAACTCCAACCTTACTTTTTCTGCATATTACACAATTCAACTCGCTATAGCAAAAGTTACGTGTTTGGTAAAAAAATTGGTTGATAATCCTGATAAGTCGAAAAACAGTGTTGTCAAACGGCCTCTAATTAATGTTATATACATGAACATTATTGAGCCATTAAACTTTGGTGTGTGACCATATTCGTGTCTCTTATGTGATAAGCGGTTTCTAACAAGACATTACGATTGCTTAAGTTTTATAAATGTCCATTGAATCCGACATTATATTTTTTAATTATTAGTAAAACTAATTCTCTTTATCAAATGATTTCTTCAATTGAAATAAGGCTAGATTTGTCATACCCCGACCCTTTATGTCTTTAGAGGCACCAATAATTTACTAATGCTAAAAGATCCTTTTAGAGGCACCCCTTAAAAGGTTGCTCCAAATAATACGTTTTAGGGGCAACTATTCAGTTGCAACAAGCTTTTAGAGGCAATTCATAAAAAGTTGCTCCAAATGATATCTTTTAGAGACAAAAAAAATATGGTTGTCTCAAATGTATTGAGAGCTCATAAGTTTAGAGGCAACCAAGATTTATATGATGCTAAAAGGGTCTTTTAGAGGCAAGTTGCTTCAAAGTGTTGTCTCTATATATGATTTTTCTTGTAGTGTGGTTTTGGCTTGGCAGTACTCTTTGCCCTTTATTCTGAACCTTTCTGGTTCGGCAGTTTTCTTGGCAAACCTTATGTTGGGATTGGAAAATTCTTCTATTCAATATCAAGAACAGAATTACAATAGGAGGAGCAAACTCTCACACTCAACTATTACAAAAAATCAATCCTCACCAATACACTTCTACTCTAAGTGTATTTCACTCTTCACACACTTTTCTCACTTTCTAAACTGATGATATGAACAACAATAGAACACTCTATTTATAGGCTGGTTTGGAGACAAGAGGAAGTTGAATCCAAGCTTCCATAGTTATCTCCATATCTTCACCATGTTCATATGTTAGAGACCTCCTTCCAAGAAGGTGTGAGATGCCTCTTGGCAACTTCCAAGAAAGAAGGTGGAAGAATCCTACAAATCTCCCCCTCCACCTTTTTCTTTATTTCTCTCGTACCTGCGATGCTCGTTGGCTCCCCCTCGCTGGCAACAAGTATCCATTCGGATGTGGAATACTTTCTCTGTGGAACTATGCCTCGCATAGAACGTCGAACATGAGTACCTTCAGCTTCGTCTTCAGATGAAGGCTCCCCCTGCTGAGGAATATCATCACTGTGAGTATCATCATCACCTACTGAACCATCACTCTCTTGTTCAGTAGTATCATGCATCTCCTCGTCGCTGAGAGGAATGTTTGATGATACAGGCACTTCGTCTTCTGGAGTATGTTGTTAGCGGATTGTTGGAACACACCCATGAAACTCGTTTTCATGAAATACAACATCTCTGCTTCGTACAACTTTCTTCAATTCGGGATCCCACAACCGGTATCCGAATTCTTCATCACCATACCCGATGAAGATGCATGGGTTTGACTTGAGATCAAGCTTCTGTCTCAACTCCTTGGACACATGTGCAAATGCCTTGCAACCGAACACTTTCAAGTGAGAGTAAGAAACATCTCTTCTTGACCATTTCTTCTCTGACACTTCAAAGTTTAAAGGAACAGAAGGTGACCTGTTTATAAGATAACAAGCTGTCAGCAAAGCTTCACCCCAGAATGGCTTAGGTAGTTTAGCCATACTCAGCATGCAACGAACTTTCTCCATAATGGTCCAATTCATTCTTTCGGCTACACCATTGTGCTGTGGAGTTCGTGGAACCGTCTTCTCATGTCTGATTCCATATGCGGCGCAATATGCTGAGAACTCCCGGGAAGTGTACTCTCCTCCATTGTCTGAACGCAGGCACTTCAGCTTCTTCCCTGTTTCTCTTTCTACCATGGCATGAAATAATTTGAAGCAATCAACCACTTGATCCTTACTCTTCAAACAATAAGCCCATACCTTTCGTGATGCATCATCAATGAATGTCACGAAATATCTGCTTCCTCCAAGTGACTCCTCTTCAATGGGTCCGCATACATCAGAGTGTACAAGACTGAGTAACTCTGAATGGTTCTTCCTGGTAGAACTGAAGGAAGCCCTGTGTTGTTTCCCGAATAGACAGTGTTCGCATGGATCTAGGGCAACACCTTTGCCCATGGAAATCCTTTCCTTCCTAGCAAGAGTTGTCAATCCCTTCACGCTTAAGTGGCCTAACCTCCGGTGCCACAAGTTTGGTGATATCTCTTCTTCAACAGCATTGAGACTCGGATGAAACAACTTTGCATGAGTTTTATACAGAGTACCACAAATATGGCCTCTTGCAACAACCAAGGAACCTTTAGATAACTTCCACGTACCTTTTTTGAATCGGTTAAGATATCCTTGCTGATCTAGAGCTGTACCGGAGATAAGATTCAATCTAAGATCCGGAACATGTCGAACATCTTTCAACACAAGTGCGCATCCGACATTGGTTGTTATGTGCACATCACCAATGCCAACAATCTTCGAGAAACTCGTGTTTCCCATCTTCACAGCTCCAAAGTCTCCTGACTTATAAGATGTGAATAAGTTCTGGTGTGGAGTAGCGTGAAATGATGCGGCTGTATCAATCACCCACTCAACATCATGAGTACCTACGTGTAAACATTCTTGTTCACCATGTGTAACAAGACACGCATCTAATGACAAACTAACCATAGTCACACCATCTTCTTGGCTAGTATTTTGACTCGTTTGTGGCTGCTCTCGTAGAAACTTTCTACAATCTCTTTTTCTATGCCCATAATTACCACAATAGTTGCAATATCCTTCAAACCAAGTATTGTTTTCACAGGACATACCTCGTTCTTGTGATCGGCCGCGAACTTGAGAATTTCCTCTGTTTTGACTTTGACCTCTACCTCGACCTCGACTTCTTCCTCCATTTCTGCCTCCCCCTCGCCTGTTGGTTTCTGACACGAAGGCATATGATTGTTCAGTCCCGGCTTCTTTTCTTCGGGCTTCTTCGTTCATAAGGGCATCTGTGACCATCTGCATAGTCACTTTGCCATTGGGAGCAGAATTGCTGTGAGTGACAACAAGAGTCTCCCAGCTGTCAGGTAGAGAGCTCAAGAGTAGTATCGCCTGCTCTTCATCTTTGAGAACCCATCCGGTGGTGCTCAACTGATTCACAAGATCCTGGAATTGACTGGTGTGTTCTGACACCGAAATACTTCCTCGTAACTTGTGGTTTACTAATCTCCTCATTAGTAACATCTTATTTCGGGCGGTTTTTGCTTGATACAGGCTACCAAGCTTCTCCCATAGTGTGTAAGCACTTTGTTCTTACGCAACATAGTGGAACACACTATGATCTATCCACTGTCGAATTTGTGCGACAGTTTTTCTATTCATTTTTGTCCATTCTTCATCCGTCTTTTTATCCGGTTTCACGCCATTATTATCAAGAGGGTCGGCTAAATCCCTCAAATTTAGCAAATCCTCCATCCGAGGCTTCCACATATTGTAATTTGTGGAAGTGAGCGCAATCATGGTGTCCGATGATGATTTATCCATAATAAAACGCTCAAAATATCTCGTACCTTATTTTCGGAGCCGAATTTGGACAAACGGAGCCACCGTTGGATCCAGAATGGCCGAAAATGGTAAGAACCGGTGTAACCTCGTCCAAAACCGGTCTGGAAATGGGTGAACCGGCCTCCACAACTTTGAACCGGTTCGGTCCGGTTCAAGCAGCAAACCAGTGGGCAGACCAGCAGGTGGATGACGTGGCAACAGCTGGACTGTGCTGGCGCTGACGTGGCACCCCAGGAGATGGCTTACACGGATGACGTGGCGGCTGACGTGGCGCTGACGTGGCGGCTGACGTGGCTCGTCTTCTTCCTCTAGACTGCGTGATGACGCAGGCATTTTTCCGGCGCGTTTGGGCGGCGCGTACGGCCTCTTCCGGTGGCCAAAAAATTCCCCAAAAATACCAGATTTCTCGTCTCGACGAGACGAATCTAACGGTATGATCAGATCGTGATTCCGAGCAACTTGAAAAATCACGATTTTCTAACCTGTAGAAATTTATCTGAAAATGAGAAAACAGTGTATGAAAACTCAACCTGGCTCTGATACCACTTGTTGGGATTAGAAAATTCTTCTATTCAATATCAAGAACAGAATTACAATAGGAGGAGCAAACTCTCACACTCAACTATTACAAAAAATCAATCCTCACCAATACACTTCTACTCTAAGTGTATTTCACTCTTCACACACTTTTCTCACTTTCTAAACTGATGATATGAACAACAATAGAACACTCTATTTATAGGCTGGTTTGGAGACAAGAGGAAGTTGAATCCAAGCTTCCATAGTTATCTCCATATCTTCACCATGTTCATATGTTGGAGACCTCCTTCCAAGGTGTGAGATGCCTCTTGGCAACTTCCAAGAAAGAAGGTGGAAGAATCCTACACCTTAGTGATAATGCATCGATTTCTCTTGTTGTTTCAGTCATCAATGTTATGATATTTGCAGCCACTTGGGGAAGAGATCCGGATAGGGATGGCTTTGTTTGGTACTTTTCTTATTGCTCTTAGAGTTTATATATGTGTCATGTGAATACAATTTTTTTTATCAATGGTTGTCTTATTGATAACTAATAACTACTCTATAGTAAGTTACTGTTAGTTCATTTTGAGTTGATGAGATGGAGTTTTGAAGACAGTGGATAATGAGTTAAGTAATAAGTATACTTTAACCTGTTGCTAAAGAAAAAGAATTAAGAAAATGCAGATTTATAGCTATTTCAAATATTATAAGTGTGGAAACATAATTGTATATGCTAATATTTTGAAATGTTTGCATCCAGATCACATATACACATGAAGAGGAAAGAGTGACATGAAGAGGAAAGAGTGACATCGGATGATGAATGAGCTTTGATCTCCATGTATTGCTTCTCCAAATTGTGTTTCAACTTAACGACCCAATTCTCATATATACTTGGAGTCTTGGACAAGTCATGATTACGTTCTACAGACTTGGCGCATATTTCAATGATTTGTGGGCAGTGTAATTGTAAAGACTTGAGGCATTTTTTTAGATTTGTATATATACATTTGCTTTTAGTTTATTGGTTGCAGTTTTTACATGGTTGTGTGACTAATTACGTTAATGTCATTAGCCTTTATAGCATATTCAAGTGTATACTACGTAATATATTCAAATTTATTAAATAAGATATTTATTAATTTATTGATTTTTATACATTTTATATTATTCATGTGCAAATCAATGTGAATATATATAGTAGGTGTTACATTAGATTAGATAATAAGTGTGGCATTCATTGCATCATGTTTCTAAAGTGTTACACTGTTACATTTGAGCAAGTTATAAAATGTTACATTTGTACTCCAATCTATGGTAACTTTTGTGGTAACACTTTTAGTTCGTCCAGAAGAGTGTTACATTTGATTAAAAAATTGTTACATAGTGTTACAATAGAGAAAAGGCAACGCCAGCGAATGTAACGACACAAAACTGTTACATTTGGGAGAATGTAACAGACTTTTGGATCAATAGTAACGAATTTGACTGTTACAAAAGGCCTCTAAATGTAGTAGTGTCTAAATGGAAATTTTATTTTTGGCTTGAAAATATTTGGGTATGAAATTTAAGAACTTGTTCAAAACATTCAGTATGAATTCAAAACATTTGGGTATGAAATTTTGAGGCTCTTGTTCACAAAATTCAGATCTAAATTTTAGCATGTATTGTGTATCTTTATCATCTTGTAAGAAATGCCAAATTTTTGGCATTTTCACAAATTGTGGCATTTTTATAGCATTGAATTGAACTTGTCGGCAACATCGCTTCTTTCTTCTTCTCCTATTTTACATGTTAGACTCTAAAATGTGAAAATGCCATAATTTGTAATCTGAAAATCCCATGTTTTTGCATATAGAAATGCCATTTTTTGTCATCATTATTTTCATAATGGCAGTTTCGCCTGAAATTGAAACTATACACTCCTTAGGAGGTAGCTGTGACTAAGAAGATGCCAAATCTCCAGAGAAGAATTTAGATGTGGCTCCATTCTCGTTGTGGGAGGGGGTAAGTCAGCTCACCGGAGGTGCAGTGTGAGCGGCAATCTCGGCCACGACAGGTGCACTGGTCTCACTTGGCTACGGCGACGGTCTGGACAGCGGCGGCCGTGCACGGAAGGTGCTGAAAGTCTCTGCCGTTTGGGTTTCATGCGATGTGCAACGAATGAGGCAGTTGGGGGAAGAATTTTTTTTACTGTAATTTCATTAAGCTAGGGCAATATTGTCTAATCAGTTGATTTTTGGTCCTATAAATATGAGAGTTCTATTTGTGCATTTCAACATTGATTTCGACCTACTTAGGGAATTATCCCTTAATCTTATTTTAGAACTTTCTTGATATTATACTCTCATTGTGAACAATTTCTTTTTCACAGCTCACACTAACCATAAAAAAGAATAGCAAAACAAGAATATATAAACAAGAAATTCAATTAATCAGACGACATACAAACGTATAGTGTATATATACAAACGCATAGATCGAGTGCCCACCGGTGGCAAAGAATATTTACAGCAAGCTCTAGACATCAAAACAAGACGAATTTTCAAAGAATTCCATCATATTAGTGTAATAATGACGTTCTTTCTTTTCCTCCGTACAGCCGTCGCCGTTAACAAATGTAGCCGTTCCCGGACTCGACAAAGGCGTGGGAAGAACTGAAGAATAATCAAACCTGGAACTCCTTTGACTATTGTGATTGCACATTTCGGTTAAGGGCTCATCATTCCCAAGTCCTACTCCAAAGGAACCATAGCTCTCCGGACTTGTAAAAAAATCACTTGAAGGAACCAAATTTTCTTGCATCATCGTATTCTGGTGGTCGAATGTTAAGGTGTTGTCGGGTGATCGAGATGTGACGTGTTCAAGTCTTGGGAGCGGATTCCCCGGGTACTCGCCTCGTGGATATGTCAATGTGCACTGGGCTGCACTTTTAATCGTATTCTCGTGGCCAATATTATTCAACTCGACGGGGCTTGTGGTAGCGGCAGCGGTGTTCATCGGCTGCGTGTTATTTGATGATGTCGGGCAAGTCGAGGTCGTGAGGTTGTTCATTAGGGCGGCTTGGTTTTCTTGCCACAATTTCTGAAACAATAATTGATCATTTGTGAAATGGCAGCTCTCTAGAAGCTTTTGGGATAAATTGTGTGAAGTATATTCGTTCTTTGCTGCTGTGAGAGTGGATAGAAGACGCAACATCTCCGGGTTTATCAAGGCTTGTAAATGAAGCGCATTGGAGATATTAAGGTTTAGGAGAGACGAGGAAAGGTCGAAAAGATCAAGGCGGGGAGTATGAGTGACGGGGTCTATGCCGCTCTTGAGAAGCCTCTTTCTTATGTGAGTATTCCAATAATTCTTGACTTCGTTGTCAGTCCTCCCTGGCAATTTAGCTGCTATAGCCGACCACCTTATAGTAAAAATTAAGTCACAATATATCAGTCTCAATTTTATGAAATGGAATGAATATATAAATATGCAATTAAATTAAGTATACTCCGTATATCATAGTAGTAAATACACCTCTCAATTTTCACTCGAACTGACAACCTAACATACTCGAATGGTACACTCCAATGACTCCATTGTGATATACTCCATCCGTCACGTCACATTTTAGTTGGTCAAAATTGTTTTGTAATGAATGATAACAAACTTTGACTGATAATATTTTTATATGAAAGTATTTATCAGTCAGTATATGAAAATGATGTGAAAACATTTTTGACGGGATTTTTTTATAAAATTCACAAAAGTATAAGAGTAAGGGTGATAGATCAATGGATAAATACCTATATATGACTAAAACTCATTACAATTTCTAAAGTATGACCAAGTATAAATGTTTATTTCCCAACATATGACTCTAATGAGATCAAAACAATTATATCCGTAAAATCAAGGAGAATTGAAAGACAAAATTGACCTTAAACATACGTTCGATCACATAGTGCTTTTCAGAACAGGAGAGAATCAAAGCCATAATTGCATAATTAAAGATGGAGAGAAAGTAGGGTGATCCATATTTTTAGGAACAACAATAATGAATAATGGTTTAACAAAAAACTATACCCTTCCTGCCAATTTAAACGGTGTGCACCCCATAAACAAAAGAGGAAATAGAAAGAGCTAGCACATACTTGATGAGAAGCAGAGGTCTAACAATACGACCAAAAAATTTCTTTTTCCTCCTGCTCATGCTTTGAGTGCAGTGATTTTTATTGATGACATTACTATATTGATCTAATATACCGCACTAAATAGTGTGGTATTTCATATTTAACTTTTATTTTGTGGTTCCTTAAAAAAAAATTATATTTTGTGATTTGTGTAGTGCAATTATTAATTAACTTATAAAATACATGCAGTAAATAAGTTTTATTACATTTTATGATTAAGAAGATTGGGGTGTATAATTCATGCATTACATTGCACTAAATAAACCAATTCATTGCACTAAATGATAATATTCATCTTTATTACATAAATTTTACATAAACTATCACTAATACATTCGAATTGACTGCATTAAATGAACTAATTCATCGCACTCAATGAAAAAATTAGTCTTTTGTCCAAAATTTTAGAAGATAAAAAATAATGGATGGGTAGCTTAATTAAAATTAGACGAGAAAGAATGGAACGTGTAGATTGAAAAAAAAAGAATGGAAGGTGTAGCATGAGTATAATTAGAATATTCGGTTACCTAGTTTAGTGGGATCTTGAACGTAAAATAATTATGGTAGCAATTTAATATGCATAAAATAAGGAGCTATCTTTAATATGTTTAGGTACTGTACAAGGGCAACTATGGAAGGGAAAATAAAAAAAAGGGACGGATGATATGGATATCATGACATGTACTATCATATTAGGAAAAAAAACATACAAGTCATATAATGGGAAAGATAATGAGAAAGATGATGACTTTTAGTAATATAGAAGGTAAATTTCTCAAGAGATAATTACCCTAGGCATGACTAAAACTCAATGAATTTCCCAATCTATGACCTAACTAGTTTTTTCCCGCAAATAATATTAATATTCATAATATTTAATTAAAATTTTTAATTAATAAGTACTACGTAATACATAATTTTTATGGACAAATATACCCTTTAGCTTGTATCTATAAAACCTTAACTTCTCCACCAATTTTTTCAACCCTAGCCACAACCTCCCAACGTCCACCCACGAAGCCGTCCCGCTGTCCGCCCGCCGTCTAGCCACCGTCCACTGGCCATCGCCCGCCGCCTTCTTCCACAGAATACTGGCATGTGAGCACAGTCATCGACTAAAAACTCTGGCCTAGTGCAGGTGTCCGCCCGATCTAGTGCCAAGACGTCGTTCGACGTCGATCTGCTGCCTGCCGCCTAGCCACCGCTTTCCGTACAACTTCCACTCACAGACAAGCCATCCCAGAGCTTTCTCTCCATCTCCTGCCTGGCAAACGTGCCTTGACGATTTGTGCGCCGCAGTTTTAGGAAAAAAGCTAAAACTAATTGTAAAAACGTGCCTGGCAAATATGATTCCTTTTTTGGATTGTAAAAAAAAGGATGACATCCCATCCCTGAGGGCCCCCAACACCGACCGGACGGCACGATGGGAGGATGTAAATTGGATTATAATCACAATATGACAGATAGAGAGTGAGACTCTGTCCCCGGTACTTGCAGAAGCCCTATGCATTTTTCAGCATAGTAACCCCTCATCGCAGTTGCCGAGATTCGAACCCGAGACCTAACCCTTGTGGCACTCCCTCACTACCAGTTGAGCTACGCCCACCGGTTTTTTGGATTGTAAGTAACATCATATATACGCAGTGGTGGAGCCACCCTTTGAAGTGTGGTGTCAATTGACACCACTGTTTTTTTTTCTCTATATATATTGTATATATTTTTTAAAAAAAATTAAATTAACACCACTGAAAAATAAAAATTTTGTGTATAAGCATAATCTTTCATAAATTGACACCACTGACACTAAATTCAGGCTCCGCCCCTATCTATACGACCCCACGCCCTTGATGAGCTCCCTAGCTTCGGCCGTGTTGTAAGCTTTAATTTTATACGTAGACAATAGCCTATAGTTGAATGGTTTATCTGTTCCAATATTACAATTTCTGTGTTTAATTATGAAATGGAAGAATTGGTGTACATCTTAATTTGTTCCATCTACCTTATTAAAATTAAACGTAGACAATACGGAGTAGTAATTATAATTACGTGATGAGCATCAAGTTACTAACCTTATCCAGCCTATTTTGAATCTTATTCTAGGATATACTCCGATCCGTATATAATACTTCGTACTCTAATGGGTTTCAGAACATATAGACTAATCTAACATAATTAAAAGTAGGACGACTAAAGTAATTTAAGGAAGTAGTCTTACTTGTTTCCAAGAACACTATGGAGTTGGATAATACTCTCTTCTTCTTCGAAAGAAAATTTGCCTCTCTTAATATCGGGTCTCAAATAATTAGTCCATCGAAGACGACAGCTCTTTCCACATCTTTGAAGCCCTACATATATATTTACATGCGTGTGGTATATGAGCGATTGAGCATATTAATTAATTGAGATTATGATTACTTTTTGAATCACCATGAAAAAAATTAAGATTGAAAAGTGAATTTATGTACCAGCATTTTTAGGGAGGGTTCTCCAGCTTCCAGGTCCATGAGCTTCAATATATTGGATGAGTTTGAGATCTTCTTCAGGAGTCCAAGGACCCTTCTTCAGTACTCCATTTTTATCACAACATGGAGATCTTCCCATTGTTTAAATTCAATTCTTCTTAGCTTGCTTTCTTTCTAGAATGAATATGTGAGAGGAAGACAAAATGAAGTTTTGGAAATGTCAAGTGAAGGTCCGAATTTATAGATGAGTAGAAGCTAATCATGCAAATTGATGCAAGTCAATACTATTTGGCGCCGGCCATCTTGCATGTCAACCTCTGATCTCCTTGCGTCCAGCATTATTTTTTGGGTAATATTTTATTTTACTTAATCCAACTTTACCATTCTATTTTGCATTGCAATTTATTTAACGTAGAATTGATTAATTTAATGTTGAATTTTTTAATTTATCATCAAAAAATAAATTCATTGATGATAAAATTAATTAATCACAGTGTACGTAATGTACTATCTTGGTCCATAATGTAAGATAAAGAATAAAGTGGTTGTTTTGAGATTTTAACCTCCTAAAAGTAAAAAAGAGAAAAACGAATCCACAAAAAGTAAATGGTGACATGATAAATAAAGAGATAAAGTGGAATCAAATTCAATTTAAGAAAGTGATCACATTTTTTAAACAACCTGAAAAGAAAATTGTGCTTACAAAATGGGACGTAGGGAGTATAAGATGTAAATCAATACTAATATAGGGTTTAATGCACCAAACCCCTCGTGATATCAAAAGTCAGCGCATTAGCTCCACATGATTTGAAAAATGCGTCAAATTCCCTTGTGTTTTAATTAATTATGCACAAAACCTCTTTCATGAATAAATTTGATGATTTTGAAATCACTTTTCCTAATATTTTGATTGAATATGCAAGTAAATATGTCAAGATTAAATCTCTGAATCATAAAAAAATGTTAATCACTTTTCTTTTATTTGACAATTGAATTTGTTCACGGAAGGGATTTGGCGCATAATTAATTAAAACACAAGGGGGTTTGACGCATTTTTAAATCACAGGGGGGATAATACGCCGAATTTCCATATCACAGATGATTTCGTGCATTAAACCCTACTAATATATGACAGTTCTCTTGATCCGAAGTGTATACAAAAAGTGAATATATAAATTATTCTTTCTAAAATGCACCTCCTACTTTGATAACATTTTATTATATATATGAATAATACACATTTAGTCATATTTTTCAGTTAATTATCTTTTCTTCCTATTTTAAGTAATTTCTTTTATTAATTTCTTCTTCTAAAAGTACTGCATGTTGTCTCCTTTTCTTTTGTTGTAGTACTTTGACTTTTGCGGTAATAAATACTACGTACTTTATTTTGACTATGACTATTCTTTTAGTAAAAATTATTGTGAGTATGAGCAGCCTTGTTTGGTTTCAAAACACGACTTATTTGGCCCAAACAATAATACTTAAAGTAGGTCTCCTTAAAGTAGTACGTGTACATATTTTTCTTTTACAAGTGAGCCAGTTCTTTTTTAATTTTAAAGACAATGATACTGTGTTTGAAAATTTAACCACCTTCATTCCAAAATCCAAATGATGTGCAAATTTCTTTTGAAAGATTGATTGGTGATTATTTGGTGATTAAGTTGATTATTCCCATTCATTCTTAAGTTAGTAGCGTAAGTAATAAATATTTGTATATTCACGAACTAGAATAAAAAATCTGTTGACACACAAGATAAGAAAATAAAATGAAATTGCCTAGATCAAAGAAGTTAAAGTCAATATCATAGTGTGAAAAGTACAAAAACAAATCATTTTGTTTAAATCATATATACTACCTTCGTCCCATTTTATGTGTCTTAGTTTGACTTGACACGGTTATTAATGAAGTGGTTGAAAAAGTAAAAGTTGTATTTGAAGTTTGAGTATAATAAAGTGAATTGGTGTAGGCCACATATTTCTTTCCCAAAAAGGAAAGTGGACACTTATTTTGGGACAACCCAAAAAGGAAAGTAGGATAAGTAAAATGGGACGGAGGGAGTAGTAACATTCAATATAATGTACGTAGTATATAATTTCATACGTACCGAGTATATTCGATCCACCGATTAAAGATTCTGAAATACGGGAAAAGGCGCAGCATGGCCCTTAGGGAGTTAGCTGAATTTATGAATCAAAGTTATTTTTTTGGCCTTTTTATTCCAATATTACTAAAATGAATGAAAAAGATGAAAAAGTGATTTGTTTTAAATTTTTCCAAAAATGTGACTAAAAGTCATTTATTCATTATATTTAATCATATATTTAATTTTTAATATTCCTTTTACTCATTTGTAGCCACCGGCACCTCCCCGAGAACCGCCACTGCTGCTACCACCAGCACCACCGCCGCCTCCGACAGCACTGCCGCCGATGCCATCAGTCACTATAATAGTGACTCCGGCCAAAGTGACTCCGACAACAGTGACTGCCCACCGGCCACAGTGACTGCCAACCGGCCACAGTAACTGCCCACCGGTCACAGTGACTCCGGCCAAAGTGACTCCGCCAGTCACTGTCCCGACCAGTCACTGTTGCCCCCCCCTCCCCTGACAAATCACCACCGGTCACAGTTACTCAGCCATAGTGACACGCCACGGTGACGCCACCACCACCACCACCCGCCACCCCCCGGCCGCTGCCCCAACCTTGACTCAACTACCCACCCCCCCCACCCCCAGCCCCTCCCATCCACCTCCCCAGCCACCTCCCCAACCCCCAGCCCTTCCCAGACCCCTCCCAGCCTTCAGCCACCTCCCCAACGCCGCCCTGCGCCACCCAGCAACCTGCCACATCCAGATCCATCTCCAGCGGCGGCCAACAACGTGTCACAACCAAATCCGCCCCCCAGCCTCGGCCAGCAATATGCCCCGACCCAATCCGCCCCCCAGCACCACCTAGCAACCACTCCACAACCGGATCTGCCCCTAGCACCGACCAGCAGCGCATCCTTGCCCCAACAACCACCGCCCTCTTCGCCCCAGCCCCCATAGCCCATTTGGAACTCTCACAGATCTAAAATCGACAACTGATCTGAGCAGAGATGGCGAAGAGAAGCAGCAAAGAAGGAGAATATGGCGCTTTCGTCGCCGATGCAGACCATCTCCATCGTCGTCGTACTGGTGGGCTCTGTCTTCTTCGATGGCGTTGCACTGTTGGTCTCCGTCTGCTTTGATGGCGTCGCGTTGGTGGTGGAGTCGTGGTCGACGATGGAGGTGAGAAGCAGCGAAGAAGATAGCCGCGTGTCTTGCGTCAATGGCTGCTTGAGGGGTGCGATGGTGGAGAAGAGAGACACGTTTGATCTGTTGGGTTGGGCTGGTCTTGTGCGAATGGAAACAAGTCATATTTTTAGAAAATTGGAATCCTTTTATGTTTTTGGAAAGGAGAAGCCGGGTAGTGATACCCCATCAATTATTCCTATTTTTTTAGGGGAATCAAAATAAAGGATAATCCCCGTATGAGTCATTCAGTGTCGATCCTACACAAATTTGGGCCTGAGTCGAACTTTATAAAAGGCCCCTGTCACGCCCCGGACCTACCGGACACGTCAACAACCCGCCGTACAGTACGAATAGTCAACCGCAGTCCAACTCATCCATACTATACTAGGCGTCTTGAATACCATTCACACATAGTACATCCATAAACAAACATAATGTAAAATATTCATTTAATGCAGCGGAAACATTTAATAAAGTGTTTATGCCACACTTTGGCAAACATGGGCATACAAGCCCCTAAATAATTATTCAAAAATAATATCCATGAGCATTATTTAAAATGTTTTCAAAACAGGAACAGAAGAAGCACGAACCGCGTCTCCCTCCTTTGATCTCCCCGAAGCAACGAGCGGTGGTAGCAACCTTCAAGTCCTACCTGAAACTCTGGAATGGAAAGTGGCTGCAATAACCCAGCTGGATGCTGATGCTCTGCCTTAACTTGCTGACAAGTAAGGCATCGACTGATGTACTCGGCTATTTCCCTCTTCATACCAAACCACTAGTAACTTTCTTTCAAATCACGGTACATTTTCGTACCTCCCGGGTGCATAGCATACGCCGGTGAATGAGCCTCCTCTAAGATGGACTTTCGGAGCTCCTCATCCGAGGGTACATGATAAGTCCTTATTTTGACACGTATTTGATGCGTGTTGAGATCGGCTTTTGATGATTTTCCTAGTTTTAAGGTGTTATAAGTCTCAATTTTAGCTCAAGTTATGTTTACCGGGCGTTGGTTCGAGTTTTGTGTTGTTTATAGTCAAAATCAGGGAATTTGAGTCCGGCACCGGCACTTGAGGAACAATCGGGATGATTTGAGAAGAATTTGAGAATGATTTGATAGCTTTGGAGGTCACCGGAAGATTCACGATGAAGATTTGAAGGAAAAAGAGCTCTAGGACTGCCTTCGAGATAAGAAAAAAAAGATGAATGAAGCTTGAAAACGACGATCAGGATGACCTTCTGTCAATCGTTCAAGCATATCTCTTTCAAGAAACATCTAATGTACACGATTCAAGTTACATAGGAAAGCGAACTTCAAGGGCTACAAATCATATGAAGACACCGTTTCGAGAATCTTAGAGGAAGAAGGTGAAAACAGACGATGAAATCAGATGATCTCTGCTGCGATTTCAGAAAGACACCTTCCACGCTTTTGATCATATCTCTTGATTGGATGATTAAAATCACATTCGGCAAATTGGGGTGGATAGAGGACTTCATTATCTACAACTTTCATGAAGGAAGTTTTGTCAAATTCGGAAGTTAAGTAGGCACGATCGTGCCCTCAAAGTCAGAAATGATCGTGCCTGAAGAGAAAAGCACCGCGGAGTTACTGCCAGCCAGGCACGATCGTGCCTGCCCAAAATACGCGTTTTTGCTCCAGAGGCACGATCGAAGGCACGATCGTGCCTGGCATCGTGTCTGGCTCCGAAAATCCTAATTCAACTCAAATTTCACCCGATTTTTCTATTTAAACAGCCTGTAAACCCCCGTTTTCAAGGGGGAGCTTAGAGAGAGTGCCTAGCACGAATTTTAGAGGGCTTTTCAGCCTTGTTCATCAATCTTTTGGGATTCTTTGTAAGTTCCACCTTTTTAATTAATGACAATTAATTCTTTTTATTCCAATTCTATTGATTCTTCAATTAGGGATTTGGGATTGATGAAGGGGTTAATCATGATGTATGGCTAGATTCTTTTTGGTTTAATTGCATGAATGTCCGTTTAATTTGTGTTTGAATAATTTAATTGATATCGTTTGTAACCTAGAATCGCGACTAGAATTACAATTGCATGTAGAATAAATTAAGAGAGATCTAATTTGTTCTAGGACACATTCACACACACTTAATCGTTCGCTAAGAGATTAGTAGCGATTAAGGGGCCGTAAGCTCGCTCGTCTTGGTAATAATTTAGGATCCTGTCGCATGAGAGATCAGCCTGGTCCCCTAAATTATTGTAATCTACGCCGCGAGAGCGGTAAGAACTTAGTAATGATTAGCTAGGCTCAATTAAATTAATTTCATGTAATTAGGCCTGATCTGCCAGAAATCTGGTTACCCCGGAATCAATCCCTGTTCCCTTCGTCATTAATTAGAAAGAACCCCCTAGTTTAATTGTTCACATTAGTTTTATTTTCCAAACCAACCAATCTCGCACGACGCTTTTATTTTATTTTCTTTTTAATCGCTGAATTTAATTAATTCTTAATTCCCTTTTGTCCGTCCCTGTGGAGACGATACTCGTACTTACACCACTATATTACGATATATTTTAAGTGCGAGAAAACACACACCAGTACACATACTCGGTCACGAAATAACAAGAGACCATCGTCTCTTTCCCTGAAATCCTCAACCGGTCCCGCTAGCATGCATTCACGGACCTTCATAAGCTCTTCGTCAGTTTCTTGACCCTTCTTGATCTCATCAAGTAATGTAGGTCTCACCTCAAATCGTGCCAACAAGGCACCATCGCTGGACACCTCCAGTTGGGCTCTTAATGCCCTCAAATTAGCTAGCAATGCCCCAGATGAACTCTTCCGACTGAGTGCATCTGCTACAACGTTTGCCTTACCTGGATGGTACTCAATCACTAGATGGTAGTCCTTTATCAACTCCATCCACCGTCTCTGCCTCATGTTTAACTATTTCTGAGTAAACACCTATTTCAAGCTCTTATGATCAGTGTATATGTGACATGTCTCCCCGTAGAGATAGTGTCTCCATATCTTAAGTGCAAACACCACTGCTCCCAGCTCTAAATCATGAGTAGGATAATTTACCTCATGCTTCTTCAAATGTCTTGAAGCATAGGCAATTACCCTCCCCTCCTGCATCAACACACATCCAAGCCCTTGGATGCTCGCATCACTATAGACATCGTACCCCATACCCTGTTTGGGTAATGCGAGTACCGGTGCCTCGGTCAACCTCCTCTTTAGTTCAATGAACCCTTTCTCACATTTGTCATCCCATACAAACTTAGCTCCTTTACGAGTGAGCTTCGCCAATGGTGATGCCAAAACAGAGAACTTCTCCACGAACTTTCTGTAGTAGCCTCCCAACCCAAGGAAACTACGAATTTCCTTGACATTCTTTGGCCTCTCCCATTCGGTAATGGCTTCTATCTTTTTGTTATCAACAGCAATTCCCGATCTCGAAACCACATGCCCGAGGAAGCCAATCTCTTTTAGCCAAAATTCACATTTAGAAAATTTGGCATAGAGTTGCTTCTCCCGTAGTGTCTCAAGAACAAGTATCAAGTGCTCCTCATGCTCTTCTTCACTCTTTGAGTAAATGAAGATGTCATCTATGAACACAATCACGAATTGGTCCAAGTATTTGTGAAATACTCGGTTCATCAAGTCCATGAATGCCGCCGGGGCGTTTGTTAACCCAAACGACATAACAAGGAATTCAAAATGCTCATACCTTGTGCGGAAAGCACTCTTCGGTATGTCATCTTCCTTAATTTTCAATTGATGGTACCCCGACCTTAGGTCAATCTTCGAAAACACAGTTGCTCCTCGGAGTTGATCAAACAAGTCATCAATCCTAGGCAAAGGATACCTATTCTTGATTGTGACCTTGTTCAATTGACGATAGTCGATACACATTCGAAGTGTTCCATCTTTCTTTTTCACCAAAAGAACCGGTGCTCCCCACGGGGAGTGACTTGGTCTAATGAAACCGTTATCCAAAAGCTCTTGCAATTGGGTTTCCACTCGTTAAGTTCAGCGGGTGCCATACGGTATGGCGGTATAGAGATTGGTTTAGTGTCGGGTTCGACCTCGATCACGAACTCAATCTCCCTATCGGGTGGAAGTCCCGGTAAGTCTTTAGGAAAGACATCCGGATACTTGCACACTACCCTCACATCATCAATGCTTGTTTCCTCCTTGGTTTTGTCCACCACATATGCTAGATATGCGTGGCACCCCTTTCTCATCATACTCCTAGCTCTCACGGCGGATATGATACAACTATTGGATTTTGCCCTATCCCCCTCGAAGCGTAAGGTTACCCCCTCATCGCCTTCGAGTTCAAGTATCTTTGTGTAGCAATCGAACCTAGCATGATGCTTCTTAAGCCAATCCATCCCCAGGATTGCATCGAATTCAATCATACTCAGCGGTACGAAATCACACGTCAATCTTTGGCCCTCCACTTCCACCTCACACGATGGATAGTGGCTATCTCTTTCGATGTCTTCCCCTAGAGGTGTGGATACCAATAGGGCTTGAGCCATCGGTACAAGTGGTTCATTGAATCCCTCGGCAAACGCCTCACTCACGAATGATTGTTGTGCCCCGGTGTCAATAAGGACTCTTGCATCTCTCCCATTAATCTTTAGTGTTCCTACATTCATAAGCCATGTAAGACACACTTCCTACTTAATAGATTCATTCCTTAGGTTATAGAGTACCCCGACTACGGTTTGGATGATCGTCATTTAACGTCGCATCTCAAATACATCCCGGTTCCCACCTAAAAACTCGATGTTGTGCACAATTTGGATCAAGCCGCCCGCTTTTTATGAAAGCCGGTCGGCTTTTGTTAAGCTCGGAACTCGTCATTACGTAAGCCGGCCGGTATTTGCCAAAGCCGGCCGGTTTTCGTCGCTGAACATTTATTCAAGAAAATTCACCTCAAACCCGCCCGGGTTTCACAAAAACCGGCCGGGTATCGGCTGCGGAGCATTTTCTTGTTTCTAACGAACGCCAGCCGGGATTCGCGAACGTCGGACGGCGTTCGTCGCCGTAGGAAATGCCGAGTTAATTCCAATTTTTCATTTATAAAAACCGGCCGGTTCTCACGAATGCCGGCCGGTTTTCGTCAGCGACGTTTCACTCCGGAGATGCCTGAACACAAGCCGGTCGGTTTTTACAAAACTCGGCCGGTTTTCTCCGCCGTACGATTTTAGCAACAAAATCAAGGACGAACGCCGGGCGGCTTTTGTCAGAGCCGGGCGTCTATCGTCGCCGTAGTGTTTAGCAATTTAAATTATTACAAAAGTCGGGCGGCTTATACGCACGTCGGGCGGCTTTCGTCTAGAAATGTGTTGTTTCCCTCATTTTCAAACCAACTCAGTCATGACTCCAAGTACTTAAAATAAATTCAATGAAATGAGTGTTAAGAGTTTTACCCGCAACGGAGTCCGGGTTAGCACGTGCATCGGCTTCCGTCATGGCGTAGACCCTTGCTTGGGCCTTTCCTTGATTCACGAAGGGTGCGTTGCTTGTACTAGCTCCACCGTGCCCCATGCTTGCACTCGGTGCCCCCGTTCGGATCCTACTCATCGTGGTTCCACTGCTTGGCCCGACACCCACGGCTCGTCCAAGTTGTGGACAACTCACCTTCATGTGTCCGACCTCCCCGCATTGATAGCATCTCGGGGGATCACGACACTTGCCTTGGTGAAGCTTCTTGCAGTTGCTGCACCTTGGTATACCCGAGTTTTGTGACCTCGAGCTTTGCCCGCTTGGGCCTTGGTTTCCCTTCGATGGTGGTGCGGGGGTTCTAAACGAGCCACCTCCCCCGTGGTTCCCCTTCTTGTTAGAACCTTGGGGGCCATGGTTCTCCCATTTCCTCTTCTTTGCCTCCTCGGCGTCTCTTTTCTTTCTCTCTTCCCACTGTTTTTCCCTCTTCAACACTTGGTCAACCACTTGGGCGAAGGTCATATTAGGCAATTGTGTTGCCCTATCACGTATCTCCAAGTCAAGGGCGTCCCAAAAGTGGTTCACCATCCGGTTCTCGTCACAAGCATACTCCGGTATGTAGTCGGCAAGGTCCCAGAACTTGTAATCAAGTTCCTTCACCGTCATGTTGCCCCCCTGGGTTAGGAGGGTATATTCCCTCACCTTCTTGTTCACTTCGAAGTCAGAATAATATTGGGCAAAGAACTCCCGTCGGAAGTCCTCCCAAACTATGGTCTCCCCATACTTGCCCTTGGTTCCATCCCACCACTTGGATGCCATCCCCTCAAGCAATCTTACTGCGATTCTCAGTTTAAGATTTGGGATGATTTGCATGTCAAGGGCTGCTTCATTCAGCCTCTTGATCCATTGTGCGGCAACCGAGATGTCCCCCGTCCCATCGAACGGTTTGCACCCCAAATCTCTTGCTTCTTTGATAAATTTTGAGATCCTTATGGTTGGACCTCCACCACTTTGGCCTCCATGTGGTTCAACATGGGCTCTAGAAGCAACGTGACTCCCTCCTCTTGAAGCCATGCCCGAAGGTTGCCCCGCTCGGCGCCTTCGGCGTTGCCTCCTCTCTTCGCGCTCTCGATGGTATTGTTCGAGCAGCGCCTCAATTCTCCCAAGAGTGCCATTATCATCACTCTCTCCGCTCACGTCATCATCCTCCCCATCATATGGGGTTTCAACCGGCTCGGTCTCCGGTCGGTAAGTTGAGTCCTCATAGGACCAATAAGTCTCACTCTCCGTGTCAACGTGGCCGTCGCTCACGGTTTGTTGTTGGCCTCCGCGGCCCCTTCCCCTTGACACCCTAGTGGACCCCCGACTGCCGCGTTCGGACTCACCCGGTGCACGGCCCGTCGGGTTCCTCCTAGTGATTCTTCCAATGGGTTCCATTTCTGAAAGAAATTTAGAATGAGTCATTAGACTCGCATCAAATGTCAATTGACGGATAGGTACTTAAAGACATCCTTTGGCTCAAATCGCCGCCATGCCAATTGTTAAGGGTACCATCTTAACAATTAGAGGCCTTGCAACTCAAGTACCAAAAGTTCTATAAGTACAAAACTTTATGCTCATGGTTTGCAAAATCATTTTCAAAAGGAATTTTGAAGCTTCAATATGAAGTTTACGGACTAAGGCTCTGATACCAATTAAATTGTCACACCCCGGACCTACCGGACATGTCAACAACCCGCCGTATAGTACGAATAGTCAACCTGTAACACCCCGGCCCTGCAGGACCCGAGGTAGTTACTCCAGACCTCTAGTACTGTCCTCACAAACCGCCACTAGCCTTTTATGCGCACTTTGTCCTTACTCGTGCGTGCCCTGAGAAACTTCCCAAGGGGTCACCCATCCCAAGACTACTCCCGTGCAAGCACGCTTAACTTTGCAGTTCTTGTCTAATGAGCTCCCTTAAAAGGAGATGCATCTTGTTGGTATGAGTAGTACTATTAATCCGTTTATATTAAATCTCAAGTGTTACAATCACCCCCACTTAGGATCGCAACGTCCTCGTTGCGCCCTTGAACCAATCTCAAATCTCAATCAAATCTCAGAATCTTTCCCCGCTAAGTGCCCGCCCGATATCCAACGGGTCGTCACACTGTCGCGGGGTTTCTCTGATACTACCTGTAACACCCCGGCCCTGCAGGACCCGAGGTAGTTACTCCAGACCTCTAGTACTGTCCTCCCAAACCACCACTAGCCTTTTACGCGCACTTTGTCCTCACTCGTGCGCGCCCTGAGAAACTTCCCAGGGGGTCACCCATCCTAGTACTACTCTCGCCCAAGCACGCTTAACTTCGGAGTTCTGATTGTAACACTTGAGATTTAATATAAACGGATTAATAGTACTACTCATAAAAACAGAGGTGCATCTCCTTTTAAGGGAGCTCATCACCCAAGAACTCCAAAGTTAAGCATGCTTGCACGGGAGTAGTCTTGGGATGGGTGACCCCCTGGGAAGTTTCTCAGGGCACACATGAGTGAGGACAAAGTGTGCGGTAAAGGCTCGTGGTGGTTTGTGGGGACAGTACTATTGGTCCGGAGTAACTACCTCGGGTCCGGTGGGGCCGGGGTGTTAC
The DNA here is from genome assembly GCA_945859915.1 of Cuscuta epithymum. NCBI lineage: Eukaryota > Viridiplantae > Streptophyta > Magnoliopsida > Solanales > Convolvulaceae > Cuscuta > Cuscuta epithymum. The sequence goes on along the minus strand of CAMAPF010000155.1, from coordinate 48,338 downwards.
ACAACCGCAGTCCAACTCATCCATACTATATTAGGCGTCTTGAATACCATTCACACATAGTACATCCATAAACAAACATAATGTAAAATATTCATTTAATGCAGCAGAAACATTTAATAAAGTGTTTATGCCACACTTTGGCAAACATGGGCATACAAGCCCCTAAATAATTATTCAAAAATAATATCCATGAGCATTATTTAAAATGTTTTCAAAACAGGAACGGAAGAAGCACGAACCACGTCTCCCTCCTTTGATCTCCCCGAAGCAACGGGCGGTGGTAGCAACCTTCAAGTCCTACCTGAAACTGTGAGGTGGCCTCCCCCGTGAAGGGGAGGTCAGTACTTGGAAGCATTTGACAAGTACAATGACAACTATACCAAGTATAATCAATGTTTTAATTTCTAAGACCCTCAAATAGAGTGATATCATAATATAATGATAGTTCTTCTTTAACCCTTATTATCTTCATAATAAGTTAATTAATTAATTTGTCGGCACACGGCCCCTTTTTTATAATTTATCTCATTCATCGTTTACACGATACCGCCCGTAGGTCTTATCATCCTTACGAGACTTGTCACCGCTCTCCGAGTCCTCATCGGGCCCTCGGGCCGGAGTCCAACATCCCGCCCCTGGACTCATACCCATCATCCCGTAGGAAGGTAAGGTCCATTCGGGGTCCTATCTTAAGTGTTACTGCTGTCGGGAGCCTCGTAAGGTCTCCGGTTCGGATTCCACCCTAACCCGTGATCACGATGTAAGTCCATGCTATCCAACCCCGCTCTCTAGAGTCGGGAAGGGCCATGGTCCTTACTAATTACCATTACTCAATCGGCTATCCTCAAAGACTACCGAAATACACCCGTAGGCCAATCCTATATCTAGGATCAATTTATTAGTCACTTTATCTTGGGTATCCCTTAAGGCCTACCCCTAGTATCACTTAGCTCATACTTATCCACCTTAGTATCTCTTAAGACTACTTAAGGCTCAACATTTCACAATCCAAACATTGGATCAATTCTAGCATATTCTCATTTCCAATACCCCGACTAGTATCTTAATACTAGTCGGATAAATTCCAACAAAAACCAATTTTCAGTTCATAGTCATATAGACAAATTCCAAACTAATTTTCCTTTGAAAATATAGTTCACATCAATATACAAAATATAACTTTTAATCACTCATATACTCTTATATGAAGTTAAAATTATATTTCAACATATAGTTTATAGTTAATTCCTTTATCAAGCCAACATGCTCATATCAAATAATCATACACAATTTATTCTTAAATTTGTATATTATGCTCCTTTTCCTTATAGACAATAGTCTTCTCATTCTTAGGCATTATTAATCATTAATAATCCTTAAAAACATATTTAATTACCTTAGGTAATCTCATGAAATTAACTCACTAATTATAAGCAATATAGTCAACCATCCTCACCTTATGAAGTGCTGCAATAGTTGCCTTTGTTAAGCCCTTCGATCAATCCCCGTTCTAAACCGATCGAAAGTGCAAATTCTGGACAGCAGCCAAAAGCCGGGCGGCTTTCACGAACGCTGGGCGGCTTTCGTGGTCTGCAACTGCGAACAGCTTCCTTTAAGTGGCGGTTTCCGGCGGTTTCAACTCCTATCGATTCCACGACTCTTCTAAGTTAAATACCACCACTTTATAACATTATTCTACACTTTTAAACGTGTAGAACTCCATGTTTAATCCACCATATGATTTCTAAAAAATCACACAAGAATAAACTAGTTAAAAAAACTATTTCTGTTCTTACCTCCAATCCTAGCTCTTTCCCCTTAGATTCCTTTTTCTCTTGCTTCCTTCAAGATATGGATGATGTGAAGAGCTTCTCTAAAGCCTCTCTCTCCCTTCTCTTGGTTCGAATGAGTGGAATGGGAAGGGGATGTATCTATCCTCAATCAAACACCAAGTTGAGGTGTTGATAGGACCTTAGGGAGTAGTTTTTGTCTCATGCAATCCCCTCCCTCCACAAGTCCGCACCCCCCATGTTGGGATGTCTCTTTTACATTATTTGGAGTCTATAAGGCTTGTAGAAAAAACCCCAAATGGGTATAGGAAGTCCCTCCCAATTATTACTGCTAATTCTGGCAGGTTGGGTCAAAATAGTATTTGGGTTGTCCAAACATATTTATCAACTTTGGTTGGCACTTTATTGGGCTTCTATAATTATTATGATAACCCAACTAAATATTTGGTAGCTCATTCTCATTATTATGGGCTCGATAAATAATTTAATTAATCGCACATTAATTAAATATGCCAATCTATTACACGAATTTTATTCGCTAGGAAATTCAAATACATATCAACTTTCAAATTCAAGTACATACGGGCGCGGTGTCACATCTAGTCTTTGATTAAAATACAACATATTAGGAAATAAAAGATTAATACCACAAAAAACTCAATACTTAAATAATTTTTTTTAGATTATTCATAATGATACTGGATTTATTAAAATAACTAATTGAGTACAACTTGTTGAACAATTTTAGTTCCAAAAGTATTAAACAATTAGGCATAATATAGGCTTTTTATAAATTCCATCCCAATTGATAACATAACTCATCCATTCAACCTTTTTTAGACATGGTTGATCGTAAAAATATTTATAAGTTTTAGATTTGAAAATTTTCTTTCTACACTTGCATCAATCCACCATTTTCAAATAATTTATCACACCGATCGCAGATTTTATTTCCTCTGGTAAAGAATACTACAAACAATGAAGAATTTTACATTTTCTGTTTTTTATTCTTCTTAATGTTTTTTTATACATTTTCTCAATTCTCCAATAGAGGAACTTCACCAAGGCACAGGCCCAGCTTGAATATTTTGTAAAACAAGCAAGAATCAACTTGCTTTTTATTTTTAAATAGCATTTTTAATGTAAATACTCTATATCCCAATCAATAAGAAAAGAATTAGTCAATAATTCATTCAAAAATAGAAATTAATAAGTTGGTTCATTCTATCATTCAAAAATCAATAGTTCATCAAATTAGCAAATCAATATAAAACCTAGATTTTTTTGGAAATAACATATCAACAAATTCATGAGTTGGTGGTTGTACTTCACTATGTAGTTGATAACTCTATTGTAAAGCCGATTTTGTTACTTCTGTATTACATGATTTAAGCCAGATGACTAACATAGTCTCTGTATTTTTATTTTGAACACACATATACTCCCTCCGTATTTCAAATATCCCTACATTTGGTTATGACACAAGATTTAAGGTAAAAAAATGTACAATTTGTACCTAATGTATAAAAAACATTGAGAAGAATAGTAAAGGTAATGAATAGTATAGAATTAAGCTAAGGTAGAATAAAAAGAATAGTAAGGGTAATGAATATTAAGGAATACCTATTTCAAACACCTTCTCACCTTACTTTTTCTTATCATTATACAATTCAGTACACAAAATTAAAAATTACGTATTTGGTTAAAAAACTGGTTGATAAGTCTGATAAGCCGAAAAATGGAGTTACCAAACGGGCTCCTAATAACATATGTACAGTTTGTACCTAATGTATTTGTATATTATTATCTTCATGCCACTAACTTTGTGAAACGGTTATTAAGAAAATCGAATTTATGTGGTTGATATTCAATTGATAAAGTAAGAATAAAATAAAAATGATTTAGAACTATTTAAATTTTGGGTTTTTTACATAAATATTATCAAAATAAAACTCATTTACATTAGTATATATGATTAATAGTTCTTACAATGGAGTATCATAGTAACTTAAGTTCAAAAGTTGAGCATAAGTTACTATCATTTTATTACTATTCCAGTCACTAATCACATTTTTTTAATCAGTCTTAATTCTAGTCATAAATATGTGATTATTTCTTAAATTTTACCAAATTTGATATGAGATCATTTTTTTGAGATGGATGAAAATGAAAGATGAAACAATCACGAATTCGGAAGGAGTATCTTTAATGGCATTTACTTCATATATATGGCGTTTCAACCATTTTTTGGCGGGTTTGACCAAATTTAACTTTTTTAATCAATAAAAATGCTAATTTTATTTGTTTGGCAAATGGCTTTTTAATATGGTGTATTGGCCCAAAAATGCCAAAAACTCAAATTCCGGGATTAGTAGCGTTTACGCTTAGCGATTCTAAATAAATTAATAAATTAATGATTCTCATCCATGCCCTTGCCACTTCTTCCATATTCCGCACAGCAAATCTTGGCTTCGGCTATCGCAGGTGGTACGAAGGAAACTAATCACCAAGTATGATAAACTAATATGCAAACCTTTGTAATTTTGAATTTTATTCCATTATTCGACGTTTCTGTATGCTATTTTATCTTGAATATGCAACCTGCTTTACCCCACTACACTGCACTTATGCGGCTATACCCAGCCTTTACTCTATTTTTTCATGGGAATTCCTGAAAAGGACTAAATTTCAAAATAAGACTACCATTTTTTATTCCCAAAATAGAAGTAATTACTGTCAAGTTTGAAAAATACTGTCATGTTTGAAGTCTGGTATTGCCAAAACACGGCAGTAATTAGTCGTCCTATTTTGGTAATAAAAACTAGGGGTGTTCGTCGGTTCGGTTTTGGCGGTTTCGGTTTTATCGGTTCGGTTTTAGTCGGTTTCGGTTTTTAGTCGGTCGGTTTTGATCGGTTTCGGTTTTTAGTCGGGCGGTTTTAGTGAGAATCGGACCGAAAAAATTGAGTCAATTTTGGTCAATTTTTATTGCTTTCTGTCGATTTTAGCCATTTTTGCCGGTTTATTTTCATTGGACCGGTTTTTTAAGTCAAAATTATGAACCGTAAACCGAATAACCGATGAATTAGTCACTTTCGGTCGGTTTCGGTTTTATCGGTTCGGTTTTGGTCGGTTTCGGTTTTGGTCGGTTTCGGTTTTGATCGGTCGGTTTCGGTCGGTTTGGCGGTCGGTTTCGGTTTTTCGGTTTTTTTGTTCACCCCTAATAAAAACAAGATAGTCATATTTTGAAATTTCCAAACCTTTTTAGTCCTATTTCGGGTAATATTCTCTTTTTTCATTCTTTTTATGCCATGATTCATTCTAATTTCTCAAGGGATTAAGCATATACTCTCTCTAGTTTTGAATCATATGATCTTTACGTTTTGACTTCATGGTTTTTAAGGAAATAAATCCGACTTTACTGTAGAATACACTATTTGGCAATGTTTGGCATTATTTGGCACTGTTTGACACTGTTTGACACTATTTTGTGTAGATTTGTCGTTTTCAAATCAGCTAAGGCAAATAAGGAAGTGTAATGTTTAATATGAGACGGTCCAAAATATAAAGTATAAAGATGATTGAGAACCAGAGGGAGTAGATTTTAGGAAATGACTTTATTCAAATCAGTCCTCTCCTTTCTATTTTAAAGTACTTCGTACGTATTTTTTAAGGGATTGGCATGTCCAGTTTATATCGATCTTATATTCTTTATTGGGAAAACTGTCAAATAAGTCTTCGTACTATATCAAAAAAAGTCAATTAAGTCCTTCTACTATTAAAACACTCAATCATATCCTTCTACTATAAGAAAATGTTCAATTAGGATTTTTAACCGGTTGCCGAAAGGTACTTCCGGTAAAAGCTGACCTGGCCACCACATGATATTATTTTTTTTATTTTATATTTTTTCTTCTCTTCCCATTCGGTCTCTTTCTCTCTTGCTTTCTGCCTCACGACCTCCGGCCCTCATTCAAAGTTTATTTTTCTCTCTTGCATTCTTTCTTCTGGAGGCAAGCAACAACGGTTTGGGATGAGTTGGGCAACGGGCGGACCAGGAAGACGGTGGAGGAAGCGGTGGGAGACAGGCGGCACGCGACGGAGGTTGGGGAGGTCGTCAGCGACAGACAGACAACGGCTATTAGGGAGATTGTGGGCGACGGGCTGCGCGAGATGGGGTTGGGAAGCTGTGTGCGGCAGCCGACGAGTGGCGGGATGGCCGCTAGGAAATTGGAGAGCGACTACATGGACCGATGGCGACTGGGGAAGTTGTGTGCGGCGGCCGCTGAGTGAGAGGCGGCGGGGACGGCAGAAAGTAGAGAGTGAAGACATGGTATTATGGAGAACGAAATAGAACCAAAAACCAAGAAATTAAAGAAAGAAAAAGAGAAGCAAAGAAGCATTCTGTAGGTTTATCCATGGCGAGGCAGACATGAGATAACCAGGAACCCAATTGAAGAAGAAGGGCACGGGAAAGAAACAGAGAGAAAAGAAACAAAAAAAAAAAAAGAAAAAATGAATTACACATGGCTGTCCACATCAGCAGTTACCGGGAATGTATATATTGAACCGGTAAAATAGCCTGATTGAATGTTTTGTGATAGTTAGAGGATGTAATTGAATGTTTAAAAAGTAGAAGGACTCAATTGACTTTTTAGGTATAGTACAAGGACTTATTTGACAGTTTTCCCTTCTTTACTCTTATAGAACCAGTCTTTCTAAAAAGTTCCGGTGAGAACACTTTAATTATTATTGTTCGTATTTTTCTTACTACATATTTCTTATAACATCATACTATCGTACTACGTATTAAACAACAAAGAAAGAAATATTGAACATCATCATATCTATTAACTACTAAAAACAAACATTTAAATTACCAAACATCATTCTGTAATCCGTCAAACTAATCCGCCGGTCAAACCCGTTGACTCAATCCGCTAACTCAATCCACTAACCGTTGATTGCCAAACAAGCCCATTATCGTGAATCTATAAAATGTCACGGCCAATCCAGTAATTTTGCCCAACATATACTTCGTATTACGAGCCCGTTTGGTAGCACAAAATCAGCTGTTTTGGCTGATTCTGTTGAAATTTATGAAGTTCTGGCTGAAGTGGCTACATTGCCTGATTCTGCTGATTTAAGAAAAAATTATATTTAAAATATATTTTATTAATAAAATAAAGATAAAATTATATGTAAAAATAGCTAAAATGGTCATCTACAGTAATTTGAACCAATACAACCAGAAAAGTAACTCTAATCTTACTTTTTCTTCTTATTGAACAATTTCGCGCGCAAAAGTAAAAATTTCGTATTTGACAAATAAGTTGATTAATAAGCCCAAAAACGTCAAACAGCCTCTACATTTATTACGTACACTTAAGTGGCTAGAATTTTGAGAAGCACGGATGTGCGGTATCGAAAGTGAGGCATCATGATTCCGATGTTATGACTGCAATATAAGCACACCGACTTGACCAGCAATATACATATGAGAAAAATGAGTAGCCGGCGGTTTTGCGTTTGATGTTTAAAAAAAGCGAACACGTCTTTGTAACCATCAAAACAATTAAACAAGTACAATGTGAATTGGAATTAAATTCACTCAATTCAATATTGAGGGGAATACAATATAACAATAATAATATAATAGTACTGTTATGAATATGGATCCTCTCCAGGATGCTTCCAGTTGAGAGAGATAGGGCGGAGGGAAATTGTGGTGAGGTATGTTGGTGAGTAAGATAGAGAAAAGGGTAGAGATATATAGGAAGAAAAAAGAAGTGGATGGGAAATGGAGAGGAAAAAATGGAGAGGCGCAGGACTCTACTGGTATAGTGTTATATTATAATATTAATCTAGAAGAAAAATTTACAAGAATAATCCCAACTTTCATTAATCTTCTCATAACAATCTCACTTTTACGTAATCCAAGAATAATCACCTTTGCACCTCATCTTCTTTCATTAGACCCTGACCTATTGATGACCTAGAAATGTGGGATTATTTATATAAAATTTTCAAAAAAGAGTCCAATGAAAGAAGATGGGGTGCAAAAGTGAGATTATTATGGGATTATGTAAATGTGAGATTATTATGAGAAGATCGCCACTGAAAGGTGTAATTATTCTTATCAATTTTTCCTAATCTAAATGGATGGTAAATTTTGTACTCCGTATTTATTAGCAAAAATGCTTCCATATTGCGAGTAACACTACAATTGGCTGAATTTGTTGATTCTGCTGAAATTTATGAAGTTTGGTCGAATTGAAGTGATTGTATTGACTGATTCTGCATGCTGATTTATGGAAAAATATTTGAAATATATTTTATTAATAAAATAAAGAAAATATTATGAGCATATGAAAATAGTTAAAATGATTATCTACAGTAAATTTCAACTAATACAGCGAGGAAATTAACTTCAATCTTACTTTTTCTTAGTATTACCCAATTCAGTGCGCGAAATCAAAAGTTACACGCTTGATTAAAAAGTTGACTAATAAACTTGATAAGCCCAAAAACCGAACTACACTCCACCTCTATAATACATATGCGTATTATGAAACAAACACAATTGAACAAGGAAAATAGAATGGAGCATGCAGCTGCGTTAGTGCCTTAGTCCGTCCTTAAGGTCAAACTTCACCAAACAGGGAATGAAGGACAAGTGGCAAAATAGCCAATAGGTCATGATTATTTAAGATCAAACATTAATTACATGGTCAATATGTTAGTTAAATTATTCCTATAGACCTACAATTTAAAAGGAAAGGTAGCAGCTAGGTAAGCTTGTTTTGTTAGCTTAATTTCTTGCAATGTCTTCCTCCATTCCATTTGACTGATTGCTTGTATTTGCTTCTAACTTCCTCAAGACAAAAAAACTCGGGTTCACAATGTACAAAATGATTTCATACTTTCATGCCCGAATTGAAGTTTTCTCATACAATAATACCATTCACGAGGAAAACATTCTAAATTAGCTATGTACGGAGTATGTAACTTATGTGTATCAGTATGTTTTTAGTCATGATATTCCACTCAATTACTTGCAAATCATGTCCTATGTTTAATATTACTCCCCTCGCTCTAAATTTGATATCTGAGGAGTTAAAAGCGAACCATTATCAAAGTGATTTTTCAACTCTTCGTTAGTTACGATTGATGAATCGAGAAAAAATAAGAATGAGAATAATATCAAATCAAACAACCATTATCAAATTTGATATGAGAAAGTAAAAATTGCGCGTTAACAAATGTACCATCGGATCTATCACATTTAAAAAAGGAACGGTAAAGTATATACGGAGTATATATAACAATGATATAAGCAATGGGAGTATTTGCGAAGGGTTTAGGGAATGATATAATTTCATCAATTTTATTCCTACACGTACCTTCTCGATCAGGCTCATGACTTACGCATTTGAAATAAGTTTCATAAGATTTACTCAATACAATTTATCATTCCCTAAATTTGAGTGACCATTTTAATGTACACTATTACATATCATTATCCCGCATGGTTATATATGGCGGCTCCCCTAGTCAGTGGTGAGGTCGAAGGTGCCACGTGTGTGATCAAATTTGGGAAACAAAAGATAGGTGGCAATTAGTCATTAGAGCATCACCAATGGTACCTGTTCACATGCATAAAAATCGCTGCATCATCCAAAGTTAACATCGTTTCTCATATTTATTTCTCCAATGCGGACTATGTAATGCTGAGGTGTAAAAATTTAATGTGGACAGTGTTGCAATGAATGTCGTGATACAACAGCCTCCTTGACATGCTTACTCACCAAATTTGGAACGGTTTTCACATATACGTAGTGTTTATATGGGTTGTGAACACTACCCATTGGAGCAGTTTTTCGGTTCCCTACATTACTCTTACATGACATGAAACAACATTCCATTTATTGATTGCCATGTGTCAAAGTTTGTTCCATGTTAACAATGTAGTATTAAAGATGCTCTTAGTCAGCGATTTTGTGTATTGACCTTTCTATGAAGTCAGTAAAATCAAACATTTCCTTAATATATAGGCTAGCCTGGTCGGTATGGTAGTTGGACTGTTCATACAGCTTATAAGGAAAGGTACATGGAAAACTACGTACCTTTGTTACTTTCATCTCTTGCCATGTCTGTCACCTTATCCTTGGTCGATCCCTTACTTAATTTGCTTCTAGGACAATACGCCCTTTGAAAATGGAGTAATTGGTTTCGTATCTTCTTGCCACGCACAATTTTCTTCTGTTACCATAAAATTAACTAGCACGTAAATTAGCTATATACGGAGTATGTAACTTCTATGTAGCACGGAAACTCTCGGGAAAGAGTACGTTTCCCATTTCAGAAACTGTTTGGAAACTTTCCAAATAAGCCTTTTTTGAGCAAAAGTTGACGTTTCCCGTTTCCCGTTTCCTCATGATTTCCGCGTTTCCGTGCAACTCAGTGTAACTTATGTGTATCAGTATGTTTTTAGTCATGAAATTCCACTTAATTACTTGCAAATCATGTCCTATATACTCCCTCCGTCCCTAATAACTTTGCCAAGTTTGACCTGCACGGGAATTAATAAAGTTAAAACTGTGTGGTTGAGGTTTGTGCAGAGGAGAGAGAATTAACTGGAACCACAAATTTTTTACTTAAATGGGAAAGTGGCAAAGTTAATGGGACATCCAAAAAAGGAAAGTTGGCAAAGTTATAAGGGACGGAGGGAGTATGTTTAATATTACTCTCCCTCTAAATTTGATATCTGAGGAGGAGCTAAAAGCGAACCATTATCAAAGTGATTTTTTAATTCTTCGTTAGTTACGATTGATGAATCGAGAAAAATTAAGAATGAGAATAATTTAGAAGCAATCAACCATTATCAAATTTGATATGAGAAAGTAAAAATTGCACGTTAACAAACGTACGATTGGATCTATCACAATTAAAAAAGGAACGGTAAAGTATATACGGAGTATATATAACAATGATATAAGCAATGGGAGTATTTGTGAAGGGTTTAGGGAATGATATAATTTCATCAATTTTAGGATGTTTTCTTTTGGACTGAAATTTACAGGTCTGGTCTTGTCTGATCTGTTTAAGTCTGGTCTGGTCTGGTCTGTTTAAGTCTGGTCTGGTCTGGTGTGGTCTGAACTAGTCTGGTCTACAGAGCCGGCTAAGAGAGGAGTAAGGCGAGACAATTGCCTAGGGCCTCATATTTCTAGGGGCCCCAGAAAAAGTATACCTTGTATTATTAATAGGGTATTTCTAATGTACCTTCTAAAATAAACATGGTACCGGTACCAAGAGGTTTTTAACCAATCACATTCTACTACCAAACCACGTCATCTTTCTACTCACATTAGTAATAAGTACTACAGCCGGTGTATTAATTTTGATTCTTTGCATTTTAGGATGTTTTTACTTGGACTGTAATTTGCCCCAGATCAGACCAGACCAGACCATACCAGACCAGTTCAGACCAGACCAGACTTGGATAGTTATAAAAATACAAAGAAACCAGACCTTACCAGACCAGTTCAGACCAGATCAAACCAGACCAGACCAGCAAATTACAGTCCAAGTAAAAACATCCTTAGTCCCCAACAAAAAACAGTTAGCAAGTGAATGAGGGGTATCGTAAAAAAAAGTGAATGGGGTTTGGCTGGGCGTCCAATTAATTAATTTTTTTTGTTTTGACAAAATTAATTTTCTTTTGTACGCTAGCAGTCTAGCACCAATAGGCCAATCTGGTGGAGACTATTGTATTTAACTTCCAAAAAAAGAATAAAGTACACTATCTTTGTATTCAATTCTATTCTCATCATAACTGAATAGAAAAATCATCTTTTAATTTGTAATAAAACATAAAATAATACAAATTTAATTTATAAAAAAAATAAAACTAAAAAAATTCAAATTTTTTTAAAAATTAATAAAAATATTAGAAATTATCAAATTAAAAAGTAAAAACTTTAAAACAAAAAATACATAAAACACTTAAAAATATAACACAATTATGTAGGTCTTTCTCATAGCCCCTGCCACCTCCTAGCAACGCCACCTCCAATCGGCGACGAAAATGTCGTTTTGTGTATTAAAAAAATGTTCATTATCTATTAAAAATGTCATGAAGATGACATTGTTACTATCTAAAAATGTCAATTTTTCTCTAAAATTGTTATCAAGATGACATTACTGACACATGTTGGCATTATTTTCCGGTGATCGGAGCTGTGGTGCGGAGAGGTGATAGAGGTTGCCGGAAAGACCTTCATATTATATATATATATATATATATATATATATATATATATATATATATATATATATATATTATTTTTTATTATTATTTGTATTTAATATGTATTTTCATTTTTTTCCCATTTTAATTATAATTAAAGTTATGTTGTTAATTTTATGTGTAAAAAATAATGAAATATGAAATGTATTAAAATAAAGCAGGAGTAGAATTTGAAAGGTAGACCTATTTAGAGTATGTGAATAGTGTAAATTTATATATGTTGTGACAAAAAAAGGATGCTAGTATCAAAATAATTAAAATGGACTTCTACACTAACTTTGCCAATTCAGTCAGAAAAAAGTAACTTCAATATTACTTATTTTGATTATTATACAATTCAGTGCACAAAATTAAAAGTCCGTGTATAATGAAAAAATTGATTGATAAGTCTAATAAATCGAATATACGGGTCATCAATAGGCTGTGAATATGTTTCCTGGATCCGTCACTGAATGAGAGTTTCTGAATTATCAAGAGAAATTATGAGTATAACCTGTAAAAGAATATAGGATGCATAAGGAAATAAAAGGGGATGAAATATATGCAAATAATGCGGGGATAATGGATTTAATCGGTAGTTCACATGTTAACCGCTTCCTCATTAAGGACTAAAAATGCAAATAATCAATCTTAGTATGCTAATATGATTAGGAGGTAACGTGGCTTCATAGTCTTAGGTGATTGGCTAAAAACTCGATGTACCGGTACCTAGTTTATTTATGTAGGTACCATAGAAAAACCCTAATTAATATTAATTTTAATCATTTAGAAAACTAAGCTGCCGAACAGAATGAGCATCCAACACAGCGAACTAGAAAAGAAAAGTCCCTAAACTTGAGAGACGGTAGTTTCATAGTTTCGCTAACCTGAGTGCTTAGCTCTTGAGTGTTAATTAAGGATTTAGAATTATGTATAGTTTAGGGCCTTAAATGGTTAATATTGTTAGTTCCTATTTTGGCAGAATAATGCATGGGAGGCCAATTCGCAAAAAAGAATTGGATATATTTTGTAGGAATTTAATTCCATAGTTATAAATACTTTATATGCTTCGTATAAAGTAATTTTAGCAGGGCAAGTGGGCTGCTCTAGAATTATTGTACTACATAATATAAATTTTAACTAATTTAATTGGACTAGCTATTTGGTTTTATTTGTAATTTTCACAATGATTTGTTAGATTAATAAAGTTTTGGTTCACTATCAAATATTTGTATTTGTGAATTTCTGATTTGAGGTTTCTTCACAAACTAGCTCTATTGAAAAATGTGGTTAATCTTAGGTATGTCAAAAAAACCCGACCCGCAATGACCCGCCCTGGCCCGAGACATTTGGGGCGGGTCCGCCCCGCCCCGCCCCGTCTTGCAAATGGGGCGGGTCCGCCCCGCCCTGCCTATACAATGGGGCGGGTCCGGGTATTAGATTTGACCCGTGCCGCCCCGACCCGCTCAATATATAAGTATACATACTTTTTCTCAACTGGAAAATCTTTCCGGTAAGGTATACCTTACCGGAGCCGCCGTGCGTCCTCCACGACGGATTATCAATGTCTTCTTTATATATAGAATTTTAATACATTTATTCAATTATTAATATAACTAATTAGATTAACTATTCAAGTTTGAGTAATTTTTCCTTAATTTTTGAAATTTTTAGCATATCATGAATTTGATTTAATATATTGATTTTTAATTATTATTTAGAGATAAACATTATGTAGATTCAATTGGTAACAGCTTCCCACAAATAAAAATACAAACTAGCTAATTAGGTTGCGGCGGGGCGGGGCGGACCCACCCCACCCCGCATGGGGCGGGTCTTGGGTCAACAAGTTTGGACCCATGCAGGTCACGGGGGGCGGGTCCGGGTCTTGCAATACCCGCCCCGCCCCGACCCATTGCCATGCCTAGTTAATCTTGATTGTAATTAGGTTCTTAATACGACTAAAGGAACATATATTGATACGTTTGGTGTATGTTTACATTTAGAAATCTATTCTTTTCACGTTCACAATATATGGTTCAATATGAATATATATCATTGGAATCTATGTTTATATACAATTTATTTCATATTGTAATTTTGTGTGACTTTAGTGTTATAGAAATCATATCAGTGTGATGTACTCTAAATTTAAGTGATTTTTGGCCTAGGGCCTCCATACTTCTAAAGCCGGCCCTGTTGGTCTGGTCTGGTAAACGTCTGGTCTCTGTGTATTTTATAACAACGGAAGTCTGGTCTGGTCTGTTTAAGCCTGGTCTGGTCTGATCTGTTTGAGTCTGGTTTGGTCTGGTCTGGGACTAAATACGGTCCAAAAGAAAACATCCTAACTCCTACACATACCTTCTCGATCTGGCTCATGACTTACGCATTTGAAATAAGTTTCATAAGATTTACTCAATGCAATTTATCATTCCCTAAATTTGAGTGACCATTTTAATGTACACTATTACATATCATTATCCTATAAAGTAATACTGGACAAGAAAAATATAGCGCATGGTTATATATGGCGGCTGCCCTAGTCAGTGGTGATGTCGAAGTTGCCACGTGTGTGATCAAATTTGGGAAGCAAAAGATACGTGGCAATTAGTCATTAGTCAGCGATTTTGTGTATTGACCTTTCTATGAAGTCAGTAAAATCAAACATTTCCTTAATAGGTTAACCTGGTCGGTATGGTAGTTAGACTGTTCATACAGCTTATAAGGAAAGCTACCTGGAAAACTAGCTTTGTTACTTTCATTTCTTCCCATGTCTGTCACCTTATCCTTGGTCGATCCCTTACTTAATTTGCTTCTAGGACAATAAGCTCTTTGAAAATGGAGCAATTGGTTCCGTATCTTCTTGCCACGCACAATTTTCTTCTGTTACCATAAAATTAATTAGCACGTTTGAATTTGAATCCACATTTTTCACGACACTACTCTCATACGAAGTATGAAGGAGTTTGGCTTCACGTATACGCCAGGTTACGGGGTGAAGTGTAGTTGTCTACGCACAAATAATTACGTTTGAGTTTAGTAAATGGATGAAGTGTCTATAATTCTGAATTGTTTGTGCATTGTTTTTTGAAGTCACAAACACTTATCTTTACCAAACTTCAAGCGTAATTATTGTCCGCGCACAAATAATTACACTTTGGTTTACTATTTGGACCGGAATGTCTATGATTCTAAATTGTTTGTGCATCATTTTTTGAAGTCACAAACACTTGCCTTTATTGAACTTCAAATGTAATTATTGTCTGTGATTACTACGTATTACATTATACTACCTCCGTCCCCCTAAGTTTGGGATAAGAGAAGGTGACACGTTTATTAATAAAAGTGAGTTTATGTGGTTGATATTGAATTGATAAAGTAAGAATAAAGTAAGAATGATTTAGAACCATACAAATTTTACCAAATAAGGTATGAGACAATCTTAGTGGAACGGACCGAAAAGGTAAAATGGGACAATCACAGCGAGACGGATGAAGTAATTGACACACACAGTGATTGACTTATTTGTGCATGTGACAATAATAATTGACTAGCTAGCCGATAATTTTGGTATAATGATAATAATGGTAGTGATAAATATAATACGTAGTATACCAAGAAGAAGAATAGTAGTTATTGTAATTTTTCAAAATTTATACAGGACAATTATATGGGCAATGGGAGGATTTGTAAAGGGTTGAGGGAATGATGTAATTTTTCAAAATATACTCCTACACGGCTACACCTTCTTATGCAAGCTCCCTTATTCATTTGGAATCATGTTTATGACTTACAATAATTGGAATGGGCATCAATATCATTATCCAAACGTGATTGAATGTTCGTGGCCGGGAAACAAAGGATAGGCGACTGCCCTAGCCAGGGGTTTTGTGTATGAAATAATGGCATGAGTATTAGTTCTAGAGTTATCAAAGACAAAACTATGACCTGAATCTCGTTTAGACAGAATTGTAACTGAAAATATATGAACAGACTTTAATACCCCTTTCAGCCCTAAATTCATTTCCGACTTTTCTCTCCTCAAACATGGCAGCGCGTTCTTCTTCGATCGGCCACAGCAATCCGCACGCCATCACCTTCTCCAAATCGCCGCCATATTCACGCCTTCTCTCCACGCCGTCACTCCACGCCGTACGAACATCACAGGTATGTGACTATTCTGTTTTCTTCTCTTCTTCGACAAATCTCCACACCTGCGATGGCGGCGGCCTGGCGATGGTGGAAATCTGAAGATGGCGAGCGTGAATTCATCATCTATTACGAAGGCATGTGATAAGGGCGACTATGAATGGAAATCGTCAATTACCGGCAACATCGAAGCTAGGGTTCGCATCTGGTGGTTTGGACGCGATTGGAGACGGCCATTCTATCTCGTCGCTCTGCCGCCGCCGTTCTAGGGGTGGTGCAGAGGTCTGCGTGGGCTTCGACGGGGTGTGTGGGTGGATCTGCGGTGGTTCAGGGGCTGAATCTGCTGGGTAGGGATGGGGTGAGGGGGTGGGGCAGTGACTATGTAAGAGATGGGGCTGGAGAGTTGGGGGAGAGGTTGGGCAGGGGCGGTGGAGGACGGCAGCGGTGGCCGGAGGTAGCAGGAGCCGGTGGTGGAAGTGGGGCTGGGGTAACCGGGAGAGATGTTGCGGTTGAGGTTGGTGTTGGCCAGAGAGAGGATGGCGGTGGTATGCAGCGGCGGTTTCCGGTGGTGGTTGTGGCGGGTGTAACTGTGACCGGTGACGGGTAGTAGAGGCCGGCGGTGGTGGATAACAGTGGTTTCCGGTGGTAAAACTGGATAAATGTCGTAAAGTAATCGTGATTGTAGTCACTATGGTCACCGTAGAGATGTCACTGTGGCGGCGGTGGCGGCGGCGGTGACCGGTGGTCACTTTGGGAGTGTGACTATAGCGGGTGTCACTGTAGAGATGTCACTGTGGCGGCGGTAGCGGCGGCAGCGGTGACCGGTGGTCACTTTGGAGGTGTCACTATAGCGCGTGTCACTGTAGTGGCGGCGGCGGCAGCAATGACCGGTGGTCACTTTGGTGGTGTCACCATAATGAGTGTCACTTCAAATTAAGGGTAATATAGTAACTTTAAAACTGACTAGTCACATTTTTGAAAATTAAACAAAAAGGTCACTTTTTTGTCATTTGTCCACTTTTTAGTAATATTGAGGTCAAAACCCCTTTGTGTATTGACCTTTGCAGGTTGCATAAAATCAATTAAATCAAATATTACGTACCTTAATTACGGAAAGCCAGTTAGAAAACTAGCCAGTGGTTTTGGGCTGGCCTTAGTCGATATGGTACTACGGAGTATTCATAGGGCTTAAAAGTGTCACCTTAGCATGGTAGACCTTTAAAAAATGGAGGATTCTATATACGAATACCTTTAGGATGTTTTTACTTGTACTGTAATTTGTTGGTCAGGTCTGGTCTGGTCTAATCTGGTCTGATCTGATTTGTTTGTATTTTTATAATTATCCAAGTCTAGTCTAATCTCGTCTGGTCTGAGACAAATTTGTCTATACATTTGAATCATCCATCCATACAAATTTTATTCGGTTTCCGTAAATAAAATAAAATTAACACGTTTGAATTTGAACTCTACGTAGTTGTACGAGACCAAACATATTTTTCGCACTACTCTAATACGAAGTAAGGAGGAGTATTCAATTCAATCAAGATGGATTACATTACTTAATGGGAAAAGGTGCAAATAAGCCCATGTACTAACAAAAAAGGTCAAATAAGCCCTTATTTAGGAGGCTCTGTCGAGCCGTTGTCATTTGGGGTGGTTCCCGGTGGAATTTTTTGATGAAATTGTTTGAGCATCTTATTCATTGATTCTAGTTTACTCATACCAAATTTCAGCAAAAACTTCAATCGGGAAGGCATTCAAATGAATTCTTGAAAATAATTGCGCAGTTAGAAGCACAATTATCTTCAAGAATTCATATGAATGGCTTCCCGGTTGAAGTTTTAGGTGAAATTTGGTATGAGTAAACTAGACTTGATGAATAAGATGCTCAAAAAATTTCATCAACAAATTCCACCGGGAACCACCCTAAATGGCAGCGGCCGGACAAAACCTCCTAAATAGAGGATTATTTGACCTTTTTTGGTTAGTACGTGAACCTATTTGCACCTTTTCCCTTACTTAATTAAGTATTATAGACAATGATTGTGCCTGGGACATGTCGCATTATATTATTGCATTTCCATCAGGCTATCACCTCAATTGCACGCAGTAGTGAAAGTAGTGAAATTAAAGTGTGGAATCAATAAATATACGGAGTATTAAATCTTGACATTCACAAGTACTCCGTATAATATTATTTCCTTTTCGAATATGTGTCTCATTTCATCCATTAACTATTTAACAGATTTAGGGTGTTTTCTTTTGGATTGTTTTCGGTCCCAGACCAGACCAGATCAGATCAGACTAGACTTAAACAGACCAGACCAGACCAGACTTAAACAGACCAGACCAGACCAGAGTTGGATAGTTATAAAATACACAGAGACCAGATGTTTACCAGACCAGACCAGACTTAAACAGACCAGACCAGATCAGACTAGACCAGACCAGACCAGCAAATTTCAGTCCAAAAGAAAACATTCTTAAAGTTAATTCTCAATCTATTTAAATTTAGTGATTTTCAAAAATATTATCAAAATAAAGCTTATTTACTAGTCCGTATAAGGATGTTTTCTTTTGGACTGTTTTCAGTCCCAGACCAGATCAGACCAGACTTAAACAGACCAGACCAGACCAGACCAGACCAGACTTAAACAGACCAGACCAGACCAGACTTAAACAGACCAGACTAGACCAGACCAGACCAGACCAGACTTCCGTAGTTATAAAATACACAGAGACCAAACGTTTACCAGACCAGGCCAGACCAGTTCAGACCAGACCAGACCAGACCAGACTTAAACAGACCAGACCGGACCAGACTTAAACAGACCAGACCAGACCAGCAAATTTCAGTCCAAAAGAAAACATCCTAAGTTTAAAACTTGTAAATAAGTTTACTGATTAAGTTAGTACTATACTCACAAATCACACTTTTGTAAAAAAAATCACCATTTTAATCATAAATATGTAATTAGCAACCTTTTAGTTGAGTTCACTGTTCATTACATGTTTCCACATTTGTTCTTTCTTTTCAAGGTTTTTTTAGGTGTAGAAGTTAGCTGCTTGCAACCATTAATGTTTAGGTATCATTCTATTTATATTTATATATCCTTTTATTTACTTTGAATGAAGTATAGTTAAATCAATATATATATATTAATATGAGCGTTAGAGGTTAAGTTTTGAAGCCAAAACTCGGAATGAATGTCTACACCCACTAATTTTTTATATTTGACGTAAGTCAATAATATATTATTACTTATTCTTCTTAAACTTGATCATCCATACATGTCAAATATGTAACATAAGATCAGAGAGCATAATTTATATACTGACATGAAATAGCTATTGTTGAAATATCAATTGGACACTAGCTAGAAAGGTAATACATGTTCTACTCTCCTTGGAAGTTTATATGTTTTGCATATACGGATAGGTATTTGAATTTATCATACCACATATATACCTTGTCATTTCTGATCCTAGTCATTTCAGTTCTGATCAATATACTCGTATACCTCACTTCTTACTCGCAATTCCCTTTACCCCATATTAGAACTTGGCGAAAAACTGCTACGGTTCCACACACACAATTCACCCCACTCTTGTGTTGCTAACTGTTTCATCAGTCTTCACAGTATATATTGTTATGCATCTTCTCCTACACGGGTTTTCATCCAGGTTTTTTCTTCTTCTTTCATGCATGTCACATCCATATCCTCTAGGAATCTCGATCATTGATGCACTTGTAAGGTATGCTATTTATAAACACTACTTTTACTAGAACATTGGTTTGGTCCTTTGATATGCATCTCCTTCATTTTTTCTTTCTAAATATCTTCTCCTTCGGCCCTTTCTTTATGCGTATTACTTAAGTTCTGTTGTAAACAATATATTTTTCAACTTAACGATAAAAGGAAAAGAAAAACAACAACATATGAACTGATGAACAAGAAATCCAATGAATTGAAGCACACGACATACTAAAGTATAGTGTATATACATCATACTAATAAAGTATAGACGTAGAGTGTATATACATTGAGTGCCCAAGCATAGAACATTTAGAGCAAGCCCTCAAAATCAAATCTAGATGGACTTTCAAAGAATCCCATCATATTAGTGCAATGGTGGCTTTGATTCTCCTCCTCCGCACAACAGCTGTCGTTAACAAATGTAGTCATCGTTGCAGTCGACGAAGGCGTGGAAAGAATCGAAGAATAATCAAACCCAGAACTTCGATTACTATTCTGAGTAAACATTTCAGTTAAGGGCTCATCATTCCCAAGACCTACTCCGAAGGAACCATAGCAGTCCAAACTAGTAAAGAAATCATTATTGCTTTCATCATTTGAAGGAGTCAAATTTTCTGGCACTACCATCATATTCTGATTGTCGATTGTTAAAGTGTTATCCTGTGGTTGTGATGTCATGTGTTCAAGTGTGGAGAGTGGCTTTCCTAGATCCTCCCCTTGCGGATATGCCAATGTGCATTGGGCATCACTTTTCAACTTATTCTGGAGGCCAATATTATTCAACTCGGTGGTGTTTGTGGTAACGGCGTTCATCGGCTGCATTTTATTTGACAACGTCGGGCAAGTCGAGGTCGTCGGGTTGTTCATGAGGGCAGCCTGATTTTCTTGCCACAATTTCTGAAACAATAATTGATCATTTGTTAACTCTAGAAGCTTTTGGGATAAATTGTGTGGATTATATTCCTTCTTTGCAGCCGTGAGATTGGTTAGAAGACGCAACATCTCCGGGTTTATCAAGGCTTGTAAATGAAGCGCGTTGGAGAGATTAAGGTTTAGGAGAGACGAGGAAAGGTCGAAAAGATCAAGGCGGGGAGTATGAGTGACGGGGTCTATGCCGCTCTTGAGAAGCCTCTTTCTTATGTGAGTATTCCAATAATTCTTGACTTCATTGTCTGTTCTCCCTGGCAATTTAGCTGCTATGGCCGACCACCTTAAAGTAGAAGATTGAATCACAATATATGAGCCTCAATTTTATAAAATTGGATGAATGTATAAATACACAGTTTAACTATATGCTACATATATGTTCTGTAGCATATAGTACTGTTCTGTCTCGTCAAGATTGTCTCATGTTTCATTTTCAGTCCATCTTACTAAAATGGTTTTATACCAAATTCGAAAGTTTGTGTAAAGATTTTAAATCATTTTTAGTTGATTCTTAATATAGCAATTCAATATCAACCACATACAATTCTATAGCCACCTTGTCATGCATGTCCCAATATTAGTGGACGGTGTAGCTAGTAGTAAATAAACCTACCAATTTTCACTCAAAAATTTAAAGGAGAAAATATATGTTACACTTAATTAGAACATACATACTACGTATAACATATACCATTACGTCAAGGACTTAACATAAGGAACTAATATAGTCGAATGGTATTGTGTTACACATATGATATGTAGGTAAGGAGGGACAGGGCTAGAATTTCTATTAGGGTCAGAGGCGAACCTTAGTATGAACCTAGGGACCCCCCCCCCCCCCCCCCCCCTCCCCGTAAAAAAAAATATTTTTTCTTTACATATGAGAACAATAAAGTTGCCCCCCCATCCACCCAAAAAAAATATCCCCCAAATATAAGTAAATGTAAAATTTGTTTTCTCAAATTTTAATTAAATATTTTCTAATGGTAAAAATGAAAGAAATAAAAAATAGAAAAAAAAATTTAAAAGTAATCCTTATATGAATCTATTTACTATGAATGATTGTGTATTCTTTAAAAAAATGAAAATTAGAAGGCAAGTCCTTTCTTAAAAATAATAATTCAAAGTGACATGTAATATAATACTATATACTCCGTACTATATATGAAATTAAAATAAAATGATTCAATTCTCATAATTAAGCTTTTGACCCGAAAGTTTTAATACTATCTATATTGATGAATTTATCTTTTTTTGGAAGAATATTGATGAATTTATCTATTTAGAGGATACCGAACACAATTATATGTACTGTTTTAAACGATGAGCATTAAGTTACTAACTCTACCCGGCCTGAATTAAATCTTATTCTAGGATATGTAATACTTTAATGGGTTTCAGAACTACATATACACTATTCTAACATAATTCAAAGAAGTAGTAACGATTAAAGTAATTAATTTAATTAGTCTTACTTGTTTCCAAGAACACTATGGAGTTGGATAATACTCTCTTCTTCTTCGAAAGAAAACTTGCCTCTCTTAATATCGGGTCTCAAATAATTAGTCCATCGAAGACGACAACTCTTTCCACATCTTTGAAGCCCTACATATATACCAGTATTTAAATGAATGTGATATATGAGGAAATTAATTAAGCTTATAATTACTTTTGAATCTACATGAAAAGTGATTTAATTAATAAACGTACCAGCATTTTTAGGAAGGGTTCGCCAGCTGCCAGGTCCATGAGCTTCAATATATTGGATGAGTTTGAGATCTTCTTCAGGAGTCCAAGGACCCTTCTTCAGTACTTCATTTTTATCACAACATGGAGATCTTCCCATTGTTTCAATTCTCTTTGCGTTCTAGAACGAATATGATCGATAATATGAGAGGAAGACAAAATGAACTTTGGGAAATTTGAAGTGAAGGTCCAAATTTATAGACGAGAAGCTAATCATGTAAATGGATCTAAGTCAATAGTATTTGGTGCCGGCCATTTGCCATGTCAACCTCTCTTTGCGTCCACAATATATTTTGGGTAATATTTTGCTTGTTCTATCCCACTTCACATTTTGCATCGAAAGCTAGTTGGCTAATGTAGGATTGTCTAATTAAAGGTTAAGTTTTATCATCAAAAAATAAATTGATTGATGATAGATTTAAGCACTACTCTTTAATGTATACGATTTAAATTAGTACGAGTAGTACTTATACTACTTCAATAATAAAAACAATAAAAAAATTCTATTGAATTGAAGCGTATAGGAAAGTAAATGAAGTACGAGTGTCATTGTATTCTTTCTAAAACAAGAATACATATAGGAATAATATATATTTAGCTCTATTTTTTACTTTATCATATTTATTCTTATTTTAAGCGATTATTTATGCAATTTCCTCTTTCTTTTGTTTTATACGTAGTACTTTGACTTTTGCGGTGATCAAATTTTTATTTTGACTATTCTTTTGGTAATTAAAGAAATTATTGTAGGTATGAGCAGCCTTGTTTGGTATTTAACCACGACTTATTTGGCCCAAAAATATATACTTCAACTAGTTAGTATTCTTCTTTTAGAAGTGAAAACACATCTGTAAGCATCAAAACACTTGAACAAGTACAAAATGAATTGGAATCAGTAATCTAAATGGGTGGTAAAT
Source organism: Cuscuta epithymum (assembly GCA_945859915.1). Taxonomy (NCBI): domain Eukaryota; kingdom Viridiplantae; phylum Streptophyta; class Magnoliopsida; order Solanales; family Convolvulaceae; genus Cuscuta; species Cuscuta epithymum. The sequence goes on along the minus strand of CAMAPF010000155.1, from coordinate 24,766 downwards.
TGAAAATAGTATTTTTTTTTTGAAAGAACATAGTATTATATATTATGGGATTTTTTTAAAATATTACTAAAATAAAACTTATTTACACAAATATGACGAATAGTTACTACAATGTAGTGTCATGTTAACTTAGGATGTTTTCTTTTGGACTGAAATTTGCTGGTCTGGTCTGTTTAAGTCTGGTCTGGTCTGGTAAACGTCTGGTCTCTGTGTATTTTATAACTACGGAAGTCTGGTCTGGCCTAGTCTGGTCTGTTTAAGTCTGGTCTGGTCTGCGACTGAAAACAGTCCAAAAGAAAACATCCTTAAGTTTAAAAATTAGTTACTTTGATTTCATTACTATTCTAGTCAATAGTCACATTTTTGTAAACAATATTCATTTTAGTAAGAGATGCTTTCATATTAGATACTACTAATATAAAGCTGTAATACACAGAACAAGAAAAATAGAATGGTGCATGCGGCTGCCTTAAATAGTTAAATTAGCCCGTCCGGCCGTCCGTGAGGTCAAACTTGACCAAACGGGGATCGAAACAAAGGACAGGTGGCAATTAGGTCATTAAGATCAAATATTAATTACATTGTCAATATTTTAGTTAAATTATGGTAACAACTCCGGTATCTTTCTAAAAATAGAGGTACCGTATCTAGCATTCATTTGATTGGACCACATCACTTTATCAATTTTAATTTAGATTTAAATAATTCAACTGCTACCTTTTCATTGGTCCATATGGACAAAAGTATGGTATCTTATGGGTACCATAGAAACTACCTTAAATTATTCCTATGTTAAGATCAAACATTTTATAAGGAAAGGAAGAAAGGAATAATTAAGCTTGCTTTAATTTGTCAGCTTACTTTGTTGCAAATATGCAATGCTGCGTCCATTCCATTTGGTTGATTGCTTCTAACTTCCTCACGACAAAAACTCGGGTTTAGAAATCACAACATACAAATTGATTTCATATTTCATGCCAGAATTGAAGTTTTTTTTTTTAATTGAAGTTTTCTCATATAATACCATTTACGAGAAAAACATGCTGATTCTTATGTACATTGCTGAATTAACCATGTAACTTATGTACATCACCATATGAGCATTTGTAGTCATGAAATTTCACTTACTTGCGGCTTGCCCATCATGTCCTATAATCAATATATATAATATTACTTCCATCACTCAAAGTTTGGTATGGTGGTACAATTATATATTAAGAAATGGGAACTTACTAGTATTTCGTAATTGATTTGAACCACACAAAGATTATTAAATTCGGTATAAGAAAATAAAAGTTGTGGATTAACAAATACAATACAAAATTAGATTTGTTACAACTAAAAAAGAACCAAAAAGTATAACAATGATATGAGAAATGGGAGGGTTTAGGAAATGATAAAATGTTATCAATTTTACTCCTACACCGTCTCGATCAACCTCACTTATTCATTTGAAATTAGTTTTATTCCCCCGTCCCGAAAAGATTCGTCAAATTGTGTTTTCTTGGTCAATGACATGCAATCAATTCTTTTCAATAGTATCTTTTAATAATATACGTATGAATTGAAATTATTTGAAATATATCAAAATGCTTCTTATTCAAAATCTTTTCATATAAAAATAAAATTTATACATTAAATAAAAATATAATAATTAAAACCGTTTTTAATTCGAAGTTTATCATTATTGACAAATTTTTGGGGCAAGATGCAAGATACGTTGTACTTAGTATATACATATAATTATCCTAAAGTAATACTAGTACTTAAGCAAGAAAAATATATAGCGCATTGGTATTGGCCTACGGCGGCTGCCCTAGCTAGTCAGTGCTGAGGTTGAACGTGCCACGTGCGTATCCAATTTGGGAAACAAAAGATACGTGGCAATTAGTCATTAGTTAACGGTTTTGTGTATTGACCTTCGCATGAAGTCAGGAAAGTCAAACATTATATTACCCTGATGGCTTGGCCTGGTCGGTATGGTAGTTAGACTATTCATAGAGCTTATAAGGAAAGCTATGGAAAAACTAGCTTGTTTAGTTGCATTTTTGCATTGTCTGTCACCTTAGCCTTGGTTGCTTATTTAATTTGCTTCTACTCCTAAGACAAATAGACAACGGCCCTTAAAACATAACTTAGATTCTATGAATTATAAAGTATCGTACCTTTGTTTATATGGATTACAGAGTTATATAAATGAAAAATAAAAAGTATACTTCATATAATGTATTGGATCAATCAAATTAATGATAGATACAATACTCAATTTCTTAAATTGTTAAGTTATTATAGCTCTCACTAAAAAATATTTCTTCCGTGCAAATAAGATTGTCCTATTTTACCTTTGCAGGAAATCTCACTAAAATATTAATACCAAATTTAATTTGGTAAATTTTGTGTGATTCTGAAGTATTCCTATTTTATTCTTACTTTATCAATTAAATAACAATCATAAACTCATTTTTCTTATGTTAGTGGTAAGGAGAATTGGTTTCATATATTATTGCCACGCACTGGTTTCTTGAGTTTTTTCCCGGAATAATGCTAAATAAATAAATAATTCCCAAAATACTGCTGGGTTAAAAATAATTCCCAAAATACTGCTGGATTAACCGTGGTTACGGAAAGCCGCCACTTGAAATGGCGGGTTTTCACTTACAGTACAAGAGCCGCCACTTGAAGTGGCGGCTTTCTAACTGAAAAACGCAACACCGAGATGTAAGGCCAAAGACATGTAACCAATATATGGTAGTGGGTCCCACTACCATTAAATATATCCTGTTTTCTTTGAAGTGCTATAACTCTTTTATTTGTACTTTGATTGTTACATAACATATACCGAAATTCATAACTTTTTATTATCTTTCATATGACACCAATATTGAATATATAAAATCAAAAAAAAAAAATTAACGCTTTAAAAATTACTGCGTATCTGTTTTTAAAGTGCATATACTCCCTCTGTCCATTAAAACTTTGTCATCTTTCCTTTTTGGGACGTCCCTAAAAACTTTGTCACTTTACCTTTTAATCAATGTTTTGTGGTTTCTGTTATTACTCTCTACTCTGCACAAACCTCAACCACACAATTTTTATTTTATTATTCTCCGTGCCGGTCAACTTTGACAAAGTTTTAAGGGACGGAGATAGTAATTTTTATTTGTATTCCGAATATTACAAAAAATACATCATTTTTTTTATTTTTTATTACTACGCATGTTTTATAGGGAAGCAATGTTTCATATATAAAAATAAAAAGAAAATATATTAATTTCTGTAGTTTATACAGATCATGGTAAAAAACGATATGGAAGCAATGTTTTACACAGATCATGGTAAAAAACGATCCTAAACAGTCTAAACTACAAAAATTAATATATATTTTTTCATTTTTCTATATGAAACGTTGCTTCCCTATAAAACATAATCAAAAATAAAAAAAATTGATGTATTTTTTGTAATATTCGGAATAGAAATAAAAAATATATGCATTTTAAAAACAGATACGCAGTAATTTTTAAAGCGTTATTTTTTTTTTGATTTTATATATTCAATATTGGTGTCATATGAAAGATAATAAAAAGTTATGAATTTCGGTATATGTTATGTAACAATCAAAGTACAAATAAAAGAGTTATAGCACTTCAAAGAAAACATGATATATTTAATGGTAGTGGGACCCACTACCATATTTTGGTTACATGCCTTTGGGCTTACTTCTCGGTGTTGCGTTTTTTAGTTAGAAAGCCGCCACTTCAAGTGGCGGCTCTTGTACTGTAAGTCAAAACCGCCACTTCAAGTGGCGGCTTTCCTTAACCACGGTTAATCCAGCAGTATTTTGGGAATTATTTTTAACTCAGCAGTATTTTGGGAATTATTTATTTATTTAGCATTATTCCGGAAAAAAACTCCTGGTTTCTTCTTTTAGAAATAAAAATAAATTAACACGTTTCATTTGAATTCCACACGTTTGAACGCGACAAGTCATTTTTTCCGACACTACTATGATCTATATTACGGAGTGAGTCGGGAGTATAAGTATTCATCAATCAATGCTAATTCCTTTAATTAACAGACAATGATTGTTCCTGGGACATGTGACATGTCCACCATTAATCATATTATTCAATTTTCGATCTCCTCGATTACATGCGGTGGTGAAAGTGTGCAACCAATAATTATATTATACGATATTAAATACTGAAAGCTCCATGAAAGTTGAAGTACACAAACCTTGAAGCAATCCAGGTCTATGGAAAGCAATATACGTAGTATGTTATAGATAATTAGTCTATGTTGGATTGAAAATAGGACCATATGATTTGTTTTTTTGAATAGAACTAAACATTACAATCCTACCCATAATATAATTCAGAGATAATTCAGCAAATAGGAGTGAAATATTGAGGAATTGTAAAAATAGTAGTATGTTTCAAAAAAGGGAATTTCGCAATCAAAATTTCTAAAATGCATCTGCCACCATTTTGTTGCCGTTGCGGGGCTGAGGGTGCACAAAGACCGACATCAGGAGGTTCGTCGTCCTATAAGTTCGTACGTGGCAGCATCTCCAAACTTATAAGCGATTTATGTTCAATCACAAATAAAAGTTCTATTTATGAAATTTTAAATTACTAGGCCCTATTTTTTGAAGATGATGAACAAGTTTTGGTCTTATTTGAGGCATTCTACCTAAATTTAATTAATATAACTAATTGTTTTCCCAGTCCATCGGTGGCGGTAGCCCGGCAGTAGCCCGGTAGATGTGGTAGAACTCAAGCGGCAAAATTTTGATGGCAGCAATCAGGAAACAAATCAGCGGGAACAAGGCGGCAGAAAATGTCAGGCTATCCGGCAGTGGCCCCGCTCCAAACCCTATATTAAAAAGCATAGGTTCTATTTTAAAAAAGAGTAAAATGCATAAATGGTCCTTAAACTATCATCACCATATTGTTTTGGTCCTTCAACTAATAAATCTATCATTTTAGTCCTTATTCTATTTAATGCATTTTAATCAAGTCCTTTTCTACTTTCCGTTAGTTTTGCCGTTTATATTCAATCTTTATCAATTACATATAAAACCCATCTTTAACCTAAAATTACAATTAGGGCATTTCCTTTAATCTTTAATTTGAACCGATGACATCCCAAATACAAGCACACATCACTTTTATAAATCATCATGACAATGCACATAAACCTCTAGAAAGCACATTCAAAACAATAGTAGGAGTTTTTTAATAAAAAGGGAGGATTCATTGCTAGCAAGCACCTCCCATGAATCTTTTTTTTTATAATATTGAGTTCTTCATCACGACGAGACTGGACGAGCATCAATGGAATGCTTGATCATATTGTAGTTGAAAGTGGAGGTGTAACGCCTTTTAGTAGGATGGCTGCAGTTTCAGCCTTGGATGCAAAAACTCCTTATGATCCAAATACCTTAAAAGATTTGGAGAAAGCTTCACCGTTGACTAGGGGTGGGCGCGGTTCGGGACGGTTCGGGACTTGTCACACAAAAATTTGACCAATTTATCTGCCGAGTTTTGGTTTTTACCAATTTGTCTCTCGATTTTTTACCAATTTGGTAAATCGCCCATTTTTAAATAAATTTGATAATTTGGCCTAAAATTTGTTGGTTATGTAATTATTAAATTTTAATACCGCTCAAAGAGGGTGTGTTTGGTTCATCCGCTTGTGCCTTTTCATCTATAATAATATTTATTCCTGGTACATGCTAACATTATTGATTGTGTTTAATTTTGATTCTATGATTTTGATTTTGTTTAGAATAGTTTATGTTTTAGACTAGACCAAACTAGAACTCAATTAAATTAGACAAGATCAAACTTTGGTAATTATAAAATACATATAGAATAGACATCTACCTGAGCAATTTAGACCCGATCAAAACATAACAGTTTTAAAATACACAAAGATCATACATCTATCAAATCAATTGAGACTAAACTAGATCACAACACAAAAAAAAATTCAATCCAAGCCATTGATAAACCACCCTCCTTTTTTACCAATTTGTTAATTTGGCCACAACCGACCTCTTTAATTTTAGTTGAGAATAATGCTTGGACAGTTACGTGAATTCTCTTAACTAATCGATCAATAAGAAACAATATTTCTAATTAAAAAAAAACAGTAAATCCTTAGGTACAAGCTATTAGCCATGTATTATGAGGATCGTACTCCTAGAATTCCCCTAGAAACATGCCCACCTAAGGTACAAGCACGAAAGCTTGTATTTTTAAGTCCAAGCACCTAAGGTACAAGCACATAAGCTTGTCATCGGTTCAGATTAAAGATTAGAGGAATAAGCCATAACTGTAATTTTAAGTTAAAGATGGGTATTATATGTAATTTATAAAGATTGAATATAAACGGCAGAACAAACGGAAAGTAGAATAGGACTTGATTAAAATGTATTAAATAGAATAAAGACTAAAATGATAGATTTATTAGTTGAAGGACCAAAACGATATGGTGATGCTAGTTTAAGGACCGTTTATGCATTTTACTCTTTAAAAAATAGGCATGTTTTCATCGGGTTTTTCCTATAGTTAGTTTGAACTTTGGACTGATCGACCAATGGGAAATTAAAGCTTTGAGTTCAACTGGTTAATATTCCATCATTATCTGAATTAATATCTCATTCAAATTTTCACTTAATTTAAGATAATCTATAGATTTTATAAATTTTATAAATTTTACACTAGCAATATTGTATCCTTAATAAAATGTGCTATATCTGCTTTTAGATCATTTGTAGTGGGCAGGGATTAAGAGCCCAAAAATTAAATGTGGAGCTTTTTGGCTCTTAAGGTGCTGTTCTGTTCGTCTTATTCTTATTTATTATTGCTTATTCTTGTTTTATTCATATCAGATCAAATCAGATCAGAAAGATTCAGATCAGATCGGAAAGATTTAGATCAGATCAGATCTGAAAGATTCAGATCAGATCAGAAAAGTTTTCAGTTTTATTATTATATTAATTATTATTATTAATATTGTTATTACTATTATTATTATTACTACATAATTATTATTAATAATATTAATAATAATATGATAAAAAAAGGTATTAATAATAATTATAATATTGTAATATAATAATATTAATATAAATGCAACTATTAAGAAGACTATTATTATTATTATTATTATTATTATTATTATTATTATTATTACTATTATTATTATTATTATTATTATTATTATTATTATTATTATTATTATTATTATTATTATTATTATTATTATTATTATAACAATATTATATTAATAATAATATGATTAATCTTATTACAATATTATATTATAATTATATGTAATTATAATTATAATGATAATTATAATTCTTATAATTATAAGTATAATCAATTAAAATTATTATAATTAAAAGTATGATTAATTATAATTATATTTATGATCATAATTATAGTTATGATTATAAATATAATTATAATATAATATTATAATAATATAATACTTATTATAATAATAATAATAATAGAATAATCATATTATTGTCATTATATTATTGTAATAATAATATTAATATAATAATATCGTTATAATAATATTAATTGTATTTATATTACTATTATTATATTATAATATAACAATTACTGTTAATATAATAATAATTATTATTATTTATAATTATAACAGTTATAATTATACTTATAATTATATTATAATTATAATTTATGATTATAATTATTATTTTTATATAATTATTAATATTATTATTATTATTAATATTGTAATTATTTTACGGAGTAATTATAATAATATTGATAACTATAGTTACAATTATAGAGATAAATATTGTAATTATAATTACAATTATAATTATATAAGTTATTATAGTTAAAAATATAATTACAATTATAATGGTATGTATATTTATAATTAGTGTAATAGGTATAAAGTTTTTCATTTTAAATTTAATTTTAATGATTATTATTATTATTATTATTATTATTATTATGATTATTATTATTATTATTATTATAGTTAGGATTATAATTATAATTTTATTTAAATTATATTTGTAATTACAATTGTAATAATTATAATAATTATAATTATAATTATAATTATAATTATAATTATAATTATAATTATAATTATAGAAATATTCAAATCAGAAAGATTCAGATCAGATCAGACCAGATCAGAAACATTCAGATCAGATCAGAAAGATTCAGATCAGATCGGAAAGATTCAGATCAGATCATATCAGACAAATTCAGATCAGATCAGATCAGAACTTAAAAAATTCAGATCAGAAACATTCAGATCAGGCGAAGAGAACAACTTCTAAATTGATGTAGTGCTTAAATTACAAAATTACGTTAAAAGTGCCAAATGGTGGGAGGGGAAGCTTGGATGATGTCATCCATGTGGCGTCCGTATATAATTGAATATTACTTTATCTTATTTTATTTCTTATGAAAGCAAGAAAACGTAAAAAAATATTTTATTGATTTTTTTAAAATTTTTCACATAAAAATGTGTATTTTTTAATTTCATATTTTCTCATATAAAAACAAAAATATAACATTCCTTATTGAATTGTTTTTGATAAACTGGTATGCACACAATATATTAAGTGTATTTTATTTTCAGTGCTACAACATAGTGATAAAAGATATTGACGAAAATACTGATTTTCATATCGACATAATTCATATTTATAATTTTAGACAGCGCAGCGGTGTGGGTGCTCTTAGAGTAGTTTTTTTCCTAAACCAAAATGGGACAATCATTTTTTTTTATCGAAGATGGCTTAATCATAGTAATCATAACATTCAGCAGGGGTACATGATAATAAAAGAGCCACATGTAACCATCCTCTCGTGACCGAGACTGAGAGTTAACCACCTGTAAAAAAGCAGTATAACTCAGAGTGGGTGTCAAGCACTCTTAGCTCACGTGGTGAGTAAAACTGCAGAGAATGAGTCTAAACTTGAAACTGTAGCCATCGTTAAGGAATTTCAAGATGTGTTTCCAGAGGATCTTCCTGGGTTACCCCCATCGAGAGAGATAGAATTTGAGATTGAGCTCATACCAGGAACCAATCCGATATCCAAGGCACCCTACCGTATGACACCAACATAACTAAAGGAATTGCATAAGCAATTACAGGAGTTGCTCGAGAAGGGCTTCATCCGCCCCAGTTTCTCTCCATGGGGAGCTTCTGTGTTGTTGGTGAAGAAGAAAGAGGGGTCTATGAGGTTGTGCATAGATTACACGGAGTTAAACAAGGTTACGATCAAGAATAAGTATCCCCTACCAAGAATAGATGATCTGTTTGATCAATTGAAAGGTGCCACTACTTTCTCGAAGATTGATCTGAGATCAGGATATCATCAGTTGGGAGTCAAGAATGAGGATATTCCTAAAACAGCATTCTGATCCAGGTATGGACATTATGAGTTTGTAGTCATGCCTTTCAGCTTGACCAATGCTCCCGCCGCTTTCATGGACTTGATGAATAGATTTTTTAGTGAATCCCTGGACAAATCTGTGATAGTATTCATAGATGATATGTTGGTGTATTCAAAGTCCAAGGAGGAGCACGAAGAACATTTACGGGCAGTATTACGTACACTCCAAGAACATAAGCTATATGCCAAATTCTCGAAGTGTGAGTTTTGGTTGGGTCAAGTGGCTTTCCTTGGGCATGTAATCTCTAAAGAAGGTATCACTGTGGATGCATCTAAGATTTCAGTAGTTAGAGATTGGGTTCGGCCTAAGAATGCTAGCGAGGTCCAGAGTTTCTTGGGTCTTGCGGGTTATTATAATGGATTTTGGAGGGGTTTTCCAAAATCGCTCTTCCTTTAACCACCTTGACTCGCAAGGGGAAGAAGTTCGAATGGACTAATAGATGTGAAGAGAGTTTTCAGAAGATTAAAGAGTGTTTGACTTCTGCACCCATTCTTGCATTACCCGAAGGAAGTTTGTGATCTATTGTGATGCCTTGAAGATGGGGTTGGGAGCAGTTCTTATGCAGAATGACTGAGTCATCGCCTTTGCTTCTCGACATCTAAAGGGTTATGAGCAGAATTACCCAACCCATGACTTGGAATTGGCGGCAGTTATTCATGCTCTGAAAATTTGGAGACCCTACCTCTACGGAGTGCAATGCAAGATCTATACTGACCATCAGAGCCTGAAGTATATCTTCACCCAGAAGGAACTAAACATGAGGCAACGGAGGTGGTTGGAACTGGTTAAGGACTACGACTGTGAGATCCTTTACCATCCAGGGAAAGCTAACAAAGTCTTGTAGATGTTGTATTTTATTTTTTATATTTAAAATACATTTTTTTTGTGTTTTTTTTCACTCCAGGGGGTCTGGGGGAGGGGGGGCTGGGGGGAGCCTGGAGTAATCAGGGCTGAAACTCACTCCATTGAGTTTCACACCCTTGTATGTATATATAGAATTGGGAAATTTATGGGCCCTATGAGAGCAATGGGCCCTGGGCGCATGCCTCTTTGCCCATGCCCTAGGACCGGCCCTGTATGTGAATACTTGACTTGATGAAGTGAGAGTGTTTGGCAATTATTAAAGTGAGAGTGTTCAGAAATTATTTTGGCTGAAATGACAGATTGAGGCTGTAATAGTTTAAAAGGGTATGTCATTGTATTTATGTGTGTGTAACTATAGCAATACTTAAAAGGTTAAAGTTTAAAAGGTTTGGAGTCCATCACCACTTTTATTAATGCTTGGAGTTTAAAAACCCTATCCTGTGCGGGCAGAATTGAATTGATCAAATCAGTTATACAGGGTGTGCACTCATTTTGGCTCCAAATGTTTCCTATCCCCAGGTTATGTTGGAAAAATAGGAGTATTCAAATGAATAAGATTTTTTTCATTTGAATTTGTCAAAGTCTAAAAGACCTTTTTTTCTCCCTTATCATTTATCCGTCTTAAAATTGCTTTGCATGAGGAAAATTTTTCATAACTACTTATTACTATTATTGATTATATTTAACATATTACGGAGTATTTGTTATGAATGTTGGGTCACTACCGAATAATAAATAGCATCTATAACCAAGTTAATATCTTTTTACGTTTCTCCTAATAACTTGGTGGTTGTTGGTATTCTACTTGACCTTCCTCCAACATTAATAATTACTTTAATTACTATTAATTATTTTATTTATGATTTGTTGGTTGTACGTCCATATATATGCATACTGCTTGCACCGAGAAAGATACTTGTTATGAGTGAAGTACTTGTTATGAGTGAAGTGCAAATGAGGGGTTTTTGGGTGTGTTGCGTGTATGTCGGTACTATACATATATACTACGTATGGAGTATTGTTTACATTGCATGTGTGCTTGGAAATTATTAGAAGGAACATGGAAGATCAAAGTGCACTCTCAATAATCCTATACTTTTTAGCAAAGTCCTTTGTCATAAACTATCATAATTTTATTATTGGGTTCATATACTATTTTTCTTCTCGTTAGTTCTGGTACCCGGTTTTATAACCGGAGGGCTCGTTATATCCTGGGGGAAATTTCCGTACGCCGGAAATAATTCCTTAGGACACCGTCTGACGCGTCTTGAGCTTCTAATATGGTTTTGGTTCCTTTTAGTGATTATTCAGCAGGTCAATTATCGGAGCTAGATGGTCAACGAGGTCAACTTAGGAACAACACGATCAACACGTTGATTTTGGAAGGATAGAGCCAACAATCTAAGGAATTATGGCGAATAAAGATTACACCTATGGAATTTTCAACGTGTCCGAAACTCTCTTAGAGACAAGCGGTGAAAATTCTAACTCCCATTTAATGGTCAAATTTACGGTATGTGTTTATAACTATCCTGGTGTAGTATTATATACTACGTATGTTTGATTGACTTTGTTAGAAGTAAATGAATGATCTAATTTTTTAATCTCTATGATTTAATCTCTAAAGTGCATACACTTGCATGAAATGCAATTCTGGGCCATTGTTGAATATTCATGCGGATAGACTTATTACACGTCTGTCATTTAGTGTACATTTGCATTTAGATGTTTTCACATCCTTAATTCTTTCTGAATTTGCTACAAAGGATTTAATTTGGATGGCTTGATTTTGTGAGGTTTCATTTCAGCATAAGAATATAGTTAACGAAATTTTTGAGTGAAATACATCCCATCTCTCTATGAATTATGAGTAATTTGTAGATTTTCTAAATCTCTGTACTATAAATGCCTATATGATCTGGTGTACGTGTGCTTCCACTTTGCATGGAATAGCAATGGATTCGGAAAGTTTTTAAATTCATTAAAAAATATTTGATTAAATTATTAAAATGGTCTTTGCACCTTCTTTAATTTATATATTGAATATTAAAAATGAGGGGGTATTTGAACAAATTTACATTTGCCCATAATAATGCTACGTGTGATATTCTGAGATATAATATTTGTTGTGCATGTGTGCGGTGCCTTTAGATACGTAGTATATTATTAAATAATGTGTGATGAATTTGAAAAATTGTGTTTGCAAATAATATATGTGTCATCCTCTATTTTTAATTTGCTTCGTGTGGCAAATCTGTATAAATTTTATCAAAAATTGTTTATGAGCCGGTGACTAGATGTGGTGAAAGAGGTTTTATCTCACTTAATTGTGATTTTCTGAGATAAACTGAATTTTATTTTCTTTAAATTTAATAGCGAGGTTTTGATAAAATATTGGGGTACAAATAAAGATTGAGAGAGAAATTATCTTAATAAAACTAAAATTATCCCTCTGTGAATTTTAGAAGGGCTGTGCACCTGGTTTTGAAATATTTAAAATTGTGGGGGTGCTTACCTAAATTTTTATCACCTATCTCATTGAGTGAAAATGAGTTTCATAACTTTTGGCAACTTTTGCATAAACTGAAATAGTGGAGCATATATATAATTTTCTTAAATTGAAGAATTAGTGTGTTAGTGTGCAATACTTTAAGCTATATTATTATTGCTGATATTAATGTCATCGGTTTTTGGAGAATGCGAACACACTAAATGATGCATGTGTAATTATTCATTTATATGTTGCTGGAATTTTTATATGCTTATTTCAGTAGCTATATTGAGTTGATATATGAATACAATAAAAGTAATTTTTGAGTATTAAAACCATAAGGAAGGATTTTGGTATTTTACCATCATTATTTTGAGAAACTTCTTAAGAAGTTTGACATTTCACTGTTAACAATGTGAATATTCCTGATGTCTTAAAAAAAAGTTATGGAGATACTTGAGAGGCATAATTAATTATGATGTATTTGGTTGGGATTTTCCATTGTAATATATTGATACAACGATGCTATGATTTGTTGAGAAATATCTGTTGCACTAGAGCGGTACAACGATGTTCTATATGAGAAATATTTATTGTACTATGATGATACAATGATGTTATATATTATATTGAGAATTATCTGTTAGGATATAACATATTAGTGAAATTATCCGATGTACAAAAGGGTCACATCGAGGCTATATCTTATTAAGAGTTATCCTTTGTATTTCCGGAACACAACGACGCAATCTGAGTCGACTCACATGAGATAATATAAAAAAGTGGATATCCATTCCCTCGGAAAAAGTGGTGTAATGATGTTTGAGAAATATAATTTGTCTAAATGACTTTGAAGAATGGAATTATTTCATTAATTTTGTGAAATCAAGGAATTAGCTACTCCTTTGACAGAATCCCAAGGACGTTAAATGATTAATTTAAACATCGATGGAAATGGACTAATGTCACTTCGACAACAAATAGGGATGGGAACCGAACTTGTGTGATTGGAGATCCCATGAAGCAAGTTCAAATGGGTAATAACAAGTCTTCTATTTGTTCTGCTAGCCTTGTAAAATGTCCATTTCTATGGTGTGGAAGACTAGACTGCATTTCTTTGTGAGGTTGAGATAAAGCTCTTAATGATTGTCATAGCCCTTTTGGGTGGTATGTTAAGTGCGGGACACACTTGATGAGATCACCTATATGAGTGAGAGGTGGGGCCGCCTCCATGAAGCATTGACAACGCTTCTAGAGCACTCAAGAAAACCAGGCACGCGCACAGCCGAAAGGCGCACCACGGCGTTAACGACGAGAAAGGTGGGGGTGAAAAATGATCCCCTAAGACACTAACTTACCATAGTAGATTATTGGTTCATAGAAACTATACGTTTCACCAATAAACTCGGTATTTAAAGACTTAGGCGTCTAGGTCTGGTTAAAGTCTACGGACACCAGATTGAAAAACCTCACCTCATATATGAACCCAGTAAGGAATTGTTACATTTAAATACTTAAAATTATTCATTTGAAATATGTGGGGGATTGTTGGAAAAATAGGAGTATTTCAAATGAATAAGATTTTATTCATTTTAATTTGTCAAAGTCTAAAAGACCTTTTTTTCTCCCTTATCATTTATCCGTCTTAAAATTGCTTTGCATGAGGAAAATTATTCATAACTACTTATTACTATTATTGATTATATTTAACATATTACGGAGTATTTGTTATGAATGTTGGGTCACTAGCGAATAATAAATAGCATCTATAACCAAGTTAATATCTTTTTACGTTTCTCCTAATAACTTGGTGGTTGTTGGTATTCTACTTGACCTTCCTCCAACATTAATAATTTCTTTAATTACTATTAATTATTTTATTTATGATTTGTTGGTTGTACGTCCATATATATGCATACTGCTTGCACCGAGAAAGATACTTGTTATGAGTGAAGTACTTGTTATGAGTGAAGTGCAAATGAGGGGTTTTTGGGTGTGTTGCGTGTATGTCGGTATATAAACATGATTTACCATGACAACAACGAGCTGAGTACTATACATATATACTACGTATGGAGTATTGTTTACATTGCATGTGTGCTTGGAAATTATAAGAAGGAACATGGAGGATCAAAGTGCACTCTCAATAATCTTATACTTTTTAGCAAAGTCCTTTGTCATAAACTATCATAATTTTATTACTGGGTTCATATACTATTTTTCTTCTCGTTAGTTCTGGTACCGGTTTTATAACCGAAGGGCTCGTTATATCCTGGGGGAAATTTCCGTACGCCGGAAATAATTCCTTAGGACAGCGTCTGACGCGTCTTGAGCTTCTAATATGGTTTTGGTTTCTTTTAGTGATTATTCAGCAGGTCAATTATCGGAGCTAGATGGTCAACGAGGTCAACTTAGGAACAACACGATCAACACATTGATTTTGGAAGGATAGAGCCAACAGGCTATACTTGATAGAATTACTTCCATTTGTCGGATTTTTCTTTGGGGAAGCAAATTCTCTAGGGTTCATGGGCTGACATTTGTCTCCCCAAAGATGAGGGGGACTTGGTATACATGACACTAAGGTTTGGAACTCGGCTTTGCTTGCAAAAACTTTTTGGGATATTCATACCAAAAAGGACACATTTTGGGTGAAGTGGGTCCATGGTGTCTACCTAAACGGCCGAAATGTGTGGGATTTTGTCCCACACCATAGGGACTCACATTTGATTAAAAAAATTCCTCTCATCCGTGATGAGATCTTGTCCAAATTTGATGATGTTACAAGCGCTATTAACTGCTTAAATACTTTCCAAACAAATGGGAAACTTGTATCCTCTAAAATATATAATTTGCTTAGAATAATGGCTCCCACTCAAAGGTGGATGTCTTTCATTTGGAAAGATTATATTCCTCCAAATGAAATTATAGCTAATCTATTGCTGTATGAAAGTCTTGCTAACGTGTCAAACCTTCCGCCAATAGATTTGGTCATTTGATCGAAAGACAGCTTGTCGGATAAAGGCAGAAGAAACATCAGAGAAGAAACAAACAAAACGATTTCGTTTGAAACCAATGAGATAGATATCTACCCTCTTCACTATCAGAGTTATGATCTTCTCATCAAAGGAGAGCTCAATAAAAATGAAATCCCTACAGTCTACAAATGGGGTTGTCGGATGGTTATCAACCCTCAAAACTGTTTTTCCAAGATGTGTTCTAGCTCGAAGAAGCTGATTGCAGTCATGCAAGAATCGTTCGTACGATGCTCCAGAGATCGAATTTAAGTCTAACAAAATACTATCGATTGGACATATATGAAACGCCATAGATAGAGGAGGAGGAGAAGAAGATGTGAGAGACCAGTATATGCGACAGAAAGATTGAATGAAAAGTGAAAAGTTTGACAAAAAAAATGAATGAAACATGCTATGTATAAATACAAACCTGAAGTTTGAAGAATGTGCGAGATAGACTGCATCCAAAATCACAATATCTTTCATCCGCAGCGACCCATATGTGAGAGATCAGTATTTGCACTGACATGGAAGATTTCTGTCACAATATCAAAAGCTTGACCAGACTTCATCTCGCAATTGATGAACTACCCAAAGATCAGTATTAGCACTAAAGTGGAAGATTTTTGTCACAATATCAAAAGCTTGACCAGACTTCATCTCGCAACTGATGAACTACCCGCAGAGGAAAACTCTTCTATAGCACTTCAAACGCTCCACTCAATGACTATACTCAAAAAATAGAAACGCTGTATGCATATCCAGAAGCTAGTGTGTAGTCTGTATGCGACACAGACTGCGGACTTGAATTCAAACGGCTCTCTATACTGTATTGAAATTATATAAAGGCTGCATACCTATTATTACCTAGACCGAGTAGTGTTCAGAAACCAGAATACTGTGTAGCACCCTGTTAATACGTTACGTAGGGGCGGATAAAATTGATTTAACTTAGCCCCAATAAATAAAGTGAAGAGGGCAATAACTTCTCTATCGAACTCTATCTACAAACAAAATTAAAAGTGTGTGCTCTCGTCAAACTTGTTAGCATTGTAAATAATCTTTTTGATATTAGCTCTATTTGATACTCTTTTACTCTCTTTCTTCCACCAATTAAGTTCCCTGTTTGACTTCGCGCATATTAAGAAAATAAAATTGACTTTATTGTAGAGTGTACTGTTCACACGTTGTTTGGCACTGTTTAAACACTGCTTGACACTGTTTTGATGTAGACAATTTGCCAAATAAAGAAAGTATTGAAGTGTGAACTTAATTTATGGACTACCCAAAAAGAAAAGTTGGAACTTGATTTATTGAGTTTTATATATTTTATTATATTAGTATTAAAACTAGTTATATACGTATGTCACTATATTATTGTTACATAGTTGTACAATTATTATTATATTGGGACCCATACTTTGCCCATTTCCATGTAAATTCATGCACCCACTCACGTATATATGTAAGCTCTCCCACCTCATGTTTGTATGAGAGAAACCTACGCATGAGATTTATTCATGCTTGTAGCAGTGTGTGATAGTTCTTGATCAATTGAGATGAACTCAATTTTGTACTTGTTGTATTCCTAATTTTAACATGGTATCAGAGCCGAAATCCTGGAAATAGAGTATATCTTTTAGCCACCTTGTTCATCTTCTTGAGAGTATTAGAAATTACACATACATATATCCTTGGGAAAACTGTCAAATAGGTCCTCGAACTTTCATAAAAAAGTCAATTAAGTCATTCTATAGGAGACTTTGTCTGGTCGTCGCGATTTGGGGCGGTTCCCGGTGGAATTTTTTGATGAAATTTTTTGAGCATCTTATTCATCCAGTCTAGTTTACTCATACCAAATTTCAGTTAAAAATTTAATCGGGAGCGCATTCAAATTAATTCGAGAACGCAAAAATGCGCAGTTATTTTCAAGAATTAATTTGAATGTGTTCTTGATTGAATTTTTAGCTGAAATTTGGTATGAGTAAACTAGACTTGGTGAATAAGATGCTCAAAAAATTTCATCAAAAAATTCCACCGAGAACTGCCCCAAATCGCGACGTCCGGACATAACCTCCTATAGAAGGACTTAATTGACATTTTTATGAAAGTTCGAGGACCTATTTGACAGTTATCCCTATATCCTTCTTTCTAAACCATGGTTGATGATGGTAAAACCGTCGATACCGGACATGAACCCGCCGGCATCGTCATAGATTCTATGTCACCTTATTTTTTTCAATCCGGAGATAAGCTCGGAGATGTCTACGTTACCACTCCTCTTCGCGACGGGAATTACGGCGATTGGCTCGATGAAATGAGCAATGCCCTCTATGCGAAGAACAAGTTTGGTTTTGTAAATGGAGATATTCCAATGCCAAAACCGGATTCACCATACCTTCCATATTGGCAACGTGCAAATGCCATGGTTAAGGCTTGGTTAAACGGTAGCATGGAGATTGAGCTTCGCCAAAGCGTCAAGTTCAAAACCGCACGTGAAATTTGGACTAACTTGGAGGAACGTTTTGGAAAGGAGAGTGCTCCACGAGCCTATGAACTTCGTTGCTCGCTCAGTGCCGTTAGGCAAGACAATCAGTCTGTCTCTGCCTACTTTAGTCGATTGCGCCGAATTTGGGACGAAATGGCTTCTATCAACACCGGCCCAAATTGTGATTGTGGAAAGTGTTCTTGTAATATTTCTAAGCAGATCAACGAGTCCAGGGATAGGGATCGACTTTATGATTTCCTAATGGGTCTAGATGATATCTACGGACAACTGAAGACCCAAATTCTAGGTGCAAGGCCGATTCCCACACTCACCACCGCATATCATCTTATCTCGGAAAGTGAACAACATCGGTCTATTGCATCCGCTCGCAAACCAAGTGTTGATGGCATAGCATTTCAAGTCCAGGCCATAGGAGAAATTGACTTGAACCGACGTCAAAATTTAAGAGGAACTCGTTCTTGCTCACACTGTGGGAAGACAAACCACACATATGAGCATTGTTTTGAGTTAAATGGTTACCCACCTAATTGGAGCATTAAATTAAAAGGCAACAAACAAGGAGAGGGGCGGCAGCAGGATATCCGTGGAAATAAAGAGCAACCAATCTTCCAGTTACGTGGCAGTAACCAAATACATGCGCGACCACGTTTCACAAATTTTGAGCGTGGCAATCTGAGGCAAACAAGAGCAGCTCATGTTGATTATGCCATACCACCTGGACTCTCGGCTGAACAATTGGAGCAGATTGCTCATTATATAAAAACTGAAATTATTGAAAAACCTTCCTCATCTAGTGCCCAAGCAAATATGGCAGGTACATCATCATGTGTCCGCCCTTGGATAATTGATTCCGGAGCGACTGAACACATCACATGTGAAGGTGATAATTTCGTTGAAATTTTGACTCATGCATGTGAACCGCCAGTTAAAATCCCTAATGAAGAATCAATTCCAGTTCGAGCAATTGGAAGCCTTTATTTACCCAATGGGTACAGGCCTTCACTGCAACACGTAGCTTCATATATGTCCCAAGTTGCATACTTGCATCCTTTAGTTTCTTGATTCAATCAGCGGAAACGATGATGTCCTGGTGCCATCAAATGACTTACACAGTTACACCCCAAGGCTCTAACTTTCTTGAGGTGCTTGGAGATTATTACTCACAATCTCCACCATGTCTGCTGTGGACGTTCCTGAGGCGGCCCTAGAAGGTCCCCGACTTCTATGACCCGAGCCTCCTTGAGAAATATGCCTAACTCGGCATCTTTGCTCCCTTCTCTGTTTCTTTGCTACCATTTGGTTAAAACGGGTGTCATCCCCCATTTCTGTATAATTTTGGAAATTAACAATGTTTATGGTATTGCTTATGTTATTGTTGGAAACAGAATTCAGGAGTCTCATGGACACAAAAAAAGCAAATTCGAAGAGGAGCTGCAAGACATAGATACTCGAATTTCTAATATGCTAATAGATAATAAGCGGCTTAAGATAAGTGTCTCCAGATGTTAGTGAGGCTGGTGATGCTCCTGATCTTCTTCCTCTTGGAGACACCTATCTATTGTGGGATAAGATATTGGGTGGAAGGTTCATATTATTGTTGTTGTTGTTGTGTAAGATTCATATGTGTGTATAGTTTTCTTGACATCATCTAAATATTGTCTTAAAGATTACATTAGCGTTACAATCTATGAATTACAAGACCATTTGTACCCCCAAATGGGCTAAAAAGCCTGAAATATGGAAAAAGATACACCCAAGCAGCTCATTTAGCTTCTTTTGCTGTTAGGGATTTTCAGCCAAAGAAGTAGGGGTTAAGGGGCAATCAGGCCACTAAGGTATGCCTTAGAGAGCAAATAAGACACTAAGCTTAATTTTGGAGCAAAAAACACACTTTAGATACTTATATTATCAATTTAACCACTCATTAACGTTTCTAATTTAACAGAAGCCAACGACTTCTCCCAACCATACTCCGTTAAGTTTCTACCTTTTCTCCATTATTGGTTTATATATTGTGAACTGTACGTATACCTAAATTAAAGATATTTAGTTGAAACCATCCATGCATCCACATATATGTCTTATACAAATATGACTCTAAATATTGTTAACTTAGGATCTTGAATGACCATAATCTGATTTGATATTTTGATGCGGAGTACAAAAATCTTTGCCAGGAATGTTATTATTGTTGTTATTATTATTACATTATTATTATTATTATTATTATTATTATTATTATTATTATTACATTATTATTATTATTATTATTATTATTATTACATTATTATTATTATTATTATTATTATTATTATTATTATTATTATTATTATTATTATTATTATTATTATTATTATTATTATTATTATTATTATTATTATTATTATTATTATTATTATTATTATTATTATTATTATTATTATTATTATTATTATTATTATTATTATTATTATTATTATTATTATTATTATTATTATTATTATTATTATTATTATTATTATTATTATTATTATTATTATTATTATTATTATTATTATTATTATTATTATTATTATTATTATTATTATTATTATTATTATTATTATTATTATTATTATTATTATTATTATTATTATTATTATTATTATTATTATTATTATTATTATTATTATTATTATTATTATTATTATTATTATTATTATTATTATTATTATTATTATTATTATTATTATTATTATTATTATTATTATTATTATTATTATTATTATTATTATTATTATTATTATTATTATTATTATTATTATTATTATTATTATTATTATTATTATTATTATTATTATTATTATTATTATTATTATTATTATTATTATTATTATTATTATTATTATTATTATTATTATTATTATTATTATTATTATTATTATTATTATTATTATTATTATTATTATTATTATTATTATTATTATTATTATTATTATTATTATTATTATTATTATTATTATTATTATTATTATTATTATTATTATTATTATTATTATTATTATTATTATTATTATTATTATTATTATTATTATTATTATTATTATTATTATTATTATTATTATTATTATTATTATTATTATTATTATTATTATTATTATTATTATTATTATTATTATTATTATTATTATTATTATTATTATTATTATTATTATTATTATTATTATTATTATTATTATTATTATTATTATTATTATTATTATTATTATTATTATTATTATTATTATTATTATTATTATTATTATTATTATTATTATTATTATTATTATTATTATTATTATTATTATTATTATTATTATTATTATTATTATTATTATAGGCACGGTATCTCATTTTTTAAATTGGTATCGGAGTTGTAACCTTTAAATATAATGTTCATTATATTATATAAGATACCGAAGTACTAATTTAGTATTTGAAAAATTGCAATAAACTTGGAGAGAAAAATTACCCAAATATGAGGGCATCATAGTATGTTTACTCAAATTAGGACTAAAACAATGATAAAGTCCATAAATAGAATTATCATTGTTTTATTCCCAAAATAGGATTTATTTAGTCCTATTTTAGGAAGTATTAATTAACTTATTCTTTTAATAAGACTAAATAAGTCCTATTTAGGGAATAAAATATATTTAGTCATATTTTTTTTAATTTTGTGTATGTTTTGTCTTATATTGAGCAATTTTAAAATTTAAATAAGAATGAAACATACATTTTTGGCTATGGGTCAATTGCGCATAGATGTTTTTCCAAGATAATAGAATTAAACTTTAATTTGATGTGGTGCTGAGAATGTTTTCTTCATGCTACTTCCAATTTAATTTCATGTGGCGGTGCAGGAAAAAGAATTATGAGCAAGTAGATAAGTTGGTATTCTTTATAATTTTGGTCCTCACTTTTTTTATTTAAATTTTAGTCTCAAGTAGTTTAACACTTTAACGGAGTATGGTTGGGAGACATTTTTCTTCCGTTAGAAACATTAATGAGTGGTTAATTTGATAATATAACTATCAAAAGTGTGTTTTTTGCTCCAAAATTTAGCTTAGTGTCTTATTTGCTCTCTAAGGTATACCTTAGTGGCTTGATTGCTCCAATATACGTAGTATTCCGTATCTAGTATTCCGTATCTACTTATTCTGCTGAAACTAATTCATAGATACCGCCCATTTTAGCGTTACAACTTTAACCTTTTCTTTTGATGAACTTGTAAGTATATATATAACAAACCATCCAAAGGAGTTTAATTGTACATCAAAAAGGGTGTGCAAAATCGCAGGCTATCCAAAAATTGGATAACCCATCACCTCCCAGAATAAAATGCTACCAAAGCATCCTAAGCTATATCTCGCCCAAATACAAAAGGTGATTGGCAGGAAACTTTTCAGAACATAATCAAATCATGAGGATAAATGCTATACAAAACTTTGTACACAGTGTACTTTATCCTAGCAAAAACATCTTCTTCCTTTGGAGTCAAACCATCGAATATCGCAGCATTTCTAGTTCTCCCAATCCAATAAATAGTGAAACAAAAACCAATCCGAGAAGCCTTGGCTTTTATGGTGGCACCGCTTCTTTCCTTTTTGATCCACTTGACCGAGCTAGCGAGGGTCCCCATAAGCCGTGGTATATGCATCCAGTCCTTCACCATGCTCCAAACTTTGCCTGAAAATGGACATTCAAAGTATAGGTGTGGAACCGTTTCCTGACCACCCTTGCACAATATACAAATGTTAACCACATCCAATCTATGAAGATTATCACATGTAGCTAACCTATACAAATGTTAACCTATACCAATGTTAACCTATTTCGGTCAGGAAACGGTTAACATTTGTATAGGTTAGCTACATGTGATAATCTTCATAGATTGGATGTGGTTAACATTTGTATATTGTGCAAGGGTGGTCAGGAAACGGTTAACATTTGTATAGGTTAGCTACATGTGATAATCTTCATAGATTGGATGTGGTTAACATTTGTATATTGTGCAAGGGTGGTCAGGAAACGGTTCCACACCTATACTTTGAATGTCCATTTTCAGGCAAAGTTTGGAGCATGGTGAAGGACTGGATGCATATACCACGGCTTATGGGGACCCTCGCTAGCTCGGTCAAGTGGATCAAAAAGGAAAGAAGCGGTGCCACCATAAAAGCCAAGGCTTCTCGGATTGGTTTTTGTTTCACTATTTATTGGATTGGGAGAACTAGAAATGCTGCGATATTCGATGGTTTGACTCCAAAGGAAGAAGATGTTTTTGCTAGGATAAAGTACACTGTGTACAAAGTTTTGTATAGCATTTATCCTCATGATTTGATTATGTTCTGAAAAGTTTCCTGCCAATCACCTTTTGTATTTGGGCGAGATATAGCTTAGGATGCTTTGGTAGCATTTTATTCTGGGAGGTGATGGGTTATCCAATTTTTGGATAGCCTGCGATTTTGCACACCCTTTTTGATGTACAATTAAACTCCTTTGGATGGTTTGTTATATATATACTTACAAGTTCATCAAAAGAAAAGGTTAAAGTTGTAACGCTAAAATGGGCGGTATCTATGAATTAGTTTCAGCAGAATAAGTAGATACGGAATACTAGATACGGAATACTACGTATATTGGAGCAATCAAGCCACTAAGGTATACCTTAGAGAGCAAATAAGACACTAAGCTAAATTTTGGAGCAAAAAACACACTTTTGATAGTTATATTATCAAATTAACCACTCATTAATGTTTCTAACGGAAGAAAAATGTCTCCCAACCATACTCCGTTAAAGTGTTAAACTACTTGAGACTAAAATTTAAATAAAAAAAGTGAGGACCAAAATTATAAAGAATACCAACTTATCTACTTGCTCATAATTCTTTTTCCTGCACCGCCACATGAAATTAAATTGGAAGTAGCATGAAGAAAACATTCTCAGCACCACATCAAATTAAAGTTTAATTCTATTATCTTGGAAAAACATCTATGCGCAATTGACCCATAGCCAAAAATGTATGTTTCATTCTTAATTTAAATTTTAAAATTGCTCAATATAAGACAAAACATACACAAAATTAAAAAAATATGACTAAATATATTTTATTCCCTAAATAGGACTTATTTAGTCTTATTAAAAGAATAAGTTAATTAATACTTCCTAAAATAGGACTAAATAAATCTATTTTGGGAATAAAACAATGATAATTCTATTTATGGACTTTATCATTGTTTTAGTCCTAATTTGAGTAAACATACTATGATGCCCTCATATTTGGGTAATTTTTCTCTCCAAGTTTATTGCAATTTTTCAAATACTAAATTAGTACTTCGGTATCTTATATAATATAATGAACATTATATTTAAAGGTTACAACTCCGATACCAATTTAAAAAATGAGATACCGTGCCTAT